>CM074955.1:9355165-9366685 GCA_037577455.1 Pangasius macronema
GGCCAGGCCAAGTGATTACGACACCTGATTCTGATCATTTGGATGGGTGACCGAATACTTTTGGTAATATAGTGTATGTAGAAGCACACAGTCATAGTTAGTCATTACCCTTCAAGCGCATCCCCAAACTCCTCCCTCCCAGTGCAGACAGTTGCTGTAAGTAAGTCATTACAACAATCTTCATTTGAACGATATTGAAAAGTCATTTTTATGGTTGTCCGTTTAATCCACAATGTGTGACATAGCACATCTAATGTAAATGCATATAAGTACATGCCTTTCTCCATAGAAGAGTGTCTGACATACAGTACTGTGCAAACGTCTTAGGCACATGCAAATGCTGTAGAGCGAAGATACCTTCAAAAATAATTAAATTAAATGTTTCTACATTAAAAAAAATTATAAAGAGCCGTAAACAGTAATAAGTGAATAAGTGAAAAGTCAATATTTGGTGTGACAACCCTTTGCTTTAAAAACATTAGTAGTCTCATGTACAATTTGTGGTCAAAATATTCCTATAATCGACATCCAAAATGACTCGTAGAATGTCTTGGTCGGTGTGAACGAAGAATAAAACGTCCAAAACCCAGCAGCCTTCATTATGTTTTTGTCTGTGGACTCTTACATAATATGCTGCTTTCTTTACCGGCAAACATTTTTCTGTAAAATTTAATGTTGTGCTGGAAAGCTAATGTTTGGAAATCTAAAATGTTTTTGTACTGACTCGATAATGTAGAAGTTATAAAATAAAAATCTATAACAAAGTTTGAACCAAAAAAATAGGGTCCTAAGACTTTCTCGCAGTACTGTATATCATCTCAGATCAATCCTTTCATGACTTCATCCATCCCTCCCTTTGTTCTTCCTGCTGAACTTGCTTCCCTATTATTCCCTTATTACCCCTTTCTCCATGTGTCATACTCCAGTGCTCCTTACCTCCCTCCATCCTAACCACCTTCCCCCCCCTTCTCCAGCCCACCATTTCTTCATGTTTCCTTCCTTCTTCCTTTCATTCCATTCCAAATGCATTTTGAAGGATATCACAAAAACTCAGCACCTCATGATAAACAGGAACAGACATAAAAACCTCTGGCACACACACACACACACACACACACACACACACACACACACACACACACACACACATTGAAAAGTGTGCTGTTCAGTCTCACTCCAGTCTCATGTTGGACTCCAATATAACATGCTCAAACATAGTATTGATGTTAGTATGAGAAGTATGAAGTATGTTGTTAGTATGAAGAAGTATGTTCAGAAATGCCCAAGCAGAAAGTTAATCCTAGTTTGTGTGGGTTGGAAAAAGGCCAAACAGCTTTTACAGAATGAGACAAGAATGACGCAGTATGATATAGAATGATGTCTCCTTCCATATTAATATCTCTCAGTATATTTTGGAAAGCAACAGATTATATTACATATTTCATATTAGCAACTGTACATAAGGGAGCATAGTGAGACAACAGCTAATGTTGGCACCTCAGAGCTCCAGGGTCTGGGGGATTAAAGAGTTTATCTAACATTAACTAGCATGCTAGCAAACATGGGCAACTACATAACATCAGATAATGGTAGAGACATAATAAATTTAGCCATGATAACTAGTTAGCTGGCTAAACAGCTTGCTTGTTTAAGTTGCTGGCTAGCATAGTTGATAGATTACTATACTGTGTAATTATATATAGCTTTTAATGCTAAGGAAGTGCAAAGTAGTTTCAAGCTATTACATCATCAGATCTTAACTTTAGCTCTATTTTTTCTTTTTTTTGATCCATTGATGTCTTGTCTGAACCCTCTTATTCCTGTCTGACTGAATATATTGATCATTTCAGGTTGAGTCACACATAGACTATGATGTTCCATTGGTATTCTCTGGAGGATACACAAGTGAGCATGCAAACATGCAGCTAAATAAGTCTTGTGTGTATGCGTGTGTATTGTGTGAAATCATTCGTTGGCTGAATTAACTAAAATCTTCACATCCACTGAAGTGTTTTTCCTGTGAGGGCACTGAGTCAAGGATGAAGATGATAGCAATGTGTCATAAGGAAGCGCCAGACAAGACGCAGATGGAGTCAGTGGGCGCATTGCTTTCGCTCATTTATTAATGTTTGCCTAGAAAGAGACAGAGAGAGGGGGTGATTCTTCTGTGTGTCATTTCCTAGATGCACCAAGGTGTTGGTGGTCGTTGCTAACTGTAAGTGGGCAGGCGAGTGCAGTGTGGAGTGACTTTTATGAGTCAGTCATGCTGTCATCAGTAGAATGAATAAAGACGAGAATGGTGAAGTCCAGTCTCCCTGATTTTATACTATTAGACAAACAAAACCTGCAAGTGAGCCAGTATTGGTCTTCAAATTATTCTGAAATTCCTGATTTAGCTCCCTAGGGGTCCATTGACTGAGCTGACATAACACTATGTTAAGACTAAATCATTTACAACAGGTATGTCTCGTGTAGTGTTACATCACATATTGTGTCAAAATCTCATTCAGCTCCATTTAAAAAGTCATTTCTATCCACACTAGTATTGCATTAGAGGCATGTCAATCAAATTCCAGCTCAAATGTGACTTCACACTCTGAGTCTACACTCTATTTTTTCACTCATGCATGTGAGTGAAGCGTAAACTCACAAAACCTGAAATCACAAATCCACACTTTCTGTATGCTGTGCACTTTATTTAAAATCTTCATCTACAAAGATGTCAGGATTGTCCAACCATCATGTTCGTATATATTCTATTACAGTCCTTTATATCAATGTGAGTTACAAACTGGACACTAGTGATGTAATGAGCAACAGGTTGAATGTAATAAATGAGCAAACAGAGCGTTTGCTCAGCATGGCTGGAAAGGGGACATGGCTATAAGCAGGGGTTTCCGGTAACTCTCAGTCTAGTCTTATTCCATTATATTAAACATTTAGACAGTAATGTAAATGTAAATTCGCCTACTCGTAACTGATAATCGAATGTTGGAGTTGCCAAAACAGATTAAAATCAAAGTGCTGTTCTTTCTGCTTCCAGTAGCTCTTATACAAGTTCAGCTGAAACTCGCCTGCTGTGAATGGACTGTGAGATTGATGTGACCTTTGACTTAACTTGACACCTGATGCGTCCAGTGTGCATTTTTTAAACAGTGTGCTTTTTTTCTTTGACTGTGCAAACTAATTGGAGCTCTACAGTCATGACATTCAGGCTAAAATGTTAATAAGTCAATGTACTTTAGATAAATATATGTGTATATCAATACAAGTACTTTAAATTGTTAGCTATTAGTAGTAGATTTGTAAAATGTTGTGTTGAAATTTTCTGAACTTGAGGGGTATGCTATAGAGCCTGTTTAGGGTTAAATATTATTTCTTTTTTTAATTAGTTACATTTCAATTTCTAAGTTTTTTGAAATTTTTGTCTACCAGGCATTGTAGGCACTTTTTTTTTTTTTGATTCAGTGACATTAAAAGGCTAATGCATTGATATACCAAGAATTAGAGAACTTTTTTTTTCAGATTACCCAAGATCTTCCTCTTTGAATGAGATTAGCTCCTTATCTTTTCTAAATATGAACACACCTCCTGCTAACAGCAACTTTCTCTGAGCCCACAGTCTGACCCTGATAATGGTTTGTTCATATAAGGTAATGAGGACTTTAACAGTTATAGGTGGTTGTGCTGACCAAAAATCAATCTACATTAATTCCATAGCACATTAAAACATAAAACAAAGTCACTGGGCAACTTTAACACAATGGTGGGAAGCATTGTTTAACACCTTATACAGGACATAGAAAAAAATGTCATTTAAAAAAGCCTGGGAAGAAGGTAATTTGGAGGTATCTAGAATGGAACTTGATCCATAATATTACCAGTAAAATCAGGGTTAGATGAAATGCAAAAAGATCGATTAAACTGGCCACTGTCTTGGAAAAATGTGCTTTGATTACATGTAAGGATGGCATTATTCTATTTTTAATTGAAAATATGCTTACAAAATAATCAGTAACTCACCAAAACCATGTTACGCTCACTACAGCAATCATATCAAACTGATATGAAATGGATATGGCTATGGAAATTGTCAAACACATCCAAGGAAAATTTACCTTTAAAATAAGCTGATATAACTTTCTGATCTACTTGGAACACATGATATAGTATTTCCCAACATAAATAACACAAAAGTGGGCACCATTTCTGATGGATAAAACCAACCATAGCCCCCCAACACCCCAACCTCTGAAGGAAGGAACTGAAGGAATCAGTCAACAGACATATTTTAACTTATGTTTGTGAGATAATGCTATGAATGGGACAGGAATATGAAATTCCAGTTATAATAGTGAAGTTCGTTTATGCCTCCAAGGTCTAAATGATGCAGGATTTTGAAGCATCTCTAACAGGGCTGTCATAAATAAACTGACATACATAAATAATACCTTGTCATCCCTTATCATTTATTTATTTGACTCCTAAGGCCAGAATATATATATAGCAAGAAGCAAAAATAAAAAAAAATAAAATACATATAGTAATTAACTATTGTAAATGCTACAACCAAATGTTTTAAAAACGTCCTAAAAATAAATGACCATTTTAAAAAGGACAGTAAAAAAGTTCATTGTCACAAAACAAACTGGATTTCCCTTATTTGCATTCACCACTATGGAACAAATACGACTTATACTGATTATTAAAATGCTTTTCTGACTATTATTTACAAATTATTTTACTGTTCCTTAAACAATAGCATTTGTAGTGGCCTACAGCTTCCTTGAGGAAAATGAAATGATGAAAAAGACAGATGAAAAACATGAAATGATTGACGGTACTATCTTTCTTAAAAGTAATCTCTGTATATTCACCAGCTCTCTTCTTTAAGGTCACACAAGCCAAATGATAGCACATGTCATTATATTTGATGCTCGTAGTCTAGGGCTGTTTATGTTGTTACTTGGTAAACATTAACTAAAATGTACAATTAGCAGTTGTAATAATATGTCATTAATAAAACAGCTGTTATAGGAAAATAATCAACAATGGCGTGTCACAGTTCTTATAACAGCACATTGCGAAGCATTTTATTCCTCTTATATCACAGCAATTTGTTGTGGAATGTCTGTGAAACAAATTCCTTTTATTTCATTAATTATAGCTATAAACAGCTGCTCCCTCACTAGCCTCATTTTTTTCTTTGTTTTGAAGTGAATCGGACAAATAAATGAAGTTTATCATGTTAAGCGAAAGCAGACAGTGGAACGTCCTCTGTCCTGAAGACTCTCCTGTGACAGAAAACAGTCTTAACTCTGACTGTTACAAATCATGGTTTGTTTTGTTTTCCATAAATTGTGGCATTACAATTTCCCTTCACTGGAACTAAGACCCAAACATGTTCCAACATCACAATGTCCCTGTGCACAAAGTGAGCTCAATGAACACATGGTTTGCCAAGGTTGGAGTGGAAGAACTTGAATGTCCTGCACAGAGCCCTGACCCCAGAACACCTTTGGGATGAACTGGAACACTGACTGCACCCCAGGCCTCCTCACCCGACACCAATGCCTGACCTCACTAATGCTCTTGTGGCTGAATGAGCACAAATCCCCACAGCCATGCTCCAAAATCTAAAGGAAAGCCTTCTCAGAATGGTGGAGGTTATTATACCAGCAAAGAGAGGACTAAATCTGGAATGGAATGTGCACCAAGCACATATGGGTGTGACTGTTAGGTGTTCGCAAACTTTTTATCCATTTAGTGTAAATCTGTGATTTGCCTTGCAGCTAGAACTATTGTCTGCTTGCGTTTACAGAAAATTAATCAACACCTTCAGACCATCAGATGTGAGAATTTAACAGCACTCTGTTGATAATTGATATATATAAAGCGATACTAACACAGGTAGTCAATGAATGCTAGTTCTCCTAGTTACCCTGCTGATAACTAGTAACCGACAACATTAGATGTTATATAGTTTAATTTATTTCCATTTTTGTATAAGGCAGCGTAAAACAGATAAGCATGTATTAATCAAGGAATAGGTTGCTCTTACCACCCTGAAGTTGATTATTTTCTAATAACAATATGTTTTGTTCCTTTTATACCACAATGATTTATAGTTATGTTTAATGTTTTGGACCATCCATGACAAATTAGTTCCTGTTATCACTTACACTATAACAGCTATAAACAGTTCTTCCCTCACTATCCTCTCTTTCTTTCTTTCTTTCTTTCTTTCTTTCTTTCTTTCTTTCTTTCTCTCTTTCAGTTAATAAGACAAACATTTTGCTGTTCATGTTACAGACAAAATGGAAAGTTCAAAGTCTTCGTCCTGAAGAATCTCCCATGGAGGACAACTTTGACAGTTACAAATTTTGTGATTTTATGTTTTTCTTTGTTAAATAACAAGACATATTTATCTGTTTTTTATTATTAGACTTAGAAAATATAAGGATTTTGAAAATACAAGGATTTTTAATTACTAAAGGTGAAACTTATTGTGTCTAGTAGTCAGAGGAGAGTTGTACACTGAATTGAAAACAGTTAAAAAAAAAAAAAAAAAAAAAAAAAAAAAAGGTAATTAACAGTAATGAACACTGTTCTACTTGAGTGTCTTCACAAAACTCTATCCTCCTCTCTTTATAAATTGTGTAATTTAAACACTACCAAAAAAGGAAATGACTTTTTATGACTCGCTATCTTTAAAAAAATGTAGTATTTTCTCACAATTTACTACCCATTTATACAAACGTTACTTTTTAAAGCACTATATTTTGTTATGGAGAGGAAAACTCAAATTAATGACCTGCCTTGGGATAGCAGCTCTCTCTGAGCTTTAATTAATGTAATTAACTCCTAATAATGTGTCAAGACTACATGGTTTGTGTAGTCATTACATATTTGTGCTTTTTTTCCCTAGCTCCTTCCTTTCATTACTTCTTTTTTTCATTTTATTTGTTTCACCCCACCATCCACTTTCTTTCTTTCATCCCACCATCCATCCTTCTTTCCTTCCTTCCTGCCTTCATTTGTTTCTCCATTTTCTCTTCCTTTCTTTTATTCATCCCACCATTTCTTTCTTTCTTTCATCCCACCATTATCTCATCCTTACTTCTTTCTTTCCTTCCTTGCTTTCATTCTTTTCTTTCTTTTATTTATCTTCCATGGTGTGGATGGTAGAACACCAAAGGCTACACTGTCCTTGGCTCGAGTGAGGTACTTAACCCTGAACTGCCCCAGGGGCACCTACGAGCCTGACCCTGCACTCTGACCCTAAGTTTTGTGTGTGAGAAGAGACATTGGTTTATGTGAAAATAGAAATTCATATGCAGAAATCCAATAAAGATATTCTAGTCTATTCTATTCTGTAAAAAAGATAATTTAGAGATAGCCGAAAGAGCAATAAACACTTCAACTTAGCCATAGCAGTCTTCACATCAGCACTTTTTACAATGCCCTTGGAAGACCTTTACATGGAAGAATAAAAAATAATTGGAGTTGCTTCCAGCATCCACCATTAATGATAACAAAAGTTCAGTGTTCTGTGGTGCACAAACTTTTCAGACACAACTTTAAATATCTAAAACTGCTGCACAGAGGTGATTAAAAATCCAAAGATCCAAAGATATTTTTAACGGTTGGGTATAAAATGTACAGAGGACTTATTTGTTAGCTACATTAAGTCTTATAGATCCAGTGAAACTAAAGAACAAAAGACAAACACAAACCTGTTCTGTTCTGATTTTAGATCTTACAACAAAAAATAACAATTTTATATATAAATTACCACATATTTTGCATTGTCATCATGTTTAATAGCAATATAAACAATATTATTGGACAATATTACAATATTAAATGGCATTTGTATACAGTGTAAAATAATAGTGAATCAATTTTGGTTTTCAAACACAAGTCATTTTTAAGAATATTATTAATAAAACTCTTAAATATCTTGTGAGTCTAGGATCAAAATAATATATTGTATTTTTAACCTGAAAAAGAAAAACCCTACATCTGGCTCTACAGTTTCTAAATAACATGCTGTCTTCTCATTTCCCCGACACTTCAGACTCACAAAGATTAAATAAGATCAACAATATATACATTTTGACTCATTGTCATCAAAATTCTGAAAATACAATTAAATACATTAATTAATTATTGATAATAATGATTGATGAATGGTGAAATTAAGGCTTGTGGAATTCCTTCACTTTTTTTTTGCTCCATTCATGTGATGGAATTTGGTGGCATTGTCATTTGTCCTCCTCCCATCACATGACCTTCTGACCTTTCCACTATCATGATGTCACACTATAGGCCCACTATGACCTTTGACTCTAGCTCATGCCTCTGCCCAGTGGGAAAGCACAGACATACCCACACACAAACACAAACAAACACACAGAAGTAAAGGAACGAAAGAGCGTGGGAGAAAATCTGTCAGTATTGATACCCCTCTGCAAGCAAGTCTGTTGAATTTCAAAACTGGGGTCAGCTCTTTGTTTGCAGCACAATAGATTTAAAAGCCAAATGCTAAGAGGGGCAGTGCAGTTGCTTAAATGCTTTTCTCTCCAGTGTTATGGGGTCAGACAAGAGTGTTGAGCAGGCAGTGTGTGAGAAACTGAAGGCCTGTTCATCACACAGTGGGTCACAGCTGGCTTGTGCACTCACTAAGGTGCCACACACGACTTCATATAGCAAGAAGGAGGTTGAGTCGCCAAGGCTATCATCTCATATCTATCTATCGATCTATCTATCTGTCTATCTATCTATGAAAGTATTGGAAGAGCAGCTTTTTTTTTTGCTATACACAGAATAAATTTGGATTTGAGAGCAAAAGGAGAATATGAGGCAATAGATCACATCTAGATGTGTTAAACAACATGGCATTTTGGTGGCAGACCCATCTAATTTTTAGGTGAGCAAAAGTATTGGAACAGATAATCTGAAAGTAAATAACACTTAATATTTGGTTGCGCAACCCCTGCTTGCAATAACTGCATTAAGCCAACGACCCACCGACACCAAACTGTTGCATTCTTCTAATCTCCTCTTCAGGAGGTGAAATACATGCTCAATTGGGTTAAGGTCTGGTGATTTACTTGGCCAGTCTAAAACCTTCTACTTTTTCACCTTGTTGAAGCCCTTTGTTGTGTTGGCAGTTTGTTTGTCATCAGCTTGCTGCCTGATGAAGTTCCTCCCAATTAGACTGGATGTATTTCTCTGTACGTTGGCAGACAGAATGTTTCGGTAGACTTCTGAATTCATTCTGCTGCTACCATCATGAGTTCCATCATCAATAAATATTAGTTAGCCCATTCCAGAAGCAGCTACACAAGCCCAAGCCATGACACTACCTCCACCATGCTTGACCGACAAGCCTGTATATTTTGGATGAGCAGATACTTTCTTTCTCCACACATTGGCCTTTCCATCACTTTGGTAGTGGTTAATCTTTTTTAATTTACCAACACTAACAATTTTTTATTTCTTAAAGAAAGACATCATTTAAAAAAAAATTGACAATGGTTATGTTAATGTTGTGGAACATCTGTAAAACAATCGTAGCTGTTACATTGTAGCATCTACAAACTGTCATTCCCTCAACAGCCTCTCTTTTTCCATTCTCTTGGAGTTAATAACATATAAAAAAAAATGTAGCTTGTCATGTTACTGAAAAACAACGAACCTCTCTGTCCTGAGGAGTTTAAAGGAACAGCTTTACCACTGACTGTTACAGTGCTGACAGACTCCTTCCAATAATGCTAAATAAACATCTCACAAAAATCACATCAACAATTACACTCAATTTTAAATCAGCTTATGAGGAGCATCCTTAATACTCCTTGGGCAGAAAGTTGCTATAGAAGTGATAAAGTATAAGAACAAATGCATTGCTATAAACCTTGCAGCTGGAAATAATGTTGTTTTTTGTGAAACATTATGATTCTGATTCTTGATTCTGGACAATTTTAGAAACGTGACTCAAAAATGGAGGATTGTGAGTCAGGGAAGAAGAGAGAGGAGTATAGCTTTTACATCTGACCCAGATTTATAGAGGCTCATGAAGGGTATCTGGGGTTATCAGGAAATTTCATTCATTTAAATACATTTTAATGTCATTTAAAGGCATGAACATTAAGCAACTTGTTGGGGTATCAGGGCTACATAAACACTAAAGTACTGTATATGAATGCAAAATCTAGCAAGAATACTTGATTGGTAACAGTCCAAGATTCACCATTGGTTAAATCCACCATGACAAGGAAGTAGAACACAGTGAAGTGGCAGTAGAGCATTACAAACAGTATAAAATGACTACCTAGACATAAACAAGAGTCCTGTGGTTTTCTAATCAAATTAGCATTTTCCCATCCATCTATGCAGCATTTATTTATATATTTATTTACTTTTTAACAAACACACACATGCACACACATATACATACATACACACATATAAATGTATGTATGTATGTATGTATGTATGTATGTATGTATGTATGTATATTGCATAAGTATTCACCCTCATTGCTTTGAAAACCTTCATAAGTCAGATAATTAGTTGAATGGAGTCTACCTATGTGCAATTAAAGTGTTATGCGTTCTTAATATAAAATACACCTGTTCCTGGAATACCCCAGAGTTTGCTAGAGGACATCATGAAGACCAAGTAACTATCAAAACAAATCTGCAGCAAAACAGATGTTTGTTTTTTTTCATATACATCATAATGCAACTTGGATACATCATCAGTGATCGGTAGCCCTCCTTTCTTGGCATCCAGGCCCTTGTTCTTTGCCCTATTCTTTCATATGCCTTTTCCTTCTGGTCTTACGAGTAGGACCACTTGCCTTGTGGTTTCTGACACTAGGAACATGTCTAGCCTGAGTGTGGTCACTGGGGATTTGAGCTGTCTCCCTAGGTTGGCCTTAATCTGCCAGTGCCATGCTATATCAAGGAGTGCAACTGGTTCAGTTGGGTACTGCTGGGGCTTCTGTCCCACCCCGACAAAGCGTTAGCCTGTCTTGCTGAAAGTTGTTGCTTGCTGCGAGTAATGTGTAATGCGAGTAATGCTGTTCAGATGGCATCTGCTATTCCCTTTACCACCTGGTGTCTCATTTATCAAAGAGTGCATCAAACAAGTTCTAAATTTGTCTGTAAGAACACACAAAAATTGGCATTTATCACACATGCATATGCACAGCTGTGTGCAATGGACATTGATAATGCACGACCACTCTCATTTGTATAAAGAAATGCCCCCAAATCTGAATATATTCAATTCAATTTTATTTGTTAAGAGCTTTTAACAAAGCAGCTTTACAGAAATAATGGATTCACCAAAAATATATTGTAAATATGTGAATTATCCCTGTGAATAATCCCTATTGAGCAAGCCAGTGGTGACGGTGGCAAGGAAAAACCCCGAGATGATATGAGGAAGAAACCTTGAGAGGAACCAGGCTCAAAAGGGAACCCATCCTCATCTGGGTGCAACAGATAG
>CM074955.1:9366785-9400858 GCA_037577455.1 Pangasius macronema
GGGAGGACTAGCTTCATTTAATGCTACAAACTTGTTTGGTTTAATCCACGTTTCTGTTAAACACAGTACATCAAACTCCCGATCAGTAATGGTTTCATTAACAATAATTTAGATGCAAGAGATCTAGCTTAAGATCAACTGTGCTGGCTGTGCATTCGGTTTGATTTAATTTTATGTTAATTAAGTTACTAAAACAAACTGAGTATGTCTATAATTTTGTTTAGCTCGAGGAACAGACACAGTCTCAACATGGTGGAACCTAAGTGACGACTCAGTGCAACTAGTAGACGGTCAGTTTAGCCTGCTTGTCTGCTCCCTAGACCCTGGGTTGTCACAGATTATCTAGGCCTGTTCTGAGACTATGTGCTACACTGCAAGAAATGAGAGCAGCACCTTCCCGAGTGGAACGGACACCTTCCCACCCTAACAGGCCAGCCTTGTCCTCAAAGATAGTCCAATTATCTATAAAGCCCACACTGTTTTTGGAGCACCACCTGGACATCCATCAGTTCAGCGACCATAACCTGCTGTAAACTACATCGCCACACCACATCGGGATGGGGCCAGAGCATTCTACTGCATCGGACATTCGCTAATTTACACACCTTTATCATGTTACTCTTAGTAACTTCATGCTGACAAAGGCGTATATCATTAGCTCCTACATGAATAACTATCTTTGAAAACATGTGCTTGCCTAAGACCCTAAGTTTACCTGCGACGTCCTGGCTCCCGGTATACACCTAACTAAAGCTGCTGGTGCTCCTAAAGGCCTAGCTAATTTCACGTGCCTTAAGATAGTCACCTATAACCAGAGCTCTTTCAGGTTTCTCAGCAGGTGCTACACTGAGGAGAGCAAACTGTTAGACATGTGAAGCGGAGAGGAGTGGTGCTCCAATGCTGCAATCTTCTCCGTCAGAGAGCTAACTAACATGCATTTACCACAAATAAAGCTATTACTAACGACGGAGGAAGAGTGACTAAACATCCTGCACTCAACACACTGAACAAGCTGAATGTTAGACATGTTGTTTAACGCACCTTAGTCGAAGATGTGTTGATATTATTTTAGACGGCGTGGATCCGGTGTGGACGGCCTCCGCTCACTGTTTTGAGAAAAAACAAAAGCGCTCTTCGTGAGAGAAAAAATGAAAATACGGTAGAAGAGAACGTGGAAAATACAACAAATGAAAACGATAGCGCAAAATGATTGATTTTAAAAAGAAGGAAACAGTGAAGTTAAGACACCAACGCAGGAAAGAAACTCCCGGCAAAACAATTCGAAAACAGGAAGTGACGTCATGAGTTTTATCGTAAACAATTTCTCTTTACAAAGCCTGGTAGCCTGCTTACAGCACTGCTTGTTGTAGATGACACGTAGCATGTCTAAAGGTGTAAGAAGCTGAACATCACAGACAATGATTTAGCGATACTGGCACATAGAGTAAAAGAAAAATAGTTTATTTGGCAGCCTAATTTTATAAGTGGTTTGTCATTACTGTTGTAAATGAGACCCCTAGTCATGGCACCTTCTATAGATTCTCTTCTCTGGAACAGTGAGCATGCTGGGGTTTTCCACGATACCCCAGCTGAAGAGGCTGTATGGGTTGGGGAGGACATCAAAAACTGACTGGATTAGAAAATTGATCCGGAATTGCTCGGCCTTCCAGTCTTCACAGTCCATCACTTGCCCCCATCTGGTCCATGCACGCTGCTGCCACCTCCCCAAACTCCTGCTGGTGCAAAGTTCCTCGACCAATACCTCCTCTTGGATCATCTGACCTTGTTGTAGCACTGTCTTTTTATTGATACACAGTGCTGCCTGTCTAGACGCCACAGGTCCCACAGGCACACTCTGCCCCAGCAATTATTCAACCTGGTCGATGGCCTCCTACACCATCCCTGCATTTCCTCCCAGTTCTCACCTCAATGCCTGCCAAGGAGACTCTGGTGTCAGTGGAGTCTCTTCAGCCCTTCTCTTGCCCAGGTAACCATTATGTTCATTATTAAAAACATTATTTAAAAAAATTAGGCTGTTTCACAAAAGTCATTAACCGAGTAAGGATGACATTACTCAAAGAACCTAAGTTAGATATTTAAATGTTAGTCATATTGTGTAAAAATTCCATTTTAGTTCCAAGTTTTAACACTAAAAATATGGAAAAGTTCAAGTGAATACTTACACAAGGCACTGTACTTTTCTCTGCCAAATGTGCTCATGGTATAGGATAAACATCAAGTTGTTGTGTGCATTTTATATTTTTTATATTTTCCTGAATATCACAGAGGAAAGAATGTAGAGAAAAAATGATGTAAGGGAACACAGACAAAAATACATCTTGACACTGATCTTGTCAACATGTTTAGGATGTTTAGAGCAAAAAGTTCCATGCTGTTGAATTAGTCAGCTTTAGGCTTTGGCATAGTATGCAGACGAGGAAGGAGTATTTAACTATTGAGTGTTTGGATCCTATTTAGCTTCTTCTTTCACTTCTGATGAAAGCTGAAATGAGACATGATTCGTTTTGGCTCAAATGGTGCAAAGTGTTTGAGAAAACAAAAAAGAACAAGAGACTAAAGATGGAAGAGAGAGGGAGAGAGAGAGAGAGAGACTGAGTCTGACTTTTAATGAGACTATTAGTGGAACAAGCATCTCATTGACTGAGGGATGCAGGAGAAGCACATCAGAGGAATGAAAAGGAAGAAAAACAAACACCACTTGTACCCTATTCTGTCTCTCCAGTTACATACACACACACACAAACACCTGACCCAGGAAGTGCCCTTTCCTCTCTCTTTCTTTACTCAGCTGTTCTACACTTTTAGCAACCGTATGGTTAAGGGTTAAGAATTAAACTCAGGTCTAAAAAACTAATTTTAATTTAAATAACTGCATTTGTGGGGATGGTGGCTTAGTGGTTAGCACATTTGCCTGCACCTCCAGGGTTGGGGGCTCGATCCCCACCTCTGCCCTGTATGCGTGCCGTTAGGATGTTCTCCCCGTGCTGTCCATGGTGTGTGATTGTGTGTATAATTGGGCCCCACGATGGGTTGGCACCCTGTCCAGGATGTCTCCCACCTTATGCCCCAAGTCCCATGGGATAGGCTCCAGGCTCCCTACAACACCTTGTAGGATAAGCATTACAGAAAATGGACGGCTGGATAACTGCATTTGTATAAATATTTTTATCATATAAAAATCAATAATCATTTTTTAACATTTGTATTTTAAACCTTTCTCCTTATTGGGTAGTGTAATTGGGTAAAGGGATTACAACAGATTTTCACTCTGTGTAGATTTCATTTCTGTGTGAATTTTTTAATAGTGACAGACATATTTTTAATAGAATGTTTCCATTTTGACGAACTATATACTTCATCTCGCTCTTAACAGCTTTAGCCAAACACCAAGTTTATACAGGATTTGCTTCCTACTTGCCGTTAATGCTGACCTTGGCTCAGTCCAGTTTTGCTCAAGGAGCACTCATATTCCTGTTGACTATAAGAGCATCTCTGTTAAAGTTCTAGGATTATTTTTGCATTTTGGTTAATGATTTGCTGTGGACACTAACTCAGCAAGTTAGCTAAAAGGTCTACAGCAAGGTTGCTATGTAAGCATTACAAACACATCATAAAACCAGCTCAAAAATCTAATGCCAAACTCAAGGGGTCAAATTATGAGTTGGGTTACGCACTAAATAACAATAATGAAAACTGAATATCACAATTGCACAAATTGGTATACAGACCTCAAACATAACTACAGACAAGTGGAGTTTTTCCACATTAAAAGTGGACTCAATCTAGTTACAACAGTCTGTGACAGCTGTAAACAGTAATATAATTTGGGGAAATAGTGGACTATTTTAGTGAAATTATATATTATATAAGGAAAAATTCAGTGAAAATATAGTATAAATTCTTGCCTAAATCTTCAAAAAAGTCAGAAATTTTGATAACTATGTCTATAACAATATGACCAGGTCAGTTCAGCAATTAGAATCTTTTACTCACCTCCAACAGGCCAAACTAATTTCATGAATTTCCTCATCAAAATCTACTAGATCTCCTACCTACAAATTTCCTCAAACTGACACTACCAGAAGAAATCAAACCTCTATTAAAAATAATAATTTCTTCCATTAGCAATGGCTATGTATCTAAATCTTTTCAACTAGCAGTTATCAAACCTCTGATTAAAAAAATATGACCTCGACCCATGTCAGCTGTCTAACTATAGCTTGATATCCAGCCTCCCCTTTATCTCAAAGATCCTAGAAATAGTTGTAGCAGAGTAGTTAGGCTCATACTTGTAGTAACATTCATGAAATCTTTCAGTCAGAATTTAAGCCTCATCACTGAGATAGCACTGGTTAAACTGATAAATGGCCTTCTACTGGAGTCCAATCAGGTCCAATTGTGACTCCTTTCTTGTGTTGCTTGACCTTCTTTTGTTGTTGGATTCAAGGGAATGGCTCTCTCTTGGCTCAGGTCCTGACTGGTCCTGAAAGCAGCCAGAGTCCTTACTAGGACCAGAAGATTTGACCACATCACAAGATTTGACCAGCTTTGGCTCCCAATAAAACAATTACATTGATGATAAAATACTACTAATGACCAATAAAGCACTGAATGGTCTCACACCACAGTACCAAAGCAAACGTTTTTATCCACCACGTCTACTTCAGTCAAGAGTTTCAGGCTCTTTGTTGGTACCTAGAATGATCAAAACTGGGGCACAGCTTTTTCTTACAAATCCCCACAGTTATGGGGCAGCCTTCCAAATAGTGTTTGGGACTAAGACACAGTCTCAGGCTGAAAATCTATTTGTTTAGTCAAGCCATGTAAGGTACAGATCTGGAGGGTTTATGGGCATCTGGTAAACTGAGATATTTGGATGCTGTCTCCCACCTCACTCTTACACATGCACTCAGGTTTATTGATGGTTTAATAGCTAGCCAGAAATGTATCAGTGTGCCCTCATGCTTGTGTTACTTTCTGGCTCTCCCTTTTAGTTATGCTGTCATATCTACTCCTGCCAGAGTCCCTGGTTACACTCTGCTGGAGTCCCGGTTAACTATAGACCAATGTCAAATATACTCTGTACATCTTCTTAAACCATTACAGGACAAGAGTATACCTAATTATCTGTCCCCCACCACCACCACTACCACTATACACACAGTTTATGCCCAAGTCCCAATCATTGAACAGCAGGGGACTTTCATATTATAGACTTAGTTAAAACTCAGATGGGTTCCCTTTTAAGTCTGGTTCCTCTTAATGTTTCTTCCTTAAGTCATCTCAGGGAGTTTTTCTTGCCACCGGCACCTCTGGCTCATTTAAAATTTAAATCTATATCCAGATTTCTGTAAAGCTGCTTTGTGACAATGTCCATATTTTAAAATGCTATATAAGTAAATTTAACTGAGTTGAATTGAAATGAATTGAATTGAATTACATTATTCATACATTTATACATTTACTAGTTTGTCTGATGTCCATAGGATTTTCAAAACAAACAGTATTCATCTAATTTATTGAAAAGAAAACTAGATGTCAGGACATATTGACAACTTCAGCGCTAATTGTTTTATCCTTATAATGTAAATTCAAGGCATATTTTTATTCTGTGTATTAGCATTTAACCCATGAAAAATATGTTCAAAAATATGCTCAGAAAATACAGTGCAGCATAATAAGTCGGCCTCTATACAACAACCATGATTTATTTTACAGGCTGATAAAAGCTCTAATAATAGCATTTTCGCTTTCAGACGTCTGCGGATCTTGTTATGTTACAGTGTGTCTAGCTTTCCTGCTAAAAGCCATGCCATTAAAACAGTGCAAGTTCACACAGGAGCTCTTCACTACATGCTGCTAATGCTGACCCCAGCCTTGCTTGAGCAGCACTTTACATTCCTGTAAATGATGAGATTAGCATGATAAATGTCAGAGCATCTTTGTTAAATTTCTAGGATTATTTTAGCATTTTAAAGTAGGTGAATGATTTATTGTGGGACTAATTCTAAAGTTAGATTTTTATGTGGACTTTAAGATTAGGATGTTAACATTAGGATCTTCTGGATCAAGTATTATATTATAAGCTGCCAAATAATGAGAGTGGACGCGATATTGTTAAACGAAATTTGCAATGATTAATGTGATCATTACAATTGTAGTACAATGCAGGAATATATTGGCAAGGTACTGGACTCCTAATTAATTAATTAATTAATTTATTTATTTATTGTTTGTTTGTTTGTTTGTTTAACATTACCATATGTTACAGCATATTGCAGTTGACAGCAAAAAAAAACAAAAAAAAAACAAACAAACAAAAACCCAACACAATCTGCTACTTCAAATTTTTATGGCCCAAAGTGAACCCCTTCCAAAGCCTACTCCATTGACAATGCATGTTTAATAAACATGCATATACAATGCATCCGCCGATGAGGCTGCATATATTTTCCTTTTTATAGTGCTGGTCTTTTTTCCTTTTCCTTGTACAAGGAAGGAAAAAGCTATGTCTGCAGCCTCACCTGTACGATTTCTTTCTGGCTGATAATGACCTAGGCTCATGACAGAATGAACAATGCCACAGTGCAAGGATTATATTGTTCTTAAAGGATGACTAGGACAGCTCAACCTTGGCAGGGTTCCATGGCATGCCCTTTAGCTTGTACAACAGAATATAAACTGCCAACCACTGATACCAACCTTTGATGCCTATATTGTGTTGCTGGTGGTTTCACTAGATGAAGCACTATGCCCAGATGTACAATGCCCCTGCTCTGAATACAGACACACTGATATTGCATCACATGTGGCACACAGGTGGCTGTGGAATAAACACTCCAGTATTGAGCCCTCTGTGGGGAAGCTGATCAACCATGCTCCTAGCAGGGATCAACCTGGCAAATGAACAAGTGCCAAGTATGCTTTGACAGACTTATATAGATCAATACTGTGAAATCTGCCTTGTGTGCCAAAGTTGCTCTTTGGACCTGTTGCCAAAAAAAAAGCCCTGGAAAGAAGAGTGCAGTTTCAAAATTGCAAAACCACAGTCAAATGCACTGGCCAGGAGGCACCTTTATGTCACATCAGCATGGTAGCAGAGGTTCTATCTGCCTTACCAAGCCCTAGGCAGGCAGCCATAGGCCCTACTCATCTCATGGTAAGTACACCCATGGGAAAAGTGCTGGTGATTGGGTGATTTACTGTTGAAGACATTGCATATCAGTGAGTTTGATGACACAGGAATACAAACTCCAGTTTCAACACTGGCCTCCAACATTCTCGGGCCAGATCAATATTAGACCCCAACAAGGTTGCCACTCTGACCCACAAAGTTTGCAGCAGTAATTCTCTTAGGTTTGCTAAAGCGAAGACTTTCAGAAGTGGGTTGGTTGTCAGCTTGTGGCTAGATCCCAAATACCACAGGAAGAGACATGCCCTCATTTCTGTGAGAAAGGCACAGGCTCTAGCATATCCTTCCTAATGAAATGGGTCCATTTGGGAGCAGCGCCCCATCACCCCCCTCTAGCCCTCTGCAAGACCCTTGAAACACACTATCTATGCAAGAAACAATCACCTTGAATTTGTGTGTGCCTGCAAGGCCCACAAGGCCACAGAATCATCCATTCCTCTATTTGGGGTTCAAAGGGGATGTCAAAGGGGACATTGAATATAATTTATTATTATAATTTATGAGTCCTCTATTGCTATCGAAAAGCAAGTGGCAAAGGTCAGCATAAGCGAATGGTTTTCTTCAGATAACAAGATGGTAGCTACAACACCATTAAAGCCAATAAACAAGAAAAAAATCTTATAGTGTCTTTTGTCATGCATTTAATTGATTGAGCAGTATTAATGGGATTGTATAATAAATGAAAACTGTTTAATTTAATTTCATCAATTAAACATTGATTAACATGGAGGTTCTGTGTACAAGTAGTTGATTTTTGATAACACACTGAATAGATATGGATGGTCGTATATAATGTAACAGTTTTTGTGGTATCTGCTGTTGATATGGAAATCTGTGCAACTCTCACAGAAACCTTGCTTTTTTGGGGGGCAGAATTTCAAACTGTAATTCATTTTATTAAAAAAAAAAAGGTTAAATCAATATTAAAATAAAAAAATATGCTAACATGAGCATTACATTTTACATAATATAATCACATTTCATAAGAATACTGAGTAGCTCTTTAGCATTTTTTTCTTTTTTGCTGATTGATGCAATTTCATACACGATTTCTGTTGTTATAAGTTTAGCTGATGCATACTCAATCTGCCCCTCGCCCCCCACCACAACCACATGACACACCTGCAACAGACCCACAACTTTACAATAGGTTGCTACTAATCTATTAGGTTTGTAACATTTAATTGCTGTCAGTGATGATACAAGTACAGCGCTCCAGCTGTCTGTTTCATGCACAGAAATAAAACTGTTAAAAGTGTTTAAGCTAAGAATAAAAGTAATTTGCTAAAAAGACAGCTATTTAGAGCAGCAGAGTATAAAGGACCAGCAATGTCAAAGGAAAAGTTCTTTGCAGTTAGCATGAAAAATATTTGTACAGCTTAAGCCTTAAAGTAAACCCAATTACGGTGCCTTCAAAGCAATGCCACAGCAAATTAGTAGCTCCAACCTTTTCTTAGCACACCATAATGGGTATCAAGTCACAAAACAAAGAGGCTGCTTGGGCAGAAAGTGCTGTGCTAGACTGTGTGTACATATACTGTGTCTATGTGTGTGTGTGTGTGTGTGTGTGATGGAGGGAGAGAGAATGAGACACATTCAGCTGGGAATTCACACAGAGGCAGAGGAACATTTTCGCAGATATTCACAGATGCAGCTATATCACAGCCCAGAAGATAAAGAGGAACTTGCTGAGGTGTGGTGTCTTTGCGACTGAGCAAACACCTTTCAGTGTGTTTAGCTTTGGGCTGTGGCTTGACTGAAGAGGCGGTGAGATTAGTGACATGGGAATAGCTTAAACGGCTGTAGCAGATGTTGCACATGATGCAGCACATATGGCGAAGACAGGAGAGATGAGGGGAAGGGATATGAAATATGTACAGGAGCAGTATGATGTGCCATTAAACAGGAGAAAGCAAGAGAATGATTGAGGAGATGTATCAGCGAAGTGGCCAGACAGTATCAGACTGCAGCATGCTCCTTCAGAGAAGGGATGTTTTTTTAAACTTGTGCTTTCCATCTGAGAAAGTAAACAGCTGCCCCAGTGTGTTTTGAAATTAATATTTGACTGACATCGTTTTTGTCCATGTGCTATCCAAAACCCAGCAGGTTTTTCTAGCAGGGCTGATGTGGATTTCACGGCTTCTGATCCAGATGTCATCTGGGAAATCTTGGCATCTGGAATCAAGGCTATAATCAGTATAACCCACTAAAACAGATTGCTAATATGAAATATGGAAAGCAGTATAATTAGTTTTTAATGAGGAAGTAGCCAAAAAAGAATAAGTAGCCAGACAGAATGAACTGCACTACTCACATCTGCAAATTGTAAGACTGTAGGATGAGTCAAAAATGTTTCAGTTAAAAGCAAGTGTACTTATCTTTGATACTTATAATGTACATAAACACAGGAGTGGTTGGATACTTATAATGTACCTACACACTGGAGTGGTAAATGAGTTAGTGGGGCTAAGCCCCCGAATTCACCCATTAGGTGTACTGACTATAGCTGACTATATCTGTCAAACACCCTCAAACCCATTCATCAATGGAAAGGGTCACCATAGGACCACCACTGACCAGACATTCACACTGACATTGTAGTTTGTATGGTGCTGATCTGAATGTGTCAGGTAGAGCAGTATTACTTGAGGTTTGAGCACCTCATTGTCATTTCTGGGGAAGTACATTGACCAAAAGTGTCTCGTCAGCAGCTGTGATGTGGTGATGGATGAAGGCTAGAGGGTAATTAACACACACTCCATGGAAAAAGATGAGCTACAGTCTCTTAGTGTACACTTACACTGATAAAGTGTCTAATAAAGTGCCCAGTATGTGTGAAAAATAGACGTAATTTCTGTATAATCTAATAATATAGAATGATAATATTAAAAAAAAAATCATAAATGTGATTAATCCCTGTCTCCTCAGTTTTTTTTTTATCTGTATAGCTTCAGGGACAAATGGCCATTTGTACATTTAGATTTCTCCTAAAAGTAAAGCAAATAACATTTTTTTCCCACCGTGAACCTTCAAGTGCTCGGCTCTACAATGGACGAGTAAAATATTTTACTTATATTGCAGCGATGATGTTCAGATCATTTTGTTAGAGTAACTTGGAAAAACAATGGTGTTAAATGGGGGAAGTGTTTATGGATCTGAAACAAAAATGTAATTTTAATGGCTGTGTATTTCCCTCTCTTTTTATTTATTTACACTCCCACCTGCACACACACACACCTGGCATCTGGAAAGCCCCTGAGTACTGGGGCTTCATACATACACCACACAGTATATGGATCATATATATATATATATATATATATATATGGTTTTTTTTTCAATTACAGACACAAGCATTTCTTAATTAACAGCAGGTCTCCCTCTCTTTCTTTCTCTTGCTCTCTCTCTCCACACAGGATGTTGTTGCTTTGCCATGTTTTACTTGGCCGTAGATGTTGCCAGATCGGGCAAACAGCAATGTGGAGCCATGATGCCCATGAGAGCATCGACTAGCCAGCAAATGTGTTCTCACACACCAACATAATTTTACATACTTAGAGAAAGGAAGAACAGGAAGACACATTAAAGCTAATGACAAAGGATCGATACAGAAATCTATTAGAAACTCATTAAGAGGACAGCCTAGAATCTTGCTTAATGCTGCCTGACAATTTAGGATAGACTGCCAAACAGATTTTATATGTGCTGTGGCCAGGGAAAACCCATCAATGTCAACGAAGCTGAATTCTGACAAACAGACCAAAAATTTGGGGTTTGGCCAAAATTGTGTTTTTCTGCTTACACTGACATCTCTACTTTAAAATATACTTCACCAAAACAACGTTAAAAATGTCTTTATTTACTATAACATTACATATGCTCAATACTTGCAGAAATCATGTTAGGTTAATAAGGAGCCAGTTTAACAAACACAGCAGTGTAAATGGTCAGTCTGCTTAAAGAAGATGTTTTAATTCGTGACTTGCTAGCTAAGGGTGAATTTCTAATGCAGGGAATATTATCCTTTGATCAAATTTGTGTGCCAATGTGCCAAAGAGAAATGGACAACAGGTTCAATTTGTAAATGGTATCAATACAAGCTGTCATATTATTTGCACACACACACACACACACACACACACACACACACACACACACACACACACACACTGACACTGTAGAGACGCCAGAGGAACCCTTTGCCCAGTTGTAGCCTCAGATTCTTGGTCTCAGGAGTGTAACCTAATGTGGACTTCTACCACTGTAGCACATCTGCCTCAAGGTTTGACATTTTGTGCATTCTGAGATGCTTTTCTGCTCGCCACAGTTGTAAAGAGTGGTTATTTTGACTGAGCGTTCAGCCCATTATTGATTAGCTAATTTGTATAAAAATCAAATGCAACTTCTTATTTATGAAGCCCATGTGTGGCAGAATTAATGATTCTAATGCCTCCAAACTAAAGTGTTAATCAAATTTACATTTACAACATTCTTATGAAGCCCCATGTGTACCTTCTACAACTTTCCCAAAGTGTCATGAATGTGCTGTTAGTAAAAACTTGCTAATAATTTGCAAGACACGGATAAAAATATGACACTGTACCACAATCTCTCTACTCATAATGATAACTGATGGTTGCTGTTCTCTCTCCCATGTAAAGACAAAGTTGCATAAAACCTCCAGTATCATCTTACACACGTTGACATAAGCCTTTCATAAATTCTCCAGTAGTGCTTTATAAAATATTTATGCAATGCTTATGAATGTGTTATGCAGCAACTGGGGAAGCTAACCTACCGAAAGCAAAAAGCTGACCTAGTGAGCAGAGTTTATGGCTGAATTCAGGTGCAAGCATATTAACATGTTTCAGTAATATATATAGAATTAATGTTAAGACTTATAAATATATTCATGCTGACATGAAACAGCAATGCATTATTATTTACAAAATGCATACCTTCAAGCATAGTGGTCTGGTGTCTAAATTAAGGTTTATTTTGGTACTTTGTAGGGAATTAAATATTTTATTTCATTTTATTCATGATGATACGTTAAACTATTGTATATTCAACCAAATGAGAAATTAAAAGAAAGTTAGTTTAGGATATGTTTGGCTGGCAAAGCACTCCTTCAAAAAAGACAATCATCAAAGTGTCCATCTTCTTTCGCACAGGATTTATCTTAGCACACTCACATCACACCTAATCCATTCTTGATCAGCTTTGTGTTTTTTTTTTGTTTTTGTTTTTTTGCTTTTAGAACTAGCTTTTTCTTTGTTTTGCCTTTTTACGCGGACTCTGGATACATACAATGGCACTGGCTGATCTGATGGCAGCCAACAGATATTTATTTTTATGTTTTAATATCACAGGTTCAAGTTCAGAGTGGGAAATATCATAAGGATGCATCATGATATGTATATAAAAAGTCACTTTAATAACATGTTTAGGAGTTTTACAGTTATTGGAGCTATTTCACATTTCTATTTTTTTTTTTCGCTTTAATTTTATTGGTTGCTATTTCACATTAAACGTGTCAAAAGATCTGACATGATTTAACTTGGTTTCGATTTTTTACATGACAAAACCCTAGTCAGCAGGTGTGGTGAAAGAAAAACCTGCAGTAATATCTAGAACACCTTTTATCCAACCTGATTCTGAGATCCGTTCATGTGCCATGCAGTGCCTCTCTTTCACTTCTCTTTTTCAGCTTTCATTTGAAAGGTAACACCAGTGTTGTGCACTTTTCAGATATTAAGAAAAAATAATATATATGAAGATTTGCCTGACAATTTAATTCACTTTTTAACAAACTATAATTTCCATATCCATAGTTTCCATCTCCTGTGGTAACACGTCACTCTGGGAATCCTGTCCTTATCTGTGATCTTCTCTCCCACCCTGCCTTCCATGCCATAATGGACCATAATGGCTTCCAGCTTCACCCCTGTTGTTAAAGCAGTAGAACAATGACTCACCCTCCTTTTCCGTTCTCCAGGGTATGGATGGGAACTAAGATTGTTTCAGCATTCCAGCACATTCTATGACAACTGCTTAGCACCTGTTAGCAGGCATGGGGTTGCAACGAGGCCAAGGAAGCTCAGAGGATCTGCTGTCAGAAATCAGAAACAGTGATGTAATGGCCTCTAATCCGGTGATTGGTTTTAGAAGAGAAAGGTTTTAGAAGAGAAAGGGATGTGCAGTGAGATCCAAAAGGGTACCAAATTTTGTTTACTTCTTAGCTCTGTATGTACACATTGTGGGATTTTGTAATTTAACGATACACAATACACATTTGTTTATTGCGTATAATCATTTTATTGATAACAATAAGGAGCCACAGTCTTAAGATGGTCTGTTTATTTAGGCTTTCTCATAAATCATGGCCAACATTCTCAGCTGAGGTCCAGTTCGGCTATATAGCTTTAGCTACATGTATAAGGTTAGTCTAAATGCCAGAAATTAAGCCATAGTGAAAAGCCCTATTTTAAGAAAATAGTGAAATGATGAGCATGCCACAGAACAACTTATGCTGGAAACAAAGAAGACAGCAAAATATATTGAATCCTGTGACCTCAGTTGATGTAACCTATTGGACAGGTAGTAGGTAGTACTTCTCACCCCAATAACCACAGCTACTAGTAATACTAACAACAATTTTCCAAGCCTTCCAAAGGCTAAAGATAAAAAATAATTCACTGTAATGCATAATAAAAAATTGCATGTGTCATATTTAATAAGTGGTTATGCTTCCCATTACCCCTGTGCCAATTCCAATTCCACCAGCTAAGGACTCCACCAGTGTCTTGAAAGTGTTTTCATGTCAGTTTGAGTCCATTCTTCCACTGACTGGGTGAGCAATTAATCTACCATTAATGGTGCTTATTTCAGTCTTTCAGCAGCTGTTCCAAGTTTCCCAAGTTTAACTCATATTTTATGTGCAGGATGAAACATGACAGACACATCCCAATAAAGTGTTTTATTCCCCTTATACAAAAGCAGGTTGCCAACTATTGCATTTTTGTTCTCCATGTCAGATAATACAAAAAGGATCCTCTAAGGAAAGACCTGTGATTAAAGAAAATTCTTGCGTTCTACTTATTTCATCAGTCAGCATGATCTAGACAGAAAATGGGGTTGCACAAACAGAAATATTCTTATAAGTGAGCTTGAGGTAAAAACAATATTTTTTTTCTGCCATATTTTGTTTGTTTCACCATTTCCATTAGTGTATTTGTAGCTGTCCCATGAATTTTGCATCATCCTATTATATCCTGTTACAAGTGTCATAGCCGCGGTCACACTCTGACATTTTAATCAAAATGTTCTGACAATAGATCTACTCCCACAGAACCAATTCCAACCCACTGACTTTATTGCCTTTGTAATCTTATTAGTAAGATGACTAATATTATTGAAATGATAAGCCCCTTCTCCTCCCACTCAGTCCTTATGGATTAGAGATGTTCGTCACTATATTGCACTGGAATGTACTCAGTGTACCCTGAGAGGTTTCTGTTAGAAGTTTCATAAAATATGGCAACCTTTTCTCACCTGTATGAAGAAGCAGTATTTGTATAATCCTTGACTAATATTTCCAGTATATACAGTATGTGTATGTGAGTAAAGAATCACTGATACCTTTACACTGATACAATTACTGGTTTAAATAGAATATCGAACATGACATACCAAAAGTTTATATCATTTGGTACTTTCCCCCCCAAGCCATTCTTGCCTGCTCACTCTCACTCACTCTTAGTAACCACTTTATCCTGATCAGGGTCGCTGTGGACCTTATTCTGGACACATTGGAAGCAGTGGTGGCTCATCTATAGGGGCAGCATTTCAGAGCCCCGACATTTATAGAAGCCATTCAACACATATTAGTCTTCATAAAGTCTTGATTCACAACTCCATATGTTTTATGTTCCATGGAAATGTTAATCGCATCTTTTAAGCCACCAACCTTTTTAATATAAGCCAAATTTCTCTTGATTTCTTTGCATTTCTAGATGTGCAATCAGGGTACGACGTGCCTGCCTGCCCCACTTCGCTTTCACAGTTATTATTGCAGTTAATGGTCAAAAATGGGAACTGCAACAAGTGCAAATAGACATCCATATGGGCAAAAAAAAAAATTCTGTCCCATGCTAGCTCTGTGAATATTTTCATTGGAGGAGGAGGAGCAGACTTGACAGTTAATGACAGGGATGCCAGATTGGGCTAATTTAAAATACTCTGTGATCACCAACATCTTGTATTAGCAAATCATGTGAATTAAATTTAATAGATGTCTGCAAAATGGCAAAGTGTAAGTGCAGATAGTGTGTCTATGATGTACAGAAACATTTCTACTGTAAGATATATTGTAAAGATTGGGAGAAAGCAAGGGGGATTATGGAGTGGGCAATGTCAGTATATCAGAAATATACTGAGAAAAAGAGGAAACATCTCCAATTTTCCAGTGCCCAAATGTTTGGGCTGCTTTCAGGTTTTTTTGTGTTTTTTTTTTTAACCCTGGTTAATGATATTACGTTGAACACAGTTGAAGCTATGAGTAAAACTGCTAAAAAAAAAATGAGCTGCTAGCCTGTATGCTGGATGACTGCATGTTGTCAACTCTCAACTGCCTAAATGGCAATCTATAACATAAGTCAAGTGTAAAAACCATCTCGACTTCATTCTGTCACAAGATGCTGCTGATTGGAAGTGCAGTAGGAATACACCATGGACGGAATTCCAGTCCATTGCACCTTAGTTAAGTTGTATTATATTTTGTTTACCTTTGAAAACTATGTGTGTGTAATATTAAACATGGGTTAATTAGTCAACACATAATAGCTAGTACATTGCTAGATAATTTAGATCACCTGATTGACAGTTGTTGTTTTGTCTCCTATGTGTATGAACAAGCATCTTGTGATTGTACCATGGCAAATCCAATAAAAAGAAAGAAAACAAAAATTCTGACATTGCCAGAGCTTCATCAGAATGTCATCAGCTGTCTTTGGTTGCAATGGCACTAAATTGATCACCAGTGAGTATGTTAGATTATGCTTTCTAAGACCACTGATCTCAACTTACAATGAAAGAATTCTTTTACGATGTGAGATTTTTGTCTGCGACAGCAAAATTGGGTCGGAAAATTGTACAGTGTTAAGCCTGCTTTATTTCTTTTGGACTGCACTGAGGAACACAGCATGCAAAAACTCTCTAACATTTGTGTTACAAAGAGAAGCTCCTTTTACAGCATATAATTTGGAAATAAATTTGTGTTTTGCATTGTTATGAATTAGATAGTATAATATGCTTTATATACCTTGGGTGGGTCCCATCATCAAGCACACATACACAAAGCGTTCAGAGCTCTTTAATGAGAGGCTCCAAAATTACCACTTCTTCCTGTCATTCCCCCTGGGAATCATCAGGAGTGTGCTCAGCAGTCTGGAGCTCATTTGGAGGGCTCTTTCCCTGCTAAGAGCTTGCTACAATGAGTGTCATCTGCCACTAAGAAAAACATGGACAGGAAACAGGATTGCATGAGGGGGGGAAATATGGTAGAGATACTACATACAGCCAAAAAAGGCTTCAAGGCAGATGTAGACAGCAAGAAATATACACACATATACACTGTGTACAAGAAAAAGTAAAACAGATGTGCATGAGGAGAAAGGAAGATACTGAGGTTTAATGTCTCATTTGAGCATGCTGGGATTTCGGTCCACACACTATGTGACAGTTATTACGAAAACGATAAATCCTTGAGTAAAATAGAAAAAGAATAGGTATTGGGCTTTGTTATTTTTAATTTTACTACAAACACTAAGGCTTTAATTAATGGAGTGCTGTAGTAGTGTTTTAATTAAATGTGATCATAATGTACTTCATTTTTTTTTAAATCTTGCGGTTATGAAATTAGGCGGACAATCTGTGCTATTCACAGAAACCTGTGAAACTTAAATGAACCTCTCAGACAGTTATGGAATGGGAAATGTAATGGATGAGAAGAACTAAATGAGGGAGAGATGGAATGAATGACAGAAAGAGAGAGCAGGACTCAGTGTTATATTGCTTAGAAAACTGATGGAGACAAACCATTTTAAATGATGCACACAGAGTCGTTATTTATATAGAAAATAGCTAATAGCGCATAAATGCCATTAAATATAAGCACAGATTAAAATCTAAAGGTGAGACAAAATGATATTTAATATGTACCCCCTAAAGAGGGAGAAAAAAAGTTTTGGATTTTGAGATAAACAGTGAATAATGGAATTAATGAATTAATGATGTAACCCTCTACAGCACACATTTTTGATGTTACATGTCCAAAAAGCTTTCATGAAAATCCCCAGATCATTTCTCAACCACTAATATATTTTAAAAACGTGTTTTACCCCACATCATTACACATTTATAAGCATTTCATATATCTTTTTTATAAAGCAATAGAGGATTTTTGAAAGTCTTATGTCAAAACATGTCAGGTGGCATCAGAGGTTTAATGTGGTAGATGACTGTCTTTACATGTAAAAAGAGAAGACAGAAGAACCTCAAGTTATCATTATAAATAGAGTGTTCAAGATTGTTACTGTATAATGTTGCTTATTATCATACAGGATATTAGTTTGTTTTTACATCTTTATTCATCGTCTATGAAGCATCACTTCCATTTTTGACCCAAATTGCTTTTTTCTGCTAATAATACACTTGGACATCTCTTCTTCAAGAAAATATATTTTACCAAAATGATGTGGAAATGGTTTGAACTAGGCTAGGGAAACAAAGTTGTTATCTTTCATATGCATAGCTTTTTATGTGTCTGCACAACCCCAGAACTCTGTATCTTCCTTTCTTGCGACTCATCATGACCAACCAGTGTTATGTGCAGTCCAAGTAGACATCTTGGATCAGGACTGAAGTACTGGGTTTTGTCTTTTCCCCCTTCTTCTTAAAGACTTTGGAAATCCCACCACTGGTGCGCCTTCTCTCCTTATACAAACCCTTGGTGTTCTTGCTGGCACATAGCCTCACATGTTCCTTTGTCTTTGTTCCATTCCAGTCAGAAATTAGATAAAATCAGTCCTGACTTTGCTCCAATAGAACCAGAGAAATGAGTGGGTCAGTCCCTCCCAAATGACAGCTGGCCAGAGGATTTGTATAACCATTTTCTTTGTCTCTGTCCCATCTCTACTTGTGTTACTGGATGTGGTTCAGTGTATTTACTGTGATACTTGCCTGAATGTCTACTTGCTGCTTTCTTATGAAATGATCCACAAAGAGATCTTCTCAAGTCAGCATCTAATATTATTATGGTGCCTATTATGGTTCCGCAACTCTTTCCACAACCCTTAGGAAATGGTTATTTTGATACATAAGGGTTCTTAGCTTCCTATCGTTACTTCTGAACGATAGAGCAAAATTCTGTTGGTAGGTCCTATATAGAACCATTACAGATTCCTGAAGGGTCTAAATTTAAACTTTTTTTCTTCATGTGTGCATCAAGCATAGGTATACAGCTGTACCTGTACAGATGTCAAAGTTTTGTAGTATGTAGTTTTGTAGTTTTGTAGTACCTCAAAATTTGGTTCCTAACCTTGGATCCTAGGACTAGACCTTGGATTTGTTTGCACAACCTCTACACCCCCTACATTTGTGTTAATATACCCGTATTATCCTGTACTTATAAATATTTATTATATAGTTTGTTTCACTGCAACTACCTCAGCCCGATGTTGCACAGCATTACATTGCATATATCTGCACTTTATTCCTCATATAGTCCATACTTTTTCTGCCATCTATCTTTTATATTATATTTTTATATTTAAATTAAATGAAGTAAATTCTGTTTTATGTAAAATTTGTTTGTTTGTCACCTGACAGTCATAAAATGCAATTTACTGCATGCGTATTGTGTATGGTTGTGTATGTGACCAATAAAATTTGAATTTTAATTTGGTCCTGAAGTACTCCCCGTCTAGCACATTTAGTGTTTTCCTTGCTCTAGCACATTAACTTCAATGCAGAAGGGGCTGTTAATTAGTTGATTAGCCGAATAAATTGTATCTGCTTAGCACTTTAAGAATGTAGGCAATCAGCTCTTTCCTCCTTTTAAGGAAATAAAAAAGATATATATTGCTAATTGTCTGTGATCATGCACTGCAACAAGCACAGTTTTTAAAGCATTACTGTCAAATCTGACCAATCAAAGCTACTGTGAATTTACAGAATGAATAATAAAGCAGACTCAAAGTGACCTACAAATCGAGCTATTTTGTGAGAGAATAAATAGTGGTGTCAATTGTTAAAGCATATGGGACAGTTTAAATGAGAATAATCTGCTAAAAATAGTCGCGGTTAAAATTCCTTCCATAACTCAACACCACTGGCAATGATGCCGTGCTGCTCTGGCACACGTTCTGTTATGTCCTTTGAAGGATGATTCACTACTGCCATACCGCTCAAATTATTCTTGCTACATACAAAGCAGTGAAAATACTACATGTCATTCTAATTGATTTCTGCTGTTAGTGAAAGTCTGTCAGACTTGAGAAACGTGCTGCCTCCTGACATAAAAGACTTGATGTAATACCCTGTAGGTTATCAGAATGTTTGTGGATTATCCATTAAAATCATGATAGTAAATCAGGAAAATCACATGTACGGTATGAATACAATTAGAAAAAAAAAAAACATGGGACTCAGATTTTGAGATGTAAAAAAGTGTAAAAGGATTTTTAAAAAAATGCATTGTATACCATTACTTTGCCATCTACAATATGGAATTAATATTGCAAATGACATGTAGTTTATTTGAGTGCCATGGTGGCACAGCAAGTAGCACTGCCACCCCATAGCTCCAGGGTTCCCAGTTCAATCCCAGGTTTGGATTACTGTTTGTGTAGATTCTTGCTTTCTCCCAGTGCCCAGGTTCTGCGGTTTTCTCCCACCTCCCAAAAACATGCTGGTAGGTGCATTGACTATGTGAAATTGCCTCTAGGTGTGAATGAGTGTGCAAATGTGTATGCGCATGATGTCCTGGGATTGACTGGCATCCCATCCAGGGTGTATTCCCACCTTGTTCCCAGTGTTCCTGGAATAGACTCTGGATTCACTGCAACCTTGACCAGGAGAAAGCAGTTACTAAAGATGAATGATTAAATAAATGATAGAAAAGTCAAAAGTGCAGAAGGTAAATTACAGTTGATTGCCAGTTTTTAATCCTGTCCACCATCTGGTAATGTATTAATGTCAATTAAGGTCAATCTGAAATATAATGAAATATAATGTTTCAAATTTGCGATGGGATTAGGATTCCAAATAATATTTGGAAGATTAGTGAAAATATTTTTAAAGGATCTTCCACTGAGACTGGAATCATTTATGACTTAAAACACAAGCAAGGCACTTGATAATTATGTAAGCTATATATCTGAGGATTCTGGGAGATGGAATTCCTGACCTACACATTTAGTTCAAGTCAGGTCAAGTGGAGTTTATTGTCATTTCAACCATATACAGCCAGTTAGTACATAGTGAAACAAAACAAAGATCCACCAGGACCAAGGTGCTACATAGGATAAGCACATAACAACACAGAACTACAAGGGACTACATAGAGTTATACATAAAGTGCACAAGTGCAAACATGTGCAGACAGCACAAGACAGTACAATGACTACTGGGAGACAATGGGCACAGTAAGTCCCAGTGCCGCGCCCACCAGTGCACAGTTCTATTAGAAAGTGAATCCAGTGAATCCAGTTCAAAAAGAGTACAATATAAGTTGCTGAAATAGGTGTAAACATAAGAAGTAGCAGCCTAGTAGATAGTATAAGATATGTACAGTATAATAAATATTTGCAGCAGCACATGTATTGTGGGGATGTGCAAAAAATTGCAGAGGATGGAGGATGTACAGTTGTGTGTGTAAGTGTGTGTGTTCTTTCAGTCCAGTTTCTGAGTATTGAGAAGTCTGATGGCTTGGGGGAAGAAACTGTTGCACAGTCTGGTTGTGAGGTTCTGAATGCTTCGGTACCGTTTGCCAGATGGAGGGTGAAGAGTGTGTGTGAAGGGTGTGTGGGGTCACCCACAATGCTGGTTGTTTTGCGGATGCAGCGTGATGTGTAAGTGTCTGAGATGGAGGGAAGAGAGACCCCGATGATGTTCTCAGCTGTCGTCACTATCTGCTAAAGGGTCTTGCGATCTGAAACGGTGCAATTCCCAAACCAGGCAGTGATGCAGCTGAACAGGATGCTCTTGATAGTCCCTCTGTAGAACATGGTGAGGATGGGAGGTTAATTAAGTCATACCAATTTCACAGCAGTGTAACATTTACATTTACATTTATGGCATTTGGCAGACGCCCTTATCCAGAGCGACTTACAATAGTGTAACAAAGCAGGCTTGCATGATTACATGGTGAGGCACTTTCTCATATGTTGATTATTGATTTCATTAACTAATAACCCAATCATCTCCTAAGTTTGGCAAAAAAAAATCTGTTTCAGAAAGAGATGTCATCTTTGGCTTAAGGCTTGATCCACCAAGCTAAAAATCAATATATTTTACAGAAAACTAGACCTCTAATGACCAAGGGAAAAGAAACATTATGAAGAAACCATGATAGCAAAACTGAGACTCAAAAGGAGAAACCTGACCTCCTCTAGGCAACACTAGCAAGTGGAATTGTCGGTAGGAGGAATACAAGTATACAATACAACACTGTATGATTTTAGCAGTCATTTAAGATTATTACTTGTTACAGGGTATGAGATGATCCCAGTAAAATCTTGGCCGAGTACTATAACAGACTGTGTGATAATGTGTTCTCCATGTCAAATTATATGATGAAGGTCCTCTAACAATAGACCTGTGATTAAAGAAAATTACTACGCACTGCTTACGTCATCAGTCAGTGCAATCCAGATTCATGCAGAAAAAAGGTGGGCATAAATAGAAGCAAGCCCTTGGTATAATAGTAGCACTGTTAAATGTGAAGAAGAGAAGTATGAAGCCATGTATGGCTGGGTTAAAGAGCCATACATGGCCCCCCCCCCCCATAGAAATAAAATTATAAATAAAATAAAAATAATTTCAGTGACTGTTTTAATGTTTATTGTGAAGTTCAGCACATACTGTGAAGCTTGACGTAGGAAATGTGCAGTTGACTCGCACAGCATCACGGAAATGTTACGGTTGCAATCCCTTGTATCATGGTCATCAAACCTATACTATCGGCCTTAGGTCTATGATGATTTTCGTTTCCATTTCACAATTGCTACTACCGTGTCTGTAGCTGTCCCATGAGTTTCACATAATCCTATGCCATCTTCCTACTGGTGGCTTTTAGATGACCATCAGAGCAGCAGTAACACTATGAGATTTTAATAATAAAATAAATAAAATAGTGAGCATGTTACATTGTACATTCTAAGATGACCACTCTTTGTTAATGATCAAAGACTACTTTTACGGTGTGAGATTTTTATCTGTCTGGTCTAAAATAGTACAATATCTTAACCTGGCTTAAGATTGGGTTAGAAATCAGAAGTCAGAAACCTGTGGGTGAAATAACTATGTTTACATAGACAGAAAGAATGTGAGAGTATTGAAGGCACAGAGTTCCAAATGATTAGTTCAGAAAAGCAGGATGATGAACTAGATGAGGAAAATGCATTTTATTCTGTATTTTATGAGCATAGTGTTTTCTTATGCACTCAGGTAATGAAATTTTAAATGTTTAAAAAAATGTTTACATGTTTAAAACATTAAACATCAAACATTCCATTCAATTGCATTCGGAAGACAGTTCCCAAGAAGACCATCTGGACAGCGAATGAGCACACAGTTCAACTGATACAGATTTCCAAGGCCAAACCTGAGAATGGGAATAACACAAGGTAATAAAATGATCTGGATATGATGATGAAATAAAACCCTATTTTATTTAACATATCTTTCATTTAATGCATTTAACCATTCAGTAATGATGGTCTTATCTTGTTTTTTCAACTGCAAATACTCTGACCAAAAGCTAATTATGGAGCATATTGACTTACAGATTGGTGGATCCAAATCTGGTCTCGATCCAAATGTGGCTCCTCTTGCTGCCTTATGCAAGCTTAGTGAGCTGACTGGATTATTAGATGATGACATCAATAACCAGCCACGTTGTTCAGCATGTAAACATACACATGCATGTTCAGGCTTTCAAGTTCAGCCGAACACTACCTGTGATGTAAGATGAACAATGCTATGAAATTCGCATGACTATCATCACATTACATACTGTATTAATGATTATGTGTGAGGAGTCCAAATGATATGGCTGTGACAGTTATCATCAATTACACCATCAAGATTGGGAGGCAGAAGTGTTCTTCTTTCAGTCATCCTGCCAGCAGTGTATTATGCAATATAACATTTACAGAAAGTGAGAAAGTGGAAATGGAAGTAAGTGAGAGTAATTGTAGTGAACAGGCAGGAAGTGGAAGTGGACTCCTGGATGAGAATATGTCAACATTGTATAATATTATTTTTTTCAGAGAGACCTAAAATGATCTAAAATCTAATATAGGCCTAATAATATGCTGCTTATTAGTATGCATAGTGTATGTACATCATGTATATTCTAGTCTATTATTTATCATTTATATGAGTATACATATAACGATTTCATATAAATATGATTTAATATTAATATTATATACATATTATCTTATGTTAATTTAATGATTGAATAATTGTTGATATATGGATATTCTTTGAACTTAATCAAAGTAAAGTTAACTATAGAAAGAAAAAAAGAAAGAAAATAAATTCTGATCATGTTAATATATATATTCTAATATATATAATAATAAATATCAGTATTAGTATTATTAGTCCATTAGTATAATAGCCCAATATTGTTCGTTTATAGAATTTATATTTATATTATAGATTTTAAACACTTATTTTATTTAGATTTATGGATAATGATTTAATGCAATAAACCAGAACCTAAATTCTTAACTAAGGAAATAAATTGCACAAAAAAAAATAAAAATAAAAATACTGATGAGATTGATGCATACTGAAGTAACACAGAAGAAGAAAGAAACGTTTACTGAGTAATCTAAGCTTAACCTTGCTCTGCCATGCATGACTCACACACATGAATGAACCAACCAAAGAATTGCAATAAAACTCATTAAATACTTTTGCTATTTTAAAATTTTGTGCTTGTTTTCCCTTTTTAAAGGATATTACAAGTTCAGTGCTCTTCCTTCATCTGTACATTGACAGTGTTGAAATTTACTGTACTTGGAAGGAACTGAACAGCCGTAGAACATGTGACAACAGCAGACTTTTATCATGTCAGTGTAACTGTGCTAAGAATGACCCACTGCCCAAATAATCAGGACAGTAGAGGTCCTGTGGTGGCATTTATCTAAGGATTTAAGGACTGGGTAGGTGAACCTGACATACTGTGCCTCCTATTACCTGCCTCCTATTAGAAATAGAATTTCCTCCTTGTATATGAACTTGTATTTCTACAAGGTTCACCTGTGTAGTAGGTTTATCTGATAAAATGCTCAGTGAGTGGAAATACAAGATGTACATAATAAACTGGAAGCACATAAAATACATAAAGATATGTATAAAGTTATACCTGTGTGGACGCTATGGTGATGCTGCAGGTAGTGCTACAGCTGTTAGTCTTACAGCTCCAGGTTCAATCCTCAACTCAGGTTACTCTCTCTGTGTAGTTTTGCATGCTATCTCCATATCCATGTGGGTTTTGTCTAGGTTCTCCAGTTTCATCCAACCTTCCAAAACATGGCAATAGCTGGACTAGCTACTCTAAATGACCCCTAGGTGTGAAAAAGTGTGTGTGTGTGTGTGTGTGTGTGTGTGTGTGTGTGTGTGTGTGTGTGTGTGTGTGTGTGTGTGTGTAAATAGTGCCCTGCAATAAACTGGTGTTCCACCCAAGGTGTATGCCTGCCACGCTCCAGATCCATCATGACCCTGACCAGGAAAAAGAGGTTACTGAGGATTATGGATGTACAGAACTATGTATTCAATACCATCTATTGGAAATAGCTAATAAGGATTAATCATTACTCTATAAAATGGTGAAGCCTTGTGGATTAACTAAAATTTACTTCACAGGAATTCGACTTCCTATGAAGTGCTAGTGATTTTAGCAAAGAATCACCAACATTAGTGAAAAGAACTGGACCTATTAGCTATTTTTCTGTTTCAACATGGTTTATTTGTAGTATTTCTTGGTAATCTATATCAGTGACACAATTTAAAGAGTGATGGTCTTGCACACACATGAGGGTTATGTGACCCCTTTTTAAATGCTTTAGTTAGCCCACACACATGCCTACACATATAATGGCCACAGGTAGGGTATAGTCTACACTTGAACACAGAATGAATTAATAGTTCCATTTTCTTTCTCTCTATATATGCTGTATATATTTTGCCTGTTTTGGGGCGTTTTGTTGGTTGCAATGGCAATTGCTGCAGGCTGGTGATAACCATGTGTCTGCTTACACTCACTAGGGTGACTGAGTGTGACGATGGCTGTGTTTTAATTTGTCTACTTAATAAGAAGCTTTTCTTCTCAGCAGAGCTTATATCAGTACAAAAAAATTAATCACTGCTGAGAAGCAATGTGGTGATGTGAGGCGTCAATGCATATAAAGCTATTGCTTTGTTGGATGTTAATTCTTCTGAAGATTTTCTTTGCTTTTCTGTGGGTTAAATGCGTTTCACGATTTGGTTCGTACCTGTATAGTCTCATAAATGCAGGGAACTGGGTGTAGACATTTAGGCAACCTTACTGTCCTGTAGTGAATTTGTTTGTAACGTAATCAGGGTGGCACGCTTTACATACAACAGTGTCCTGGGGTCTCCAGGAGTTTGGGCCCCAAAGAAATAGAAATTAGCTGTATTTATTGAAGTAAATAACTAATTTGGAAATATAAAACAGCAAAATGGCTCTGATTTGTAATCATTTTTTTGTACTATTAAAGCAACTTTGCACAGGCCATGCTGTATTGGACCATTTCAGAGGGTAATGCCTACACAACTGTGGCCAAAACAAAACAAAACAAAACAAAAAAAACACATTCTTAGGATAGATTTGTGGTGTGGAAAACAAATGGAACGCAGTTATCTAAGTGCTACAGAGAAAAAGAAAAAAACTAAAAGTTTGTTGAGATACTGCCAAGCGTACACATTTAGAAAAAAAAAAAAAGAATTCTCGAAGAATTGTTTGGATGATTAACGTGTTAACTCTCTAAAGGGTTATATAATTTGTTTTCCCAGACAGACAAACCAAGGAACACTTTATATTGGTGATGTAATTCCAAAAGCTGTGCTAATATTTATGCACTGAGTTACTTGTATGCAGAATTGGATTACTCAGTTACTCCAGGCAATTTTCAGGTTCCTCCTTTAGCTTATACAAATCACTTTCATGCCACTAAAGTTACCTGATTTTTCTTGAGTAAAAGTGTCCAAAACCGGGGCTTTAATTAGTGCCTAGACCACCACCTTTAAACGCAAGCACTTGTCTTTTAGTCCAAAAAAATTGGGTGATAGAAAAATGACTAATATGATGACACATGAATAAGAAGATGGCAAGCGTTGGAATAAACATCTAATTGGAGTCTAGAATATTGCCAATATGCAGTGTTATTACATGTATTGTCCAAATGTAATTATCACATTTATCACTGCAAATCTGATTATTCACTCGTTATTTGGCAGCTTATAAAACAGCACTTCATCCATCATCCTATTATTTTCCATTTCTTTTTCTTTTTTTTTTGTCCATTGAGCTCTGACAGTTAAGTGTACTTTCAGCTTCATGCAACCCTATTATACTAAATCGATAGGATATACCCATTTTATCATTTTTTTTAATTCATTATTTTGACATGGCAATTTAAACAGTGACAAGTGACAAGGTTTTTGTTAATTTAATGCATTCGCATGTAAAGAAAACGGCCCATGCATAGTTTGAAGGATGCTGTTATGCTTGCATCTGTTATGTAGGCATTGTTCATAACTTAGTTTATGAAAAAAAAACATTCGGTTCTAGCAATGTCTCCAATTAAGCTGCTGTCTCCCTCTGGAAAAAACTTTTTTCTGGGTTTTAAAGGGACAATACTATTAAATAATGTATTTAATATTGACAATTGTCATTCCATAAGTTGTGAGTGCATTTACAGACCAAAATACACATTATAGCATGACATATTGTGGTTACATCATACTTACAGACAATAGTGGTAGACTTAATAATAATAATAATAATAGCTCCTTGAAAAATGCACTTAAGTTCAAGTACAGAATTTCACCTCTGTTTTAGGCAAACTCTGTCCAACATGTGTGACTTTCACCCAGCTTCTGAACCACTTAAGTCTGTAGATACATCTGAGGTCTGAACACTAATGTGTGCTATTTCAGTGTTATATCCTCACTGTGCATGATTAACTCAACTCTGTCTATGGACCTAAGAATGTAACTCCCTGTTTCCAGACAGAACACACTCCCTGTGTGATCCTTGTTGTAACCATCCACTTAACCTTGTCATCAGTGATATGGCTTGGTTATTTTATTTTTCAGTGTTTAAATAAGTCGCTTATTTATCTTTAAACAAATGCATGATTTACCACCAACTGAATTATGTTACATACTTTGCTAAATAAGTCCCAAGTACAAATTTATCATTCTTTGAAACCATCCATCTGTTTCTGCGCACTTAACTGTAATATAAAGATAACGAAGATAAAAAGTTATCTTTGTTTCTAATCTGGCAACACCATCTCCTATTCCATTGGTAGACTCCTTCCCAATCAGACAGATCTCCCCTGTAAACTGATGGAGTTGAGTTTCCTAGAGGATTGTTTGTTCTCCTGGGTGAGGTATGATATAAAGCCCCAGTGCCTTGGATTAATAGTTTTCATTTCATAATCTTGTTACTTGCAACTCTAATCAAATTCAGGTCGAGTGTTTGGAGGAGGAGAAGGTGCAACCTGCGTGCTTGGGAACATCTGTCAAGGCTCTGATACTGACAGGGAGAGCTGTCATGGAGAGTTTATCTTGTGGAGAGAGAAAGGGAACAGCAGCTACGGCAGACAGGAAGTGCAAATCAGTGGTGACACGAGGAAGATGAATCACATTGCTCTGCATATAGGGAGAGAAAACACAGTCATATTGGGAACATATTGGTGTCATGATCAGACATTTATATGCATCCATACAAAGGCAGGTTTTACGCAAATGTGCAAAGGTGAGTGCCAGGGTTAGCTGCCATAGTTTCTTCTTATAGCTTCATTTGCATATGGACTTTTTCTGTTTACAGCTTGCTTTTTTCTGCTTCCTGTCTTTCTGTATCACCTATTTCCTTTTAATTAGTTTCATTAGGTCACCTTTATTTGTGTACATACAGTGTATACTCTTTTGTTTCTAATGTGTCTTACATGCAATTTCTTACATGTGTATGGGTCTAGGTTGAATCTATTGAATCTTGTTTCCATGCTTTGTATTCCATGGTCAACACTTTACCTTATGTAGATGTGGTATTATGGTATTTCCTGGTGTTCAATTTTACCCACCAGTTTCGATTTTGACTTGTTTAGCTCTACTTTGACACCTGCTATTGACTTTAACAATGTTTCTCAGAACCATGTGGAAGGCAACCTTGCCAGGCTTTGTGTCCACTTGTCTCCTTAGAGGGAAGTGTCTCTGCAAATCAATACAACATTATTTTGATCACCTTATCCTATGATGAAACATTTCTATCCTGATGGGAGTGGTCTTTTACAGAATGACCCCGCCATCCTCCACAGGGCACGGCATCTCCCTGAATGGTTTGATGAGGATAAAAATGGTGTAAATCATATGTTATGACCTTCATAGTCACCAAATCTGGAAATCTCCACATGGGGGATTTTAACCCACATGTTAAACAACGCTCTCTGCTTCCATCATCAAGACACCAATCAAAAACTGGTGTTCATCACTCCAGTACATTTCAAGTGTTGGGGAATCTATGCCATGGTGCATTGAAGCTGTTCTTCTGACTTCTGGTGGCTCAATACTATACTAACACACTATCTGTTGGCATTTCCTTGAATTTGTCACCTGTCTGTATATCAAAGTCCAGCTACACTATGATGCAAATGGTGTGACATCCAATGAAATGATCACTTTTTGGGAGCATATAAGAATTTTCCCAGCAAACCAATGAAACATGAGTCTCAGCTTATATCCTTTTCAATGCAGATGATAGCTATTTATGGAATCGCACAAGTCAAACTCCCAAATTTTCTTTCTCATCCCATGGTCAGAAATTGGCTAGAATATGAAAAAGAACTAAATTTTTCCTAACAGGAAATATGTAACCCTTGATGATTTGAACTGTAGCTAGATATGATTTGTGGTCTGGGTCTAATCCAACAAACAATCCTCAACCACCAGATGTGAGTATGTGTTCATGTGTAAATTGGAGTGGACACTCCATGTACCTACAGGGTCTAATTTCCCGTTTGCATTGTTTCCAACAGAGCCGACACAGATGTTTTATAGCTCTAGAGAAAATGTCTGCCTGGGGAAAGTATTGCTTCAGTCTAAATATGCCTGTTGCTATTGGAAAATAAATATTTCATTTGGCCTAAACGGATTGCCCAGTTGCAGAATGAAATTAAAGAACTGAGCAGATTTCCAGAAAGCTTCCGTGTATATATGGTTTGTGTCTGTTTGCTCCATCAGCATCATTCTGACTTTTTTAAGCTTAAATGTTTTGGGGTAATAATGAGATGTGATCTGTCATGACCTATGGGAAAATATGGATTAGAGCTTTAGATTGATTTCAGGTTCAGAGTTCAAAATTGCCCCTACCTTACTTTTTCCTCCCTATGTTTATTACCTTTTTTATTACCACTTTTTTTTTTATCCTGGCACACTAGAGTGTTGGCACCGTGGCTCACTGTGTATGCAAGTGAGCTAAGGGAGCAGTTCAATTCAGGCAAGTACAATTTAGTACAAGTGACTGAACAGTCAAGTTTTTGAAATCATCTCACATGGTGCAAAGGGTGAATTTTTATTATTCTACTGATTGATTGATAAAGGCAGTCAACTGAGGTCAGTTCAAATGAGATTTCCTGTTGCAAATTTAGGATTGGATTAGGATTAACATGGATTACAACTACCATTTTGTAGATCAGTATAGATATTTGGAGGGTGTTTTGCTGAGACCAATATAATTTATGACTAATTTATGACACAAGCAAGGCAACTGAAAAATGACTATATAACTAGCTTTTATGACCTAGCTATAGCTTCCATTGAGCAGTGGTTTAAGCAGACTTCAGACAGTTTACACTTTGCTTTGCCGTGCAATCAGAGAGGTTAGTAGGCTCTTTTAAAACAGACCTGCGCACTGAACCTCTACTACAGCTCTTCTCAATGAAGTTTCCCATTAAAATATTTTTATTTGGGAGTCTGAGTGCAGTTTTAATTGTGCTCCACTGGAGTGGCCCCACTATTAATGAAGGAGAGTTTGGGTTTATATTGTTTTTAAAGTTTTTTTTTTTTTTTTTTTGCATTTTACTTCCTGTAGAACAAGCCGCACAATTTGCTCGATTGTTCCACATAAGTGATTATAGCGCAATACAGTATAAACTGCCAAAGGGAAAAAAAACAAACAGGAACTGTTTTAGAACATAACTGAATGACAGTATAAATTACACAATACAATTATAATGAGTATAACTGATAGAAGTACAAGTGATGTAAGAAGTTACATAGTGACTGATACCTTGCTAGGATATTATGACAGTGACAGTATTCACTCTAGTCAACCTGCACACATTAGGGGAGAGTGGGGTCAGTTGTAACAACATTAATGGCTTCAGTCAAGTTCACTCATAACTCTGGAGATTTCTTCCGCTTTATCTCCATCCTGCATTGTCCTTCCCCATTATAAAACTAATAATTTAATGTGTGTGTCTAGAATATTATGGGTGGTATCCAGTTTCCACTGAAGACACCCTGTTAGCCACAAAACAAGCTACTTTGCAGTGAACTATGTGGGCTAACATTAGCTTGTGTGTTGGTTTCTATTAAAAGGTATCTTCTTGCCTTCGTAATTACAAAGCATACAGCTTGAAGCCTTTCTCTAGCTTGCTAGATGGGGCTTTGCAAGTGTTCTTACATGCCCAGTGAACGTCACGGATATTTATCTTTGGGAGCTCTTGCAGACTGTAAATACCACAATTACACAGTAACTGTGGTAGATATAATGCAGAAGTGTTTGTGCAAGTAACCCATTGCTATCAAACATCAAAGTGACATTTGACGTTCAATACAGAGCTTTCATAGTGTAAAACATCTGGATACCTAGTCTAGCTCACTCAGCTACTTAATAGCTTACCTGATATCTCCATAGCTTTTGGCTCGCATAGGTTGCAGGTCATTATCACAGTGTTTAAAACTGAAGATAACTGATAAAATGGGCCAGGGATGCTCATCTTTGTCCACGGTTGCATACATCGTGGTGCTGACCAAGCATTTGGCACCTAAAGTGTAGACATTCAGCTGGAAACTGCTTTATTTTGATTGTCTCTCAAAATTGAATTGCTTAACATTTGCACACGCTGTCTTTATTATTACTGTGCATTATTATTTTTTATCCTGTAACTGTCAGCAAAAATAAATGTAGCAAAGTTGAATATTGTATTTCAAAAAAACTCAAGTAAGTGTAATTACTACAATTTAATTATACTCAAAAACTTACTGTTAGAGTGAACCATGTACATTATGTACAGTACATATGTAATGTAGAGTATACAGGAATTGCTACAAGATTTAATGAAACACATAACACACTAATCACAGTTAGCCACAAATCAATTTTTAACCATAAAACCACTCTTGGATATTTTGAAACAGTAGACCACTCTCAAAATGAGCACTACTGCTTTGCCAGATAGATACCCACATGATACACACTACCACATCTGTGTCACTACTGTATTGAGAATTTTCTGCCACCCAGACAAAACCCTGCTTAACAGTAGCCCTGTGGTCATAAACTGAATGTTGATTTTATTCTGTCTCTATTGTATGATGATCAGGTTTGGACAGAATTTTTTTTTTTTATTCTGTTGGTCAAGTTGTGTTTTGGCAGGATGTTCTCATGCAGTGGGCAGGATTGCATTAAAAATATCAGGCCTAATTAAAGCTATAGTATATGCCAGCAAATTTGTAAATATAAAACACAGATGTAGACCTACAACACAAAATGGTACATAATATGAGAAGCTATCATAACACTTTAGGTAAAAAAAAAAAAAAAAAAACATCAGAGCTTTTCCATTTGTGTGTACAAATGCTTACAAGGGCTCAGATCAAAAAGGCTCCTTTATAACATGAAGAGAGGGCTGAAAGTTTAAACAGTAATGGGTCAGAAATCATATCAAGATCATTTCCTGCTGACAACACAAGAAGATCTCAGAAACAGTCTGCCCAAATTTTTAATTAAGGCATCATACATCATTTTTTGACCTGAATTTCTGAATATATGGAAATGTTCCTTATTTATAACTGCAATTTCTAATTTTCAAATCTAATAAGGAGCAAATTGCAAAGTCTTCATAATTGACACCACTGATGCATGAGTGTATAAATAAGTAGATTTATATCAGCTGTACAAGAGAAGCCTGACAAGTCATTAGTGCCAATTTTCCCCAACACATCTTTCAGTTGGTATAACAGGCAACAGTTTTAAAGGGAAGGCGGGTGAAGACGCAATTTAGGAACACATGGGAGCGTCTCCCTCTCATGCTAATCTGTCCTCTTTATAGCTAGAATAATGAAATTATCCTCGAGAGAATTAGCACTAATATGTCCATTTATCATTGTTCATCATTGTGCCAGGAAAAAGGACACACTTCAATGTAGAATTTAACTGCCCATATTGCTCTGTTATGCTGTGGGAGGATCACTGCAAATCAATACAAATTTCACCTTTAACTTATGATGAAACATTTTTTATCTTGATGGGAATGGTCTCTACCAGGATGACAATGTCTCCAATGGTTTGATGAGTAAATGATGTAAATTACATGCTGTGGCCTTCACAGTCACCAGATCACAGCCAAATTGAATGGCACGTGGACAGACGTGTTAGACAGCTGTCTCCACCACTATCATCAAAACACCAATTGAGGGAACCAGTTGAGTACACTATAAGAGGTGAAAGCAGTTGATATTCAAAATGGTTTATGGTGTGATGGTTGTTGTCATAACACCATATTCATTACATGGGGTTCCAAAGTTCTGTGAGTGTAGATGAACTCATTTTCCTAAAGTTCCTTTACTTCACTGCTCCCATAGCAACAACCAGAAATGCAGACTGAGATGGCATTAATGTTACAGCCATTGCTGGAAGAAATAAGCAAAATTTCCTTAAAAAGAGAAGCAGTCTTGGGATCATCCTCGAACATTTTAAAATTTGTAAGTATAGTTTGAGCTACTGTTTATTAGTAGGATGATAAGTAAGTGCTAATATATATATATATATATATATATACATATACATATATATATATATATATATATATATACACTCCTGAACAAAGTCTTAAGACCGGGGGAAACATTTCAAGTATTCATACTTCGCACTGGTGGATCATAACCAGGTTGTAAGAACTGCTTCAAAATGTCAAAAGAAGAAAAAGGAGCAACAGACAAAAACAGAGATTGCGAATTTATTAAAAATTGCATTTAAACTCAAACAGGCTGTTCATCAGCTGATCAAAAGTTTAAGACCATAGCCCAAAAA
>CM074955.1:9415044-9436768 GCA_037577455.1 Pangasius macronema
CCTTCACTTGCATTGAGATCTCCTTGGACTTCATATTGGTAGCTCCAGTTGAACAGCTGCCAAATGCCAACTCAGTAGCTGATATCATCTCCAGACCTTTTATCTGCTTAATTTGTCTTGAAGTAATGAGGGAATGGACCGCACCTGGTCAAATAACTTCTTTTCAGTCAATTGTCCCTGAAAATGGAAGTACTTTGCTTAAAATGGCTGTAATTCCTAAATGGTAAATGCAATTTTTTTGTGGAACCTCTTAAAAATGAAGCTAAAAGTCTGCAACATCGATCACATCTTGATTGTTTTATTTCAAATCCATTGTGGTGGTGTATAAAGGCAAAGTCACAAAAACTCTGTCATTGTCCAAATACTTCCTGACTTGACTGTATATATATATATATGTGTGTATGTGTGTGTGTGTGTGTGTGTGTGTGTGTGTGTGTGTGTGTGTGTGTGTGTGTGAAATACACTTTTCAAAAGCTCACATTTCCACCAAAATATCAGGGCTAATTCTACTTCCTGGATCATAGCTCGAGGTATCAAGTACAAGACAGGAATAAACTCTGGATGGGGCACCAGTCCATCTCAGGACCTTGCCCAGTTACCCCTCTTCCCCAGGCCTTTTAAATACCTGTGTTTAGCTAACAAATGTTTACTAAAGCTTTTATATCAGCCTATGTCTGGTAAGGTGAAACAAAGTGAAAGCTTTCATTTTTAAGCATATGATATATGCTTCTAAGGGCACAGTGCTGGGAAACAATTGCTCAAAGCATGAAATTTCACTTTGAGTGCACGTACCTGTTTTAAGAGCTAAATTAGGGTTAACATCAGATTCGCACAACAAAGCAAAAACAACAGAAAAAAATTTTAAACTCCATATTTACTGTGCTTTGGATCCATTGCCCAGACTGTGCTTCTGTTAAAGGCCACCACCCCAGCAGTGCAGTAAAAATATACGTATTAACCAGGAACTTTTTAGGTAACTGTATAGTTCTCACCCAGGATAGAAATCTAGTTCCTCAGAAGGTTCCTGAACCTCATTGGATCAAACAGTAACATGTAGTATGACATTACAGACTCACCCTGGTCCTCTGAATAGTACTTACTGCTTGGGGCCATATTCAGAGTTGGTGATGTAAGTTGAAAAGTTACGTCAATATTTTTCCAGCACAATTAGATTACTAAAGTTGTCTTTACTTAACCACCTTTAGAAACAAGCACTTGCCTTTAAGCCTAAAAATGGGGTATAAAACAGTGGTTTGAGGAATTTAGTTAAAATTTGGTTTAATTTAACAGTATGGCATTTGCCCTTATTATTCAGCAGCTTACAGAATAAAATAGCACTCGATCCAGTGCTATAGATGTGTGCACAGGATTTAGACTATTATTAAATTAAATTTTTTATTTTGAGTTGTAAAATTAATAAAATAACACTAATGTTTTTGTTAATTACATGAGCTCTTCCGTAAAGAATTTTTTAAGAATATCCATAAAATTTCTGTCCTTGAGAAAAGCAATGTCCTTTATTCATGCAAAAAAAGCTTTCATGGATGATATTAATTAATCAATTGTATAATATTTATGTATTTAATATTAGCCTCAAGTTGCATGTGAGCACGTTATTGAGACACACTTCTATTTTCAGCAAACTCTGTCCTGCACTAACTGTCTGAATAGCGCATACATCCGTAGTTATGTCTGGGGTCTGAATGCCAATGTGCACAATTTCTCTATTAACTCCCCACTTAACAAGTTTCTAGGTTCCAGCAAAGTTTCTTGGGTGAAAATGCACCTTATAGCTACTCTTTGCTCCTTCTATGTGGCATGAAGAATGTTAACTAGCATACATTCTGGTTGGTTTGTTCATCAATAAGGCAATTACAAGGTGAATTAATGGCAATTCTTTTCCAGCTGGGTACTTCATGTTTGTAATATATCATGATCTTGAAATAATGGGACAAAAAATTTAATAATGCATGGCTTACCTAATGTTCTAAAATCAATCACGCTGTCTGTGTTCTCGCTCAGTCACTTTTACTCCTTGTTTGCTCTGTATCTGGCTCTTTCCTGACATCTGCTTAGCAAGGTCACACCATTACAAGGTGCAGCTCTTTAGTGTGAACCTGTGTTCATGGCCCTCAACCTTCACAACTTCATTTATGGGCACCGCGGAGGCTGTTTCCAAACAAAGTTGTTACATCGATGTTGACTTTTACCGCCTTTTGATCAGAGCCACATGCGTGCAGCACTGCTCTGAAAGCTGATGCAGGTGAGCTGTTACTCTTAAAGCCGAGTGCCAGGGCCCCACTCCGGAAATTTGCTCCATCATGGAAATAAAACAGAGCCTGTGGCAGAAATGTTGTGCACTCATGTGGCCAAGAGAGTAAGAACAGATGTGGGTAAAGGTGTAAGTGTGTGGGGGGCATTGAGGTAAGTATGGGATTGCTTTTTTGAAGCTACATTGAGTTTCAGGAGGCAAGTAATAGGCAACTGTCCTGATGGTTATATATTTCTGTAAAGCTGTTTTGTGACAATGTCCATTGTTAGTAGTGCTATATAAATAAAATTGAATAGAATTGAATGGTTATGTATGTCCTCACTCACAGAGATATTGTCTCATCTTGTGTATAGTTGTGGGCAGCACATGATAGGGACTAAATCAAATATCTATCAAAAGTGCAACAGTGTAGTAATAAGTAATAAGTTTGAGCAATGCATTATATCACAAGGTCTCACTGATGGCATAAACTATTACACATGCACACTTAAAGATACATAGATCTGCGTTTATGATTTTACTAGTGTTTCAAGTCTGTATTGACCTACTGGGTTCATGCCGTGTTTTTTTTTTTTTTCAAATACCAAACACGTTAAACGACTTGTACCCCTATCCTTCAAACCAAAAAACAATAAACCTACAGATTTGTCCGTTTAATTGTACAATGGGTGCTTAGTCTATTTTAATTACTCCTCCAAATGGATTTTGAAGGGAAAAATAATCTACCTTGCTCACATTCATTACATGACTGTAACTGATGGACAACATGAATCTATAGTTTGGGCCTGAAAGAATTCAGCCCCAGCCTCCCTTCTTCATATTATTTAGTGTATTTTGTTTACAACCATTGGTGGTGCTGTTGTGTTTGGTTCTACAAATATCCAGATTAATCAAATTTACTACATCTGCTAACAGCAAATAATTTGAAGTGGATGCCAAAAATGAAACCTTATGCTGAAGTTTTTTATTTTTATTTTATCTTTAAAGGGCAAGAGGGGGATTAGCCTTGCTATTGATACATCTATACCAGCTGCCCCTGCCTGTGGGTGTATATTTGCTTGAAAGTATAGGAGAGTGTGTGTATTAATGTTCATGTTGTGTGTGTAGTATTGTACAGCATCATCACTGATAATACATCATCATCATCATCATCATCACACGTGGTCCATTTGGGAGATGGCTTTCTAAGTAGGCAGCATTTACGTATAAGATAACAGTATGTGATTCGAGACATGGATTCTGTTTCCTCCTGCTCCACTTTCGCTTTCATGAACCTGATTATAGTTTGCACCTGTCTCTAGTTTTGCCTCATTAGTGCCCATAATTCTGGGTGTATATATAGCACTTGTTTGATCATTACTATGCCCTACTCTGAAGGGTCACTCTCTGTGGGGGTTGAAATTAATGGTCATCTCAGGATGCACTTTAGCAGTTTCTCAAAGCTTGAGCTAAAATCTTCTACTGGTGCTCAATCACTGGCACAGTATGTCTACATGTTATGTCTGACTCTGTAAATCAAACTTTATGAATGCTAAATGTATTGCTAAACTGTGATAGTGTAAGCACTGGGCTAAATAAATATTGCTTTGCATGTATGTATGTTTAACGTTCGTCACAACAGTCATTCCTAACCTACATGTTTGCTGACCTGTGGTTCATTGTTTTAACTTTAACTCATCTGGTTGACAGTTTTATCCAAAACAACTCACCCTACGTTCACACCAGCACGTGACAAGTTTCTTGTGTCGCTTATGCTGCGACCACTACTGATCTTTCTTATGGGTGTGTACTGTTTTTTTTGTTCCATTGAGAAATGGTAATAGCTATATAAAGCCTTGAAAGTTAACTAGTTACACACAAATTAATTAATGCACTAATCAGAGTGACAATTTGTTTAAGTTACATGTTACATGCTAGGATTTGTATTAGCTTTTCACTGGCAGATTAGCAAAGTAATCTAAATGTACTTGCTATATACAGTCACCAGAGGCAACCATCTTTGCTAGTTCCATCCAAGCTTAATTTTTTTCTAATGTCTCTATACATATTCAATCCAATGAAAGCTTGTATATACCAGGATAAGACAATATCATGGTTATATGTTTTTCTCCCACTTTTGTGTATTAAGTAGTAAATGGGAACTAATTGCAGGTTGGAACTAAAGCTGTGAGTGGGGTACACAAGACATGTCTGACCACACACACCTTAACATTGCTCTGAGGATTCATTTGAGCCAGTTGTTTGAATCTGCTACTTTAGTGAGTCATACATAATTTGCATTGAATTGAGAAAATCTCAATTCATATGTTGCACAGTTGCTTTGTTGCTTCCTGCTGTTGCTGAAATCTAGCTATACGTGCCCAAACCAAAGAGATTATGCAAGTGTTTTCTGCCTCTGGCTCTGATGTTACAGCCTTAAATCAGTGAAGCAGTTTCACCACTGGATATATTGCAATTAGTATGAGATGTCATGCATCATGTATCAGGGCAAATTCAGTTCCCATAATTAATCCAGTTAATGGATATGATCAAAGTGCTGGAGTCTGGACTCCAAACAAGGCCATGAATCACAAATTAACCAGCTTAATTTTCTACACACTCATTAGTCTGAGTCTTGTTGGAGGTCAGAGGTCACAACGTGGCTTTGACACCTTAAATGGTCTATAACTCCCCTCTATTAAAGAGTAGACAGAAGTGATTAAAGGTAAAGTGTGTTTGATCTGATTTCATTAGTACAATAAGTCAACCCTCGCACAAGCCCTGGAGTATAAACTGCAGGCTATATGGGTGTAGACAAAGTTGATACATTTCTTCCTAAAAAAAAAAAAAAAGCAAGCAACTATTATATTAAAGCCACAAGGAAATGTAAATTGAGAAGATCAAAGCAGGAGTTATGGCAGGGTCACAATGAGCCTACGTTTCAGGTGACACTTAAAAGACTTTGTGTGAGTGAATGATGTGCTAAGAAAGAGTGTGACTGGAGTGTGCTTCAATAAAGGGAGGCAATGTGTGAATTCTCAGACACATACACACACGTGTGCACCAGATGAGGTCAGGCCAGGCTGTGTTCCAACTCCCTTTCTCTGACTTTTCTTTCTCTCTGTGGGAGCTTCTGAACCTGAACACATCGGTGAGACTTGAAAGCTTTAAACTTTCTTTTAAACCAGTCTTTCTGAATGCTGCTTTCTCAAGGTCAGAGGTCATCTCCCACAGGGAGTCGTCTCTCTCCAAGCATTGGGCTGAGTCACCTGATGGAAAATAGACAGTGTCTAGAACATTTGCAGGTCTGAGATGGTCACTCTTATAAATAAATCCATTCAGATGAAAAGCACAAGCATTAATACCAGATCTGCAGTCTCAGATAGAAGATTCTGATGGTCAAAGGTGGAGAGTGCGCTTGCATAAGTGACTCTCTACACCAGAATATTTACTTCCGCTTTTTTTGTACTCCTGGGAAGTTTCAGTATCATCTGTTTCCACAATTATAAAAGACATGCTGCATTTAAAATGGGGTCATGTTCAGTGCATTTAAGGGAAGATTCAATATCACTAGCACACTTATGTAATGTTGACGACTTCTGAAGTTACGATTTTGTGATAGCTTGGAGTTCATGACTTGTGATGTGATACTGATGAGTCTTGATGTGTGCAACCCAGAAACGTTCACTTTGCTGGTTGATGCTAAAAGGTATTAGTGTCATTTTTAGTGATTTACCAGCATTCTTGAGGATTTTTTGTTTGTTTGTTTGTTAGATAAGTTCAATTATAGTCTTGCTCATTAGCTAACATATACTGGACATCCGTATTTCCCAGTCTCAAGTGTTCTCATGATTTTAACCACTTAAACAATGGCCCTTAAAAATCATAATTATAACAGAAAAAAATAAGTGCCAGCACTCCCCTTTTTGTTAATTTACAGTACATGTCTCTACTGTACTATATGTAGACTGGTTTTTTGCAAACCTTTCTAATGACAATGTTTCTGACAGTGTTTGAAACACAGTGTTTTCACATGTTTTTTAAAGTGCTATGAGTGCACTTTTTTCCTGGTCCATGTGGTTTTTCATTGTGGTTTGAGTATTTGATTCATTCTGAGGCCATGTTATGTGGTCCTTTAGCTCCATTCAGGTCAGTTTGCACTTGATGCATTCCTGATGAGATATATCGATGGGTGTGTGACGTGCGTCACACGCTGCAGTTATGCTTCCATTTTAACAAGTGTTTCAATCCACACCAGTGGTATTAGAAGCATGTAGAATTTGAGCTCTTGGGTTGTGCAGTGCTTGTTACCATCTCTATTTTTAATCATAGCATAAATTCCATAAAATCCACTGGAATTGCGCAATCACGCTTTTCCTTTTTAGTCTGCATTTTCTATCTCTCATTTTTTGTGGGGTTAAAGGCAAGTGCTTGTGTTAAAAGGCGGTGGTCTAGATGCTACTGACATTTCTCAAGAAACTTCAGGAGTGGTACACTTGCTTGGTTCCTTCACAGGAGATATGCTTTTTATTCCTCTCCCCTTATTATTCCCCTCTTCTCTTCCTTTCCCTTCATTCCTTTATGATATTGAGGGGCATAATCTTGATGTGGAGCCCAGAAAATCTACTTAAGCATGTGATTAACCCAACACTGAATACGCATAACATTCCCCACATAAATACTGACATAACTTTTGGACTAAATTTGACAACTCTGGTTTAGGTGGTGGCCCAGGGTTATCTACTGACATGTGAAATGCAATGATTGAGCAGGTGTACATGAAACGCAATGTAATGAATGTGGATCATTACTCTGTCATCCTTTTTTTTTTTCCCTAAAATGTTTTTGGAGGAAAAACTAAATGTAGATAAACTAAGCATACATTGTACAATCAAAATACGAATTGCACATATACCCTGACTACGATCATGACCAGCTGTCACTGCTATACAGTGTCTACTGCAGTGTGTTCCCTTGAAAAAAGCAGTGTTGTTATGTGCAATAAAATGTGTATAGATTTCAGATCCGGTTTAAGGCGGTATTGTCCTGGAAAGCCCTTTGTTATGTTAAAGATTTTGTGTTAGAATAGCATGTTAGTCTCATAGCTCCAGTGCAATCCAAAGAACTATTTCACAAAATCATTTAATTTAAAAATGTTTTCAAGTACAATTTTAGTGAAAACAAGTCTTTAACATTCACATTATTCTAAGCAAGGACCCCAAAAGTAACACAATGTAGTCAATTTAGTCATTTCTACTGTCATCTAACTGGCAGTGAAAGAATGACACTCCTAAATCAAGTTCAGATGAAACATGAAACACAGACTATGAACTCTAGTGCTCTGTTAATTTTGGGCTGTGACTGTCACTGAGAAACGCTGAGCTATCGTGTGCATTTCTGGCACATGGCTGCACCTCCTCAGCCAGCTGCCACAGCAAGTGTGGACCACAGCAAGTATGGACCAGCTCACACACAGCAACACTATAACAATATATATATACACTGTTATAGTGTTGCTGTGTGTGAGCTGGTCCATGTCCAAGTGGACATGTTGCCCTGAGGTCACTATTCCATACCACATCAAATCCAAAATAATTATCAGTATTGGCATGTAGCATGCAAAGTATCTATTTTGCTGATTACAGGACTGATTTATAGACTACTGTGGCACGTTATAATGTGTAACTGGTCTGAAAGAGAAAATCCCCAGTCTTCTGAGCTGTAAAGTGGCTGTAATCTGTACATTTGGACAAGATATGGCTAAACGGACTTGGACTTTTTGATCATACCTTGAAAATTGGCACAGATTTCCCTGTTGGCTCATTACTGGCATTGTGGTCTGTCCTGGATGAGAACACACAGGTATGAGCCACATGTGGCAAGGANTATACCATAGAAAGGATACCATATACCATAGTATACCATAGAAAACCACCCAGCTTGCAGCTGATTGTAGGAATCATGTAGCAGTCCACACATCAGCTTAGCCTATGCTAATTTAGGGTAAAGATCTTGACTGTTATTTCCCAGCAATATAATGAGTTAAATTCTGAAAACTGTATTTTATTGGTTAATGGGTTTGATGTGGTATTTTTTTATGCTTCAAAAAAAAAATCAAAGAAAAAAATATTTCTATGCACTCACCTCAGTGCACCTGGAGGAGACAAACAAGTATGGGTTAAGTTTTGGATCACCAAAAAAAACAAATAAACTGTGGTAGGAAAGTTGTTAAACTGGTTATTGCTTCATTTAATCCATATTTCCACATGAAAATATGTGACTGTGTGGCAGTTCAGATTATCACGTCAACCCATTTTTGGGAAATGACTCGAACATATTTATTTCTGGATGAAAGAATGTTATGTTGTCTAGCAAGCTGGTATTAACTACCACTAAAGACTACACTGCAGTGACTGTTACATTTTTCATGTATACTTATTGTTGTAAATTAGTGTTGTTGTTCTTTTGGCTGCTCCTGTTAGGGGTTGCCACAGCAGATCATTGGTCCACATGTTTCTTTTGGCACAGGTTTTATGCTGGATGCCCTTCCTGATGCAACCCTCCTATTTTATCCAGGCTAGGGACCAGCACTGAGAGTACACTCCCAGTGGCTACGTTGGTTCCCTGCCTGGGAAATGAACCTAGGCCGCAGCGGTGAGAGCAAAGGATCCACTAGACCACCAGGGACCCATTGTTGTAAATAAGTATAACTGCTTACAATTTGTTGAATTTCAAAGTAGTCTATAACATTTTATTTTTAAAAATATTTTTACAGTAATAGAAAGTTAGCATTACCAGTATCTCATAAATCGATAAATGCTTCTAGATAAACTTCCTTCGTACTAATTCTTACTTTTTCTACTAAGATTTAAAAAAATTGCTGAGCTACTGTAAAGGTGTGTGTAAAGATATATACTTGAGTCTGTGTGGAAACACAAAACACCAGACATATATCAATGGTCTGAGGGGCTGTGATGTGATTGACAGAGTGTAGGACGAAGCTGTGAATGTTTTGGCAGGTGCAGAAAAGCCCCAGTAATGAAAGGAAGCTGAAGCAACTCTGACACCTGCTCTCTGAGCCATGCCTGGACACGCTCTGCCTTCTTGGCTCCTGATCACACTCAGCTTCCCTTATCCAGCAGGAGCGAGACCATAAAACCGATCATAGATCAGACCTTTGGTTGAAACCACACCACACGGGATTGCAATGCTGGTACGTTTCAAATCAGAGATCAGATACGGACAATGGTGATAATCACATGGCTCAGATGTGCTGAATAAAATGCACACTTTCATATCCTGTGCTGTGTTGTTAATGTTGGCTTCTGCACTGCTGCTGTGTCTCTGTGGCCTGTGGGTCTTTGACAAGCTGCGCTCAGAACACTGAAAGGACTCAGACGAGAGGAAAGAACATGAGTGGGTGGATTCCATATTCGAATTCGTCACATAAGAGAGATGGAGAGACTGAGCGGGGAGAGACAGAGTGAATGAAATAAAAGCAAGACAGGAGTACAGAAATGAGAGGGACAGACAGAGAATGACAAAATGATATATAAGAAAGGTGAGACAGGTAGAAAGAGAAGGATTAAAATCTTTCAGAGAGGGACAGGGAGAGAAAGTGGAGAACTGGATGGAGATACAGTGAGTGATAGAGAGAACAAAAATGGGATGAAGAGTGAGAGAAAGGGAGAGGATAAGAGAGAGAAAGGGACAATGAGAGGATAAGAGTTAGAGAAATAGAGATGAACCAAGACTATTACTTTCTCTCCTCCCTTAATATCTGGTTCTATCTCTCTCCCTCTTTCTCTATTGTCTCTCCATTCTTCTGTCTGATAGGGAGACAGAGCCAGAGTTAAGGAAAGAGAGAGATAGGCAGAGTGTAAAAGATGGAGAAAGTAGAACGAAAGAGCACTGTGGATAAAAGATCAGGTGATGGGGTTCCAGTCTTCAGGTTTGGTGAGCCTGTGCTCACTGTAGAGAACAGATCCCTGGTCCTCTTGAAAATGGTGGCTCCATGGAACCGTGGTGTGGCCATCATCAGGTTTGGAAGACTGTCATGTTACTTCCTGTTTTAAAACAACACTACCGTCCTTTTCTCAACAATGCCAGTTTCCTCCTACACTTTGGGGGACGACTATATATTTTGGTCTGAAACATAACATCAGAGCTTTAAGGTGAGAACTGTAATTGGCTCAAGTGCTTGCACTGAAAGCATTGTGAAAAACACATATCTGCTGTCTGCCTGCATGGCTGAAAATAATCTTATACAAGAACGACTCCTCATCTGCAGGTATTCCTGCACGATGATATGCCATGTATCAAAAAAGCACTGTTTTCCACCACTTGAGTGTTGGTACCAAAAAAAATAATAAAAACAAATAAATTAAAAGATTAATTTAATGCCTGCCATTTTGCAAACCTGTATGCACAAAAGTGACATACTGAATTGTGCAATTGATCCACAGTTGATGCCAAAGCAATCCTGCAATTATGAGCCGCTCCCCAGTACAAGCCCAGAATCAGTCCTGGGTGTGGATTAAAATATTCAGACTAAAAATCTGGATCCTGGTTTGGGCCATGACCTGTGTGGTGGGTGTATAGTGTAACAGTGTCATAGTATCCCCACTACTCCAGACGGGAATATATCGCTGGTTAGGACAGCTTTGTGAATGAGCTCCAGAGCAGCTCAAAGAGAGAAAGTCTTCTCTTAAAAGGGAGCATTTCTATTGTGAGTCTGCTACACTCTCCTGGGTACATGGTGTCCAAAAATACAGGCAGCAGGAAATTCTCTGTGGGTGATATCATATTCTGTGAAATGCCAGAAAAGCACTGAAAAAGCCCTCTTCTAATTGCACATTTGACAAGCTCTCTCTCTCTCTCTCTCTCTCTCTCTCTCTCTCTGTCTTAACAACAGCAGACCACCATATCACTCAGCCCACACATCATCTGCATGAAGCATTTTACTGGAGTCAAGGTGTTGGAAATATGATAATTGAAGGATGGAGCAGGGGGTGAGGGGTGAGAGAACCCGAGGAGAGGAGAAGCAGAAAAGCATTATGAGAAAATGGAGTTGTGAAACTAGTTAAGACACAGATCTGTTAATAATTGATCAAAGCCTTTCACCCAAGCACGATACTGCAGAATGAAGGAATTCAATGTGAAGTGAATGTAGCTTTATTTATGCACATACATATCTTATAGACTGTTACTTTAGGCTGTTTTTCAGTTCTAAGAATTTGAAGAAATTTGGGAAAATTATTCAAGTTAGCTTGCAGAAAGAACTTGAAATGACAGTGAGAGCTTGAAATGTGCTGAATATTGATAGCTAATAATAGCTAGTCATAACATTAAGTATATCAATAGCTCAATCTATCAATAGTTATTTGTTGAAACAACATGAAACAAACCTGTTGTACACGAATCGGATTACGACGTAAACCGATTTCGAGAATTGAGTCTTAAAGTAATCTCCAAATAGGAAAAACCAAAGACAAACCCCCTCAACTTGGAATTCCTACTCGGAAAGTTGGGAAGATCTCCACAACCCTGAGTTCAACATATGACATTATTTCAACATGGCTGTGCACACTGTCACCAGTAAATAAAATATCACATTAAAAGAGTTTATACTAGTATTTAATTTAGATTAATGAACATAGACACATTAGTTGGTTTGATTTATAAGAATGACCATATATTTCACTGTTTTGAGAAATTAAATGGTTACTAATGTTAGCTTAGCTCAGTTACCACAGTTTTTGCAAAGTTAGTACAAACATTCATATTAGGCATTGCTCATGCCAAAAATAAAAAATCATGTGTTATCCATTCCTCACCTCATTTATTCAGAACCAGATAATAGCCTGTTGTAGTTAAAATAGGAGGAACTTGCAGTCGAGTCACCTAATCCAACATCTCTATCTTGTCACAATGAATTATGGATTTTTCAATTCAACAAACTTTCCATCCAATATTAGCATTAAACTTTGTCAAAATGATGGTGTCTAGCAAACACAGGAGAATGCATGGATAAACACAACCAGTACTGAGAAACATACCACAAACATACTGCATTATTTTTGGACCAACTTACCCCATATGCAGTCAGTTAGTCAAGAGAACTTTGATGTCTGGTGTTTGCTTCAAACAATTTGCACTTGTCATAAAAAGCTAACATATGTAGCTAGCATTACTAGTGAAGCTTATAGCAGTAAGGATGGCTTTGTTAACTTTCATACTTGCATTAACCCACATTGAGTTGTTCAGTTGAGTTGTTATGCTAAGTTTTGTGGACCCACAGTTACATACACAACTACATTTACATTTGCAGCATTTCGTACACACCCTTATCCAGAGCCACTTACAGAAGTGCTTTGTAGTCTTCATGAAAAACATATACTCATGCTACACAAATGGGTCAGGGTCCAAGAATATTATCAATTATCAAATAAAACCCCATTGGTGAGGAGTTTGAATATGAAAATGAGTTGGTACAGCAACAAAACCAGTACAAATGAGGTTATTTTAAATTAACCTCATTTAAGTGCTTAGTGAAGAGGTGGGTCTTCAGACTTCATTTGAAGACAGACAGTAACTCAGCTGTTTGGTCAGCTCCGGGTAATTTATTCCAACACCAATTCAGAGAAGTGTCTTGATGCATGTTTTCCTTGTACGTTGAGAGGTGGTGGGTCTGGTCGAGCGTGCCAGAGGCTCAGAGGGAATGTGGTGCAGCGCTGGTTTAAAAAGGTGATAAGGTAGGTGATGTGTCATTGGACAGCACCAATATCATAAAAGTTGACAACTTGCACACAATGGTTTCTGTGGGTTAAGTGTGGTTGCCAGTTGGCCAATACAACAATAGTTCATAGCTTCATTGCAAATTAAAGAACCAAACTTCAGACACTAAATGTCTTGGCTGATCAGGTATATCTGGAGTTAAAGCAACATTGTGTAAGATTTTAGTTAAACTATTGCTTATACATTTGAAACCAACCAACCAAAAAACAGATTGCTGTGAACACTGCACGAGAATTCAAAGAGAATATATATGCGAGGAAAGCAAACACCTTCAGTACAGGACTCTCTAAAGAAGAGTGTGTGTGAGGTGTGCAAAGTCGAGAACGTCCATCGCCTGCAGTCTCAATGCCCCTGAACAGCAGGAGCACACACTTCTTGCAGCTTCTCTCCAAACTCTCCAAACTTTTTCACCAAGCTGAAACTCCCTCACCACAGGCTCTTAGCCACAATCATCTCTCCTGCATTAGACCTGAGCCAGTGTGTGTGTGTGTGTTTGTATGCAACCATGGGGAACCTGTAGCAGCAGAGTGTGTGAAAGGTTGCGATTAAAGCTCGCTTTCTCTCACCTCGTTTTCAGGGGAAGAATTAGTTTATATTTACACCAGTGACTCTGCCTCAAGCTACATGGCAACCTGGCTTATGTAAGGACTGAGAGGGGAGAAAAATCGATGAACAATGAACACATGTAGAATACAGTGAGATGGTGTGACACACACACACACACACACACACACACACACACACACACACACACACACACACTCTCTCTCTCTCTGAAAGAGAGACACGCAGAGAAAGAAAGTACTCTGTACTGATTTCTCATCAGTTTGGCTTCATTCCAGTTGCATCTACAAGTGATACACAACACAATAAATACACAATACTCTACTTTTTCACAATACTTTTACTTTTTTTTTGTTACATATACATTTATCATAGTTAAGGTGTTGAGGTTCTCTTTGGGAGTGACGAGGTTGGACAGGATTAGGAACGAGTACATCAGAGGGACAGCTCATNATGTTCAGAGGAGGGAGAGTGAGTATATTGGTAGGAGAATGTTGGACATGGAGCTGCCAGGCAGGAGGTGAAGAGGAGGTATATAGAGGTAATAAATGAGGATATGAAGCTAGTGGGTGTGGGTATTGAGGATGAAGAAGATAGGGATAGGTGGAGAGTGATGATTCACTGTGGCCACCCCTGAAGGGAAAAGCCGAAAGAAGAGGAAGAAGATACGAAGGTCAATGGGACAAGTTTAAGTATAAGCAACTCCTATTGTACTGGCCTCTGTGTTCATTATGATTTTATTACAGCACCAGTCCCTCCTGCCATGTCCCATTTACACCTCGCCATGGCTCTCATAGCAGCAGGGATGAACTGAATAATGAATTATATTGGCTTAAATGACCTCCCTATTATCTGCCGTTCCTACACAACCCAATGTTACTCAGATTCATCCCCTGTGTGATGTGCTCCCTATTCCAATAAATAAGGCTCACCAGAGGTTACACGAAAGGGGTCGCCAGTTGAAAAAGATGAATGACTACATACTGAGCAGAGACTAAACTAATATGCCTTGAAATAAAAAAAAGGGAAAAAAGATCTATCTTCTACCAAATAGCATGTGTTGCTCAAGGGTTGAACTTTAAGTAAGCACTGCTAATAAAACAGGGCGACACTGTCAGGAAAATAAAGCCATTGCCATCAGTGAGAAAATGTGATTTTTATTCTATTCTTCCTAGCATAAATAAACATGGCCTCACTGAAACGCTGATTGCATTTAACTGGGTAATTTCTCCAATCTGCATTAATCTATTACATCTGAGAGAAATTCGACGAATGAGACAGTGTGATAGACAGACAGCTAGTCCGGCAGACAAACTGGTATATAGAAGGTGTTTGGACACTGCAGGAAGTTGTCAATGTCAGTCTGCATCATTTTAGAGACTGCTCTATAAACAGCACTGTTAGAAACACATGCATTTTTTCATGCTTTATCATTTTCATTGTATTTTTAATAATTCAGGGAAGGGCTGTGTATTGATAGTGTGAATGATATAGTGGCATTTAGACCCAGTGCTCTCAAGATTTCTTCCTAATGTTGTCTCAGGGAGTTTTTCCTTGCCACTATATCCTCTGGCTTGTTCATCAGGGATAAATTTATACATTTAAGAATTTATATATTTCTGTAAAGCTGCTTTGTGACAATGTCCATTGTTAAAAGTGCTATACAAATAAAACTGAATTGAATGTCGTCCGGTATTAAAGTCTTCAAAGAATTGCAATCAAAGCAAGAGTATATTTTTTTCTTTGTAAAATGGAAGCAACACATTACCTGCTAAGGAATGTAATCTCAGTGGTAATACACTGCCAAGAATTGACAAGATTGATTTATTAGAGAGGTTTGCTAGAAGCTTGCTTCTATTTATTTTCACAGGTCATATTCCACAGATCAACTCCTGAAGTGTGTGACTGCGAACTGTGTACAGGTAATCATTTCCTTTGTAATGTGTTTGTTTAAGAATTGCTTCTATCTGCTGGTAGAGTATTCATTTAAAATGAGGGATGCTGATAAAGAACAGCTTTTTTTTTTTAATCTCTTTGGCCAAAGGTCACAAAGTTAAAAGGGTAGGAGATGACAATCAGTACACACTGGCTTTCAATTACCTCAAAATAGTAAAGGTCCAGGTATTCAGAACACTGAATATGTCCTCATTTTGTCCCAATTCAACTTGCAAATGATTTGTGTATCATTTAATGATTTAATAAAATGTGTAAAAAATATGGAAAAAAAAAACATTAAACTGTAGTTCTGTGCCTGACTGGTGACCCACTCCTTATTACCGTATTAAAAGTGTAGAGAAAATCATGTTCGACACACACGTGGTGTAGGAGGATTCGATGACTAAACCATTGGCTCCATGATACTTGAATAGGTGCCTGGGCTTCCTTCCATGGATCTCCCTTTACAGTTTCTCAGATGTCGGTCAAGTTAGAAACAAGGTCAATGAGTGCTTTGTCTGTGAGAAGGTTAATGAATTAGGCAAACTTGTGATACTCTGAAACTCCTTCTTGATGAGAGGAGTGCAAGTAGCAGTGCAACAGGTGTGTGTTTGAGTGTGTGTTCAGGTTTGTGTGATCAGAAGTGGGGTAGGGTGTTGGGGAGTGAAATCCTGAGCAGGCGTATTTGTAGGCCACTGTGCAACTTAGAAGTTGGCGTTCGCCGTTGATTCTGGCGTTGCATGTAGTGTACCTTTAAAGCTTTACACTAAAATGTACTTATGGCTCAATTATGTACTTTAAACTATCTGTTGCAATAACTTCAGTCTCAGAGGTCAAGTATTCTTCTCAAAGGATCATCTCAAGGTAGAGAGACGTGTTTGCTCCAAAGCCCAGTCATCATATTTCAAAAAGCTGAGAAAGTGAGAGAGGGGGTTGGATGAGACCATGACATTTGTGGAGGAGGTATAAGAGAGTGCTTCCCTACATGCCATCCAAGAGACACTCAAATATGATTACAAGTGTGTGTCTATGGAGGCTGGTCAAAAAGGTCCCTCATTAGTTTATAATGATATGGGGTTAGAAAATAGAAGCACAGTTATCTTCCACATTTTCTCATTTTCCCAAAATAAACCCTCTTCACTTATTGTTCAGAAATAATTAGGTCTGTGAGTCCAGTAACAAAAATAGGTGTTCCCTTTTCCAGCAAGAACACTGAAGTTCAGAAATGAGTAAAAATACCCATTAGTGTGAAATGGCAACCTGAACTGTGTAACCTTGATCTTTAAAAAATTATAGGAAAATCCACACTGAAACACATTAAATATGTTTATATTTGTTATGCTTTTACTTATTCTGGTCTTGATTTGTTAGCAGATTCTTTTCTCACTCACCAGTTTCCTTCATTGATTCAATTCCTGCTTTATCATTTTCAATTTCAAATTCACTCAATGTCATATTAATGAGAAATCCAACTTAGAAATAGTGGAATAAACGTTAGACCTCGAGTTCCAGAATGCAATGTAGTTATACAATATAGTTATGCCGAGTTATGACAGACACTCGGCTCATCTAGTTAGTGATCTACCAGATGACGAGAATAATGGCATTGGCACAATGGCACAATATGGCCACAATATGGCACAATGGCANTGAAGCTTTGGAACTTGATTTGAGCAGAGTGTATAGATGAGGAGGTGAGAGAGGATGGACAGAGAAAAGGACAAAAGTGCTGCTGAGTCAACCTCTTTAGGTAGAGATGAATTTTCACTGGTGCCAGTCAGTGAAGTGACGTGTAGCCAAGGATGGACTGGGTATGAGCCTTAAACATGAGACGTAAATTGGGTAGGTTCACGTGTGTGTGTCATCACTTGTTTGTGTGTGTGACACCGTGAACACACACCCAGAGCATTCGGCAGCCATTTTAGCTGCGCGCCCGGGGAGCGGTTGGGGGTTCGGTGCCTTGCTCAAGGGTCTCACCTCAGTCGTGGTATTGAGGGTGCCAGAGAGCGCTGGTCAATCACTCCCCCCACCTACAATCCCTGGCACTCGAACCCACGACCTTCAGGTTCACCTTCAGATTACAAGTCCGACTCTCTAACCATTAGGCCATGATTGTCTGCAGGTAGTCAAACAACACTGTAGGTAATGTAGGAACCCATAATGTAGAAAATAGACCAACTTGTCGATGACATAAAATAAATATTTTGGAGCTCACATATTGTTAAGCAAATCATTTCAAAGTTCTTTTTCAAACGGATCCAAATTTTAAACATGGCACAAGACTACAATGATTTTTCCAACATAAAACTTTATATGCGTCACTCAGTTTTTTCATGAACATGTCGTTAGAGTAAATTTTTATTATTCATATAAGGTCTCTAATACAGATCCAGTAAGACTAGTTCCCCGTTATTTCTATACAAAAGTCTTTTTTCACTAACGAATGCACACACACCTTATTACGAGAATCCCTGAGCATGTGATAGGGCTTTATATGTCTGCTAACAATTTAAGCAGAAGTCACACTGGATTTCCTCAGAGATATTTTCTTCTGGTGTAAAAACTGGCTTGGGGCACTGTCATTTTGAAGTGAGATATCCATTTTCTTCCCACTATCATTTCCTACAATAAACAATAATGAAAAAATATACAGGCTGGTAAGTCTGATAAGACTTTCCTTAATAATTATAAGTTTATTTATTTTTGAGAAAAATGATACACAAGGCTATGTTCTTGTTTTCTAGGTTTGTTTAACTAGATGAACTTGGTGTGAGGAAAACGTAACTAAAAGAAAATTACTGTCTTTTCCCATTGAAAAAAAAATATTATCTTGATGGTAAATTGTATTCAAGTCTGACTTCTGCTTTAGATAAATGACAGGAAATTTTGGAGTGTTTTATAAAATCAAAACAGGTGGACTGAGTCAACATTATATCTATTGCTAAATAGTGAACATGATGGCTGACAAGCTCTGAGATGTACTATAGATCATGCCCAATCAACTGAATTTCTTACTGTTCTAGTTAATTAAGAACTTATAATTATAACTTATAACTTTCTTAAGCTCTTCCCTGGACAGAGGCTTCAGTTCCTCATCATATTCTTCCTCACCATCAGGAAAGAAACTGAGAGAGAGAACAAAGAGAGAGAGAGCACAAGAGAAAAGGGGGAGGGGGTTTGATTAATGTGGAGGTAGTATAAAATTGTACTTTCACACATCCTTCCAAGGAAGACACAGATACAGTTACAACATGCCTATAATTAAGTGGTTGTGGAGCCCGGTCTCAAAGATAGAGGTGCCAACATTAGTAACAAGAAAATCCTAGCAGGTAGAGAGAAAAAAACGGAATTTTCCATAGCATATGTCGTTGGATGAGAAGGCCTGATGTAATGATAAAACTATTTTACAATCTGCAGAAGTCTAACTTGTTGTTCGACCCGGACATTCGAATGGAAGATGTTAACAATATCACAGACTAGACCAGTAAAGGGTTAGAAGTACTTTCTAGTTTATTTGAGCCTTTGCTCACTGTAGCAGCAGATTCCTGTTCTTGGCTGAAAGGAGCAGAACCCTATCTTCTGTTGTTATAGCCCATCCCAATCAGGTTTTGATGTTTTGTGCATACTGAGATGCTTTTCTTCTCAGCATGGTTGTAAAGAGTTGTTATTTGAGTTACTGTAGTCATCCTGTCAGCTCAAACCAGTCTATATCACTTTTGAATCTGAGACTCTGTGGGACTCAACAAAGTCTCTTACTGATTTGGTAAATATTTTGAAAAATATAACGTAGATAAAAGTAATCTTTCTAAACCCCCGTCAATGTTTGAAGAGGACGTCAATGGACATGAGATTCACATCGATCGTGGCTTTCAAACATATGAAATACAAAATACACAATTCTTATTGATTATTATGTTCACGGCCAATAACAACACTAGTTTGATGCTCGGGAGACTGAACATGGAATTGTAATAATTCCTCTGACCTTTTGTGAACGTTAGAGCAGTTAATGCACAAAACAACATGCTAACATGACACATACATAATCAGCCGTGGTGTATGTGTTTTACGTTAACCACCTACAAATAAACATTTGGAACAGTTAAAAGTATTTCAGGAGGAATTAAAACCAGAAATCCGGCCCGAGCTACACCTCTGGTGGGAGTCCAGTTAAAAAAAGAAACAAACAGAACTGAATAACAACATCTAACACTGATTATCATACCTGAGTGCAGGAGGTTGAATATCTGTATATCTGTAACAGCTTTCTTGGATTGAACTCAAATACAGCATGCTTGAAATACTTTTCGTCATCCTAGGATAATTGAGAAAAGCCGGTGTAAGAAAATAAATATTAATGAAAATACTGAAATAAACATTGAGGATGATGACTAACTGACTGGTGGATAATGCACTATATCATCTGCACCTTCACTGTTTATTGAGCTGTTTCGTTCCCCCCTCATTTTCTCCCTAATTTGGCCTGGTCCAATTCCCACCCACCAGCTAGGTCTCCCGATCATATGACAGATACTAGACAGGGAGTGTGAAGGCTATCACATGCTTTCTCTGAGACACGTGAAGCCACATCATTTTGAACTGCTGCTATCCAGCCTCTTCCGCATCCATGAGCTTGCACTCGCCCACAATTGACTTGTGTCACTGTGACTAATGGGGAGAGAGGGTTTGCTACCCCTGCCACCCAGGGAGCATGACCAGTTTTGATCTCTTGGACTCCCAGCGATTAATGGCTGTGGTTTCATCAATATCCAATATCCAATGATGATAGGATGAACACGTTTCTGCAGCACCACTTGGGCTATCTGATTTATTGCTATGTTACACACCACATTTTAAAAATAACTATAGAGTGTAACTATAACTCAAGAGACAGAATTATCTGTTCCAACATTCTAAAGTGAAGGCTTCCCTATAGGTGTTTTGGTAGATTTTTGGTGTAAGAAAATGACAAGGCTCTCACCCTATACTGTGTGTAAGAATGAAGAGTCAGTAACTGGGTGACTTAGACGAGATAGACACGGTCGTCTATTCTTATCTACGTCAAGGTGGTAGGAGTCAGGTCACAGACGTGTCAAGTTTTCCAGAGCCATCCACTCCAGCCTGAACAGCCAAACTCTCTACACCTGCACACAGAAACAATGCCACTAATACATAGCCTGTGTTCAGTTCATGACCATTTTTTACATCAGGGGTGTCCAATCTTATCCACAAGCATGGGTGCAGGTTGTCATTCCAATCGAGCAGTAGCCACACCTGATTCCACCTGTTTAATCAGTTAACCTTGGTTTTCAGTAGACTCAGGTGTGGCTTCTGCTTGGTTGGAATAAAAACCTGCACCTACACCGGCCCTTTCTGGATAAGACTGGACACCCGTGTTATACATAAATATGGCATGTAGGGAAGAGTTGGTGCAACTGTAGCATTCTTTTGGTTTGAGTTAAATTAACTTAACCATCAGCGATGGTTTAAATTGTTTTCCACATAACATCATGTTTATATTTGCATTTTATATCAAGTGCAAGTTTATGCATATTGTCTATGAGTACTATAGGTTTTCACTCAAACAAACAAGTGTACAGAGAACCATTTACAATCGCCTATTTAAAGATGTGCTGCAATTGATTGAGGATGCAGAGCTCATTAATCCTTTTTTGTTTTGGATACATTTTTTTCCATTTCATTTTTTGTTATTTATAATCGGATTTTCATCAAAGTAACAATTATTACTATGATATTGTACACAGTTGCTATAGTTTAAACATAATTCTGTGATCACTGGCAATCAATCCTTATCTGTGTACGAGCACGGATATTAGTGGGTGCGTCTTTTCTCAGTGCTGTCACCTTTCTCTACTCTTAACAGTGTGAGACCCTCTGAAGCAAGATTTTATACAAATATAACTGGAGTTACAACTGTAATACAGGTCACACACATGCTTTCTCACAATTTTGCAAACAGGATTAGCATTCACCAACTCTGAATACAATGCAAACAGTTAGGGTAGAGTGTTCACAAGTGCACAGAAGATGAAGAAGGAAAAATAATATTAGATAATAATATTACCCCCCCCCCCCCCAAACACACACACACACACACACACACACACACACACACACAATAAACTGTGAGATTAGATTAGCAACATTATGACAGAA
>CM074955.1:9438400-9453024 GCA_037577455.1 Pangasius macronema
AAAAAAGCGCTATACAAATAAAAATGAATTGAATTGAATTAATTGCTGTGATAGCTTCAGGACTGCAATTGCCACGAGCAGTTTTGCACTCAGGTCTCCATCAGTGAACAGTTGATAACTTCAGCAAAATAGACTTCATGTGAAAATTGTAATGAATTTCCTGGTTACACAATTGCATTTTTGAATATATAGTACACAGTTATAGAAGGGAATCTCACTATTCGCTGTCACTCAGATGAGGATTGGTTCCCTCCTGAGTCTGGTTCCTCTCAAGGTTTCTTCCTCATATTGTCTCAGAGAGTTTTTCCTTGCCACCTTGCCTCTGGCTTGCTCATTAGGGATAAATATATAATTTTACATTTTTAGATCCTGAATTTATGTATTTCTGTAAAGCTGCTTTGTGACAATGTCCACTGATAAAAGCAATATACAAATAAAATTGTACTGAATTGATTTGAAGTGTAAACTCTCCTCCCCTGGCTGGTACTGGCAATGTCTGAATATTTATACATCAGATCTAGGAATTCTAAAGTTCATAGGGAGAATGTGTTAATGGTCCTTATACACAGCACTGTTGAATACTTGACTTTAATTAGCCAAAAGGTGTTCATTACTTTTCTAATTAACAGCAGCTCATTGTAGTTCTGCCACAATCATAGGTTTATATTAATGTGCTTGTTTTTTTCATAGTAAAACCGAACACAGGGCCATGTACCGTGGACACTACACATTAACAGATTTTTTTTTTGTTTTTAAAGTGGAATCATGTGGTTTCTCTGATGAGATGTTTATTTAGCATTTTCTGGAAGGACCCTGTAGTGTCAGCGCTTTGTAGCAGTCGACTGTTAGCTTAGGTTTTCCAACATTGGAAAGTTTTCAGAATGGTGGACTTTGTGGTGTCTCAGTAACAAGCTGCTGGTGAGGGAACTACTGTTTATAGTATTTCATAATGCAAATAACAGGAAGTAACTTGTTTCTTGGATATTCCACAACATTAAATGTAACTAAAACAGATTTAAAAAAAATACAGTGCTATTATTTAATCAGTACATTAAAAAAAAGTAATCGGCAAATTGCTGCGGTATAAGGGGAATAAAATGCTTTGGGACATGCTGTTATTGGAAAACAATGAACCTTGGGGTGGCATCACACCATCCCGTCATTTTGTATAACAGCACAACCATCCTGTTTTATTTGTATTGTCATATGGATTGCAATTTATAAGTCATCAGTATCAGTATACTGTAGATATAGATGATGGTTTGTTTAAAGGCCATAGTTCATCTAAAATACATAAAAGTAGAACATGACTAATTTTTTTGATAATAACGTTTTTCCACTTTGCCACATAAAAACCTGATAAACATGTTGAATACAGATTCAGAGGTCACTGACCTTCAAAATGCACATTTGCCGGCACAAATGTTGATTTAGTAGGGGTTCAGCCACAGCTTCCTGACTTAATGTTGGATTTATTCCGCCACAGACGGAATCAAATACAACCTTCAGCTTTAAACATGACTTACTTCCTTAATCAAAGACATAATGAGATGACCTTTGACCCACTGCTTCAACTGAGACACTTTTTTTTTTATGGAAACTCTGCCAAGTTAAATGTATCTTTGTAACAAGATTCAGATGTTACGAAGCAGGGGAATTTGCACTAATTATGAGCGTTGAATTATTCATCTCTGAGAGCAACAGTAGTGTAAATGTCAAGAGTAAGAACAGTACATAACTCTAGTCAGGTTCTTTTTAAAGGGGTGTGGGTTTCCTTCTCTCTCGAACACACACACACACACACACATGCATGTAGGCTACCCACCCTTCTCTCACCATGCTTTAAATAAATTCCTGCATTTCCCTAATTAGCGAGCTTCTGAAAGGGAGTCTCGCAGAGATCTGAGTTCTTCATTCACACCAGAAGTTGTGCTGCTGAAGCAGAGGCAGTTTGTTAAAAAGAAAAGTCCTCATTATATGTATCACTTTTCATTTACAAACATCATATGTTTGCAATTTGTCAGGCCCAGCTAAGCACATCACAGTGCGGTTTTAATAAATGTCTACCCATGGCGCACAAAATAATCTACAGATTCAGATTATCTGCGGAACATGCAAAATATGATAGGGGTAATTACTACATGTGATAAACAGTATATGTAATATGCTTAAAAAATGGAACATTTGGTCAGTGAGATTTAAGAGAACATATTACATATACCTTAGATAAAAATATTAAGCTTTCACATCAAAATGTGGTCTTACTTATACTTATATACTAAACTAATACAAACGAGTTTCTAATTACTAGATTGAATTATGTGGAGTAAGCGTGAGCAATTCAGGTAGTATTAACATAAACCATATGTATATATATGTGGTAGAATAGTGCAGTGGTAATGTGGCTGTTGTACTGATGCCACTGCCCTGGGTTTGCTCCTCAGTTCAGATCAGAGTGCAGAGATTGCTTTTATTCAGTGCTTTGAAAATACACGATCAAATCATGTTGGATATACAAAAACCAATTCTGTCAATGTAACCCGATTCGATCCTTTGGAACCAATGAATGCATTTGAATTAAGTAAATTCAATGAACTGTTTTTTCAGTGTAGGCAAATCTAGCAAGACCGAAAACACTTTTATTTACAATAAGAGATCAACTAAAATTAGGAATGAGTCAAGCGGATACTCTCATTATCAGACCAAATTTAGCCTCCATGCAGGATCACATCAAATCAGATTTGATCTGTTTTTCTTTTCCATGTAATTCTTGTATATGCCATTGTTGTAACTGTAGTGGTTCTACCTGGAGTGAGGACCTAATCTAAGTTACAATGTTGAGCTAGCTAGCTTTCTAGCTTATTTAGGTAATGTTCAGCTATTGGAGAAAGAGCCTCTCAGGGTAACACTAGATTGTTTGTTACTTAATTTTTTAAAGACTTTTTACGTTTTACACACTGATAGAGCTAGCTAACTACCAAAATCTAGCTTTTTATGTTTATCAAACTTACTCTAATTGCAACTTTGTAGTCTAATGCCAGATACAGTACAGTATCTTCATACATTCTTTCATCATCAGTAACTGCTTTATCATGGTCAGGGCCGCAGAGTATCCTGCGTGTATCCCGGGAATACTGTGTATGAGCCAGGAATTCATCCTGAATGGAATGGCAGTCCATCGCAGTCACACACTCCTTCACACTTAGGGGCTACCTACTGCCATGTTTTTGGGAGGTGGGAAGACACAGGAGAACCCGGAGGAAAACATGCAAATCTCCAAACCAACAGTAACCCAAGTTCAGGATCAAATCAGGGACCCTGGAGCCATGAGGTGGCACCAACATGGCACCCCTTAACTGGCTCCAGTTCAGACTCCTAACTACAGCTTCAATCCTACACCATTCCTGGCGTTAGCTTGCTCCCAGTCAACCAAACTATCACAATCACATTTTCCTCACTGTGTCAATTAGACCCTACATAAAGACTACCACTCTTACCAGCTCTTGCCATTGTGTCACCCTTCATGCATTTCTCAGCCTGCTTTGTTTGTTGGTTTTTACAGTATCGATAGCTGCTTTATTTGATTTCTCTATCTGTCATGCCTACATTAGCCTATTTGCTGGTGGTTTTGATCTCTGTCCCCCCGACTATGATTCTGATTCACAATTTTGATTTGTTCAATCAAAAAGCAAACAGCTTTCAGTTGTATCCTATTGACTCTGCCTCACTGTGACAGAAGAAGGAAACAAAAGTGGAAGCCGTTCCTACTCTAGCTGGCTTCTACTGATATGTAAGGAATAAAAAGGTTGTATAAACGTCTATATAAAAAAGTTATATAAAAGCTAAGATTATATTATGAGGAGCATCCTCCAGGCAAGTCCCTGTGAATGAGCCGTTACAATAGAAACGATAGAACTATCATATCATACATACATACATATATATATACATATTTGTACTATAGGCATAACTACTGTCAGAGCATTCAACAGTGCTCTGGTATAAATGTTTATAGCAGATAATTTGGGAATTCTAGTTTAAATATAAGTTTGGTTATCAATTAAGGAATCTAGAAGAGTAGTAGTTGGATAGATTGCTGTATTTTCTCAACCTGTCATCATTCATCATGCCTTTCCTTTTTGGCTTTCATAACTTTTGCTCAAAATAATGCTTGATGTTTTCTTGTACACTATCAATCATAGTATGTGAGTTCTGAACCACCCTAAAAAACTGGAATGGTCTAATTGAATCTGTCAGAAAGTGTTTTATTGACAATGATGTTGATAATTATAGTTATTACATGGTGCCCTTTCATTTTCTCATGAGGAAAGACAGGAAAATCTATCATATATCATTATTATTACTGGTCCCTCTTTCTGTGGTGGGATTTGTCCATTTGAGACATATCAGGGTTTCATACAGTTGTTTGAGCTGAAGACAATCCTGAAAAGAAAAAAAAAAAAACAAATGGCCAAATCTGCTGTGTTTAAAATAGCAGACTGATATCACCAAGGTAACCAGATGGTCTTGTTTTCTTTTTTTATAAGCTAATAGAGTTTATTTAGATTTATCCAAGTGAAGTGAAGTACAGTCAGCTACATTAACAAGATCTTCTTTTTTTAATCACTTGTTTTGACAGTTTTGACGAAATCCTATGCCTCAAAAAAGACTTTTGAATTCTTTCTTAATGTACATCACTCAAAAGTTTGGAGTCTGTATTCTTAATGATATTTTTTTAAAAATGTTGTAGATCCATATATAGAACAACTCTGGTATTATGTGAGCACTCTGCCACTTCACAGGAATGACAGTATTTAGAAAAATACTTCAAGCTAGACAGCTTCAGGGAATATTTCAACATTTATAGCACAAATCTTTTAGAGAAAGTTGAACATAGCCAACTGACATCACATAATAACTTCATGTAAGCATTGTTTATATCCATGCGGATGATTAAATCCAGTGAAAGTATGTGTCCTCAGCAGAGGCAGTGCATGTGATGGTATTTTTAATTGCTTAAGTGTGTTTTATATCCATTGTACTTTATATCTTATGTACTTTATATGCATTACCTTAGTTGTGCAAGAGATTAATCTTTATTGGAAACGTTGTACTGTGCTAACCTTTCATTACACCTACAACATTCTCACAGGTATATATGTGTTATACAATTTCTTTAGGTGCATCAGTCATTTTGCCCAATCTCTTGAATGGTGTTAATAATTCAGGAGCTGACTGTAATTAATGTTTTCCATTAGATGTAGTTAGGGATTTTTTTATGTAATAGTGTACAGCTCTTCATATATGTATGTAAAGATGAGTGTGTTCCAGACAGTGCCATATGCAATCTGTGTTTGAGCTGATGGACTCCAGTGAGCTGATGACAGCTGGAGGTGTGAATCCTACACACACACACACACACACACACACACACACACACACACACACACACAAAGCTGAGACAGTAACAGAAGTATCAATCTGAATCTGAAGTAACAGCACTGACACTTTCACAGTCTGTCTGTTATCAGCCTTGTGGGTGATTCTCTCTCTCTCTCTCTCTCTCTCTCTCTCTCTCTCCTGAATTGCTCAACTGTTTATCCAGTTAGTGGAGAATGGAGCAGGATCAGCATTTTTGCATTGTAAAAGATACAATAGTTTCATGGATAGGCAAAGTAAAAAAAAAAATCTTGGTGATATTAGCCCAGATGAGGGGGAAGTTGAGTCAATTTCAAATGACTGCAAATAAAATAAAATTAATACCTTTTACACCACATCACTGTTACATTTTCTGTAACAGCAGTTCTGACAGTAGTGCTGGCTGTAATTCAAAATACAGGTTCATATTAATGTGCTCTTTCTAATACGTTATCATTTCAATAGTAACAGCTCAATCACAGGGACTTGTATGGAAGACACCACATAATCTAAGCTTAATAATAAGCAGATTAAATAAAAAAAACTATATTAAAACTTTATTAGAGTCTAATGGTTATTGACTATTTTAGTGAGTTTCATGTCAGTGGGTCTTTTTTTCTTCTTTGCTCACTACAGNTTCTAGCTAGCTAATGTTTTACGACTCCAGTTTTTCTCAGAGCTTCTCATTACCCAGATGTTCTGACAGTCATGTATGTAAACTACTCACCAGCTAATACTAATGTCTCAAAGTAGAAGTGGCTTACTTATAGTTACTAGATAGTAAAGACAGATAGGTCAACAAGAGATTCCATTTGTTTAAACTATTCGGAATGTGAGGATATTGTAGGGAGTCCTGAGGAGAGATGATGGAGAAATGCACATATGGGAGCGAGAAAGAGAGAAACATTATGGTTTCTTTGTCTGTGAGTGAAAAGTTAAAAGTGAATTGTTTTGTCTGGAACGTGTGTGTGGGAGTGATGACTCAAAGCCCGATCTGTTCAGCTAAATGAAAATGAAATATTACCCACTGCATGCAAGAGTATTGAGTCTGTAAAACTGGCCTTTGACCTTCAGTTTTAAAGAGACATAACAGTTTGTTTTACACATTCTGCTGCAGTGTTCATGTCTGAGCTTTATATATACATTTATACATATTTATACATTCTGTACAATCACATATGGTTAATAATATATGCATATTTATACTACATATAAGGATGCAATTATAGTTTACAACCTATCCTTGCAACCTATAGATACAGTATGTAGGTGTACAGCCCATAAATATTCGTATTTTTATACACAGAGCCCTTGGTAGCTGACACTGGGATGCCACTTGGCCACTATAATGATAGTGAAGTGGATAAGGTTCAATGAACAGTTGTATTAAAATGCAAACATATTCCCAAACAATGAAAAAGTGGTGTGTGCAGTTTAGTGTGGAAACAAGTGTTGTGGCGAGACATGCTAGTTTCCATTTAAAATTTTTGTTTCATTGCTTTAAAAGTTACCAGAGTAAACATGCCATGAAGTGGAAGCAGTAGGATGTAAGCGTGAACATCTTATATTCAAATCCAAATTCAGCAGATAAAAACATAAACAGGAGGCAGGAGGTCAATCGATCAGGCAATAAGAACATATTCAGGGCAATCAATGGAGGACAAAAAGAAGACGTCAAAACCAGTAATAATATACAATGATTTAAAGCTCAGTAATGCATGGGAAGATGGCAAAACCTTGTATAGATTGAAGGTGAGTGCATTGGTTAAATATACAGAACAAATGAGCATGAAAAACGTGACAGGTGCAGTCAGTAATCAAGTGAGTGTGAAATATATAATGTCCAGACTGGAATCAGATGTGGAGTTGAGGTGGCTGCAGCGCTGGATTCGGATGTGACCAAACAATGTTAGCATTACTGCTGCTGAGAAATCTAGTTTAGTCTCTGCAACTCCCTGCTATGGAAGCCAGCTGGTAACCACTACTGTGACATTGTAGCGGTTTAAGAAAATAGTATGGCAATTAGAAAATCTCAAGCATTTATTGATCAGTTTAGTCAATTAATAAAGACCAAATGAGAAGGGTTAACCAGCTTGACCAGCTCAGGCTGCTTTTTGGTAGCTGATCAGACTAAGCTGGATTTTTCAGCAGGGCATGAATTATCATTCACTAAGCTAGAATTTAAAGCAGTTAAGTCTCTTAATGTTCAATTCATTGTTATTCAGTGGACATAGCAGCATTTTCTGAAGCCAAATCAAGCCCATCTGCCTTAGGATTTGATGAGCTTTCATGTTCACCACAGTTGTAAAAAGTGTTTGGCCATTCTCCTCTGACCTCTATTATCAACAAGGGGTTTCCACCCATGGAATTGACACTTACTGGAGGTTTTTTGCTTTTTGCACCATACTGTGGAAACTCTAAAGATTGTTGTGCCTTAAAATCCCAAGAGATCAGCAATTTCTGAAATAATCAAACCAGCCCATTTGGCACCAATAACCAAGGCATGGTAGAAGCTATTGAAGCTTTTGACCTGTATCTGCATTTATGCGTTGCGCTGCTGATTGGCTGATTGGTAAATTGCATGAATAAGCAGGGGTACAAGTGTGCCTGTTAAAGTGGACAGAGAGTTTATGTATATCATCATACATGGGAGGCCAATTGGATGTCAGTATTTTTATAACACTGACTACAGTGATACACTAGCCTTGGTAAAACAGACAATAACATGAATACCTGTAAACCCCACAGCTGCCAGTTATTTTCATGTTTAATATCTTTGTTCTGTTACATTTAGTGTTTACTGTTAGTGCAGTCATGTATTGTTTGGTGGTCTGTACCAGTATGTTCAGTGTCAGTGGGAAAATATTCAGTATCATTGTGACACCTCATTACACGTCATATCAAAAGCTTGACAGCCTGGAGCGACATATATATAGGAAAAGATGTTTTCTTTCATTTCCAGCAAATTGGGTCGTAATTACTAATCTGGAGAGGTAGGACCGCCTACCAAATTACACTTTTTTTTGCATAACATTCCCTTGGCAAGCGAGACAAGAGAGTTTGGCAGTGCATCCAGCAGACAGTTTTATCTTTCATTAGGCTTTCTTTGTCTTCTTGCAGCTCATCACCTGCTATTAACCCTCCTCTCTGCCACAATCCCAGAGAGCAAACAGTTTTGGTCTTTTATAAGCTCTCAAACAAGGTGCTGCCAGCTACATGTACTCAGATCTTAACATATTTCTTGAGAAGTAGCTACTTTAGNAGTGCTCACATAATGTTACATATCTTCCCAGCTGATTATATGGAGCAATAAGGAAAGGAAGTCTGATGTTTATTAAATCATGTCGCTCCATATCAGCGAAGTACGTCATGCTAATTGCTCAACTTGATTTAATATAATTATTAAATCTGTCCCTGCTAGACATGTGCTGATAATTAGTTTTATGATACACCATGATGTTCATAATTCCTTATATTACCATCAGCAGAGGTGATGTTATTAGATATTTGGTTTCATTGTTGTTCTAGTAATTAGGGCTGTATTCTAATTTGCAAGTTTTTAACTGTTTTGTAAGCTTCGGATAGAAAGTAAAAGACGTTCACCTGGGAACTTGGCCAGTATTTCAGCATCTTGGCTGAGCAATTACACATGGAGTAAGGGAGAATATTGTGTTTTGTTTTGTTTTTTCCAGCCAAACTGTGCCTCTAATTTTTCTTTCATCAGAGGTCATTTATCCTTCACAAAAGTGTACTACATAGCTCTGCTTACTATCTGTTGCATACTGTATGTTGCCCCATGGTTCCTCCAGGTTGTCCAGTTTCCCCCTAATGTCCAAAAAATATGCAGATAATCAGATTAGATGCTAAATTTTGTGTGAATGTGTGTGCTTGGTGTCCTGTGATGGACCGGATTCTCATTCAGGGTGAATTCTACCGCCTTGCAGCCAGTGTTACCAGGATTGACCCCGGATCCACCCTGACCCTGAGCTACTGAAGATGAACGAGTAACTGCTGTTAAGTACAGTGAAATAGTTTATGCTGTCTTCCAAATATTGAGTGTACAGAATAGGTAAATAATAAAATACTTTGGGGACTGCTGTTATAGGAAAACAGTCAACACCATGGTGCCAAAAATATCTATTTTTTTTAATTTCATAAAGAATGACACGTCATGCTTTTATCCGTTTATAGCTGCATTTAAGGCTGTAGAACTTCCACAAAAGAAGTCAGTTATTGTGATCACTTGCATTGTAGCAGCAATAAACAGTTGTTGTCTCACCAGCCTCTCGAATTTCTCTTTCGCTTGAAGTTAATAACGAGGGGAAAAAATGCAGTTTTTTGCATAACTGAGAAACCATAAAGAGCAAAGTCTTCAGGAACAGGTTTATCTCAAAGCGTGACACTGGCAGAACTCTTCTTTAACAAACGTGAAACAAACGTTTCTTTACAGCAAGCTTCACCTTACATTTGTTGTTGATAATAAATAAATGAATATATTGTTTAATCTGTTTAAAGTTGGACTTAAATTACATGCATGTCCTTCATACGAGTGCCTGTGAATGAGATGTTACTGTAGAAACAATAAGGTATTAGAATAAGTGCATTAATATAAACCTGTGCTTTGCCTTACTGCAGTGTTGTTAAAGAAAGTTAATCAACATCTACTGACTAATCAGGTTCAATGACTCAGCAGCACTGACGTATAACAAGAACCTGCCTATGCCTTAAGATTTAATTAACATGCCTCTGTTGGATTTATGACTAAGGTTTAATGCTTCTAACTGGAAGATAGAAAGGTCAAAGCCCAGGATTACCAGCATTGTATTTTGTCCCAATTGTGTGTCTATTGGAATAAATGTGAATAACATGAATAAATGTGAATAATTTCTCTCATATTATTATTATTTGTAGATTTTATTATTATATGTCTTGCCATCTTATTGGTATGTATTTTCTGGAAGCTTCATAACAAGTCAAATTCCTTGTGTGTGTTTGAGCATACTTGGCAATAAAAGCTCAATCTGATTCTAAGTAAAAAAAATACATGGTGTGGCTCAAGAGACAGATGCAGTATTTCCAGAACAATCCATCAGTATATTATTTGGTGTATGATTTTCTGCCCGAACCAATTTCCCACTGTTAATCCTCACCACTGAAAAAGTGCTTCTATCTCCACATGGAGCAAATCTCTTAGTCATAAAGTGCCTCTGCTCTTCAAACTGGTAGTAAAAACCCATCTATGCGGCCTTATCTCACCCCTGCGTGGCCACTACTGAGCAAACACAATTAATGTGAAGCATGCTGGACCACTGGAATGACAGAATAAGCAAAATGTCTTTCATTCTCTGTTGGATTTAAGGCTGCTAGGAATTTAAAAGTACAATTCATGTTTCTTCAGAGGACAGAGAGGCGTTTTCTGAAGCCAATCATGACATATCCCCAGATATACAAGCACATAGACTAAACATGATGTTATATTCAGGTTATATAACAGGTGGAACTGGTGCAACAGACTGAGTTAGTATCAATTGATCTATTGTTTTTATATGTTCATTACATAACTGCACACACACACACACACACACACACACACACACACACACACACACACACACACACCCTGCAGGGACCCGTAGTCATACTACAGCCACCTGTTCTGTTCTACTCAAACTTTTCAATTAGAAACTACACACAGATACACACACACACACACACACACACACACGCACACACGCACACAAACACTATTTAAATAAACCCACAAGGAATCTGATTGCTTCTTAAACACAGTTTGCCCACTTTCACCAACTCTAATTGCGACTGCAGTTAAACAAGCATCAATGCTGCAAGTTCCAGATTCAGAGGCACACAGCACACCTTATCACGCTTAAACATAGATCTCAAACGCCAAATTACAGGATCCAAGCTATGCAAGCAACCACGCTTTCATGTCTATAGAGTGTAAATCAAAGAAGCGAAACAGCTTTAACCACACTTTTGCCAGCGAACAAGCCTCAACATATGTTGCACCATAAAACCCAGAGCCATATAAGGGTCAGGCTGCCAGCGGTTTGCAGGAAGTAGCAAAGCCCAGAGACGGAGTGTGTGTGTGTGTGTGTGTGTGTGTGTGTGTGTGTGTGTGTGTGTGTGTGTGTGCATGTGTGTCTGTCTTTCCAAGAGGAGTGAAGAGGGGATGTGTAATTGAAAGAGAGAGACCGTTTCCATGAAGAACAAATTCCATCCACTCCACGTCTAATTCAATCTCTTCTGAAATATGGATTGAATAAAGAAGCCAAGATCTTCATTTTATAGCATTTCCATTCTACCTAAGTCTGTGAAAGCTGCAGGGACTTGTTTCAAGGCTTATCGAGCCATCTTTGGTTTTTAATTGAGCGTCTTACATAGACCAGGGATGCTGTAAGTGAGTGTAAAGAGTGTTGTAAATCAATAAGGTGGTCAAAGGCCTAAAGGAAGTGAATAAAACTAGAACTCACCCACACTTTGGCTGGTTTTAGTGCTCATATTAGCTCTCAATGAGAAGTTACTAAAACTTGTAGAGCATACGTACAGCATGTTTAAATCTGAGTAAAAGTGTGTGAGTCTTGGTTCAAATCAACTCTAAAATATACAGTTTTTGCTTAATGGTTTCACTTTGATGTTAAAAAATTTAAGAATAATTCTCACTTGTGTTTCATTTATCACAAAGTAGTTTCTCCTAAAATTTGTTAGGAGACATCAAATGAGAAAAAAAACTGTAGCGGTCAAAACTGAGGAAAAAGGCCATGCTTGGCTTCCAAAAGATTTAAACACTTTACCACTACACCACCTGGGAACTTGTTAGCTGATACTAAAGTAAACATTTTTATGTCCATTGTTCACTTATTAGTTCACTGAGTAAAGTTATTTTCCCAGTGTTGGCTGAATAACTGCACAGTGAAATCAAATTAAATTGATATTTGAGTCAAGGGGACTGAAATCCAGTTTAAAATCCCTGATAAAAATGGATTCTGGAAATATTGGTGTACTGGATTAAAATCTAGCCATATAACAACATTATTAATAATTTAATATGCACAATAAACAATAGATATGAGTATTTCGCATACTCAAATGCCTTTCACTCCGTATTATAACATCTAAAACTTTCTTGGCACATTCTCTTTGGGTCTATATTGCAAGTGCTAATATATCAATCAATCAATCAATAAATAAATATACACTAGTGAAAGAATTTTGACATATTAGTATATCAAAAGTAAATTGTACATCTTTCCAAATATACATTAATATGATTGTAGTAAACTTAGTAGTATATTTGAATGAACTCTACTGAAACTTAAAAGGAGACACATGGGAGATTACTTGGGTAAGCTAGGAGAAAGTGTTGAAACAGTAGACTTAAGCAGAAATCTCACTTTTATTCCCATTTGATCTAATTGAATCTCTAGGAGAAACTACAGACATAATAAGAAAATCTCTTTGTGGATTTTATCCTCATGTAAAGCATTAGGCAACTGAAAACTGAGCTAAGCTCTTGGTTTTAAATATTTAATCTCTTTCATTATCTGTCTTAAAACTGAGCTGCTCTATCTTGCTCTGTCTTGATCTGGAAGAGGCTTTGGATCCATCATCAAATGCTCAGACCTTGCTTCTGAATTTGCCTCTGAATGTGCATTCTGTACCAAAACAGTCTCTTGATTTGGTCCACCCCGAGTCGTGTGACTGCAACTGGCTAAACCAACCAAACCAACCAAACAAAAGCGGTAAACTAAAATAACTGAACCAAAATACACATGGATGTGAAAGTGCCTTGACATAAGGTGATTGTTGAGATCACTACATTTCTCTACATCCAGAATGAGTAACTGGTGGTGAACCAAAATACCATGCTATAGCCAATGATTGATCATGTCATCCATCACTGTTTGATTCATCTCAGCCCTTACCCATGACAGAGTAGCTTAACAGCAGGTTTCAGTCAAGTTGGGCCAGGAAGAGCTAAAAAAGATCAGCACTGATTCCACACACCGAGTAAAACAACCTGGTCAAAAAACTCACATGAGGAAAGAAATGCGGCTTTACCACAGAGAGCAGCACACACCATCTCAACAGTGTCTTCCCAAAAATCTAACATCCTTACTTAAATACAATGTGCCAATTCTCCACTACACTACATACTCATTAACAAATTAACAATACATAGAATATTTCAGGAACCCTATTTTAGCATTTGGTGGAACCAAAGTCTATTCCAGATCAAGATATTGTAAGACACAGTAGCCAATCCATATATGAGTGTTTAGAGGAAAAAATTCACACAGACCTTGAGAGAACATGTTAAGCAAAACTATTTTAACAGTACTTGCATTACACCATGACACTTTAATGAACTATGATACTTTCATGTTGGTATTTGTTGAGCTTTCTTTTCTATAGTAATATACTGCATTGTGGGTATAGGATAAGGCAATTTTTACAAAATCCCAAAATAGCAATTATTTCGCAAAAACAGCAGTTATTTCAGTTGATCATGATCCATGTGATTCAATTCAATTCTACTCAACCATTTCATATGTTTTAATATAATTATATGTTGTCGGCAAGCAGAAAGCATCAGCAAACATAATGTTCCTTCTCAATGGTTCCACTGGTATAATTAGATTTTAGTGACATCATAATATAAATATTATTTTCATATTATGTTCACTTACTGTTTGTGTATTTCAGTAATAGGATTTATATAATTGCATTTAGTAGTATATTTCCTTTGAAGGTTTTTACAGTCTAAATGTTAAGCAGAACTACTATTTCCTTATATGACAATACATTAATACACCCTGCATGGGATGAGAAAGTTTGTGGACACCTGATCATCACACCCATATGTGCTTTTGAACTTCTCATTTCAGATTTATTCCTCCTTTGCTGTTACAATAACCTTCACTCTTCTAGGAAAGATTTCCACTAGATTTTGGAGCATGGCTTTGGGTATTTGCTCATTCAGCCACAAGAGCATTAGTGAGGTCAGGAACTAATGTTGAGCAAGGAGGCCTGGGGCACGTTCTGCTGTCAGATTCATCCCAAAGGTGTACAGTGGGGTTGAAGTCAGGGCTTTGTGCAGGAGCTCTTACACACCAACCTTGGCAAACCATGTCTTCATGGAGCTCACTTTGTGCACAGGGGCATTGTCATGCTGGAACATGTTC
>CM074955.1:9459448-9474448 GCA_037577455.1 Pangasius macronema
CTCTGTTTGTAGGCCTCAGTTTATATATTACATGTGAGTATGCATCCGCTGACTCGTTTTCATCGCAATCGTCCGTGTCGCTGTGCTGTTCAGGTGCTCTTGACTCCGATGGGCCGAGCTGGAGGCTTATAAATAGAGAACGGATGACCTCCTTCTCACACACCATTACCGTCACATCTCAAAGCAACCTCAATTGCAGAGTTCTGCTCGTTCACATATTTCAGACAGTTGCATTTAGTTACTTGGCATATGCAGTGATTACCAAAAGAGTGTGTGAGGCTTAACTTACCAAAAGTGTGTGTGAGGCTTATAACCTGAAAGACACAGAGACTAATGCTGGTTGGTAGAACTGTTAAGAGTGGTCTAGTTGGTAACTTGAAAAAAAAAAAATCCCATCATTCATTAAGTCACCAATTTATTTATTCATCTTCATTATCTACTTTATCCCGGACAGGTTTGCAGTAGATCCAAAATCTATCCCAGGAGCACTCACTGGGAATACACCCTAGCAGGAAACAAATGCTCTACCACTGAGCTATAACAGTAAGAATTCTACCACTAAACCACCAATACCAATACAATGACTATTGTAGCATGTACAGTGCTAACCAATATACCACAGAACTTGCAGAAACTTGCTAACTGACTAGCTTCTTTTAATAGAATTGTCCTGATTGATGCTGTTGCCCAGCGTACACTACTATACTATGTCCAAAGTCTAGTTGAAAAATATGTTTGATTCTTTATGACTGGCTGGAAACTCAACCTGGAGGCTAAGCTCCATGAGTGTGATTTAATCAAGGTAAAATTTCTGTAATGTAATGCTGGTGTAACAATAATAGTTGAGGGTGTCAAAAGTCATCTTACCGAATATATAAATATTACCGAATAGTACGATTCTCATACAACAATTTGTTCTCATAATGAATTTGGTCTCATTAGCAACCAGTTACAGAAAACAAACGGATATTTAATTTAAAACATATATTGAATACATTAAAGAAGCAAAGTTTACCAGAGTTTACCAGTTGTATGTATCTACTTGGTTAATAAAATACTCTGACTAATTACAAGCTAAGCTTTAAAAGACAGTACTGCAAACACCTTAGTAAATTCTTAATAAAAATAGACGCAGATAGCTAAAGTAAATACTTTACTGAAGATGAATGAATGAAATCAGGAAATCCATTGCACAAGCACAATTCAAATTGCTTTTACTGGATCATCAGATGGTCATAAATTTGCATTACAATTGAACATGATCAAATAAAGTTTGAGTTCTTTAAAATTAGTTTAGAGTGCTGCAGTCCAATTCCCTGCACTGAACTCTGCCCTGAAACAGCAAAAATAAAAATGCTTAAATAGCATAAAGTCGTGACACTTGCTAGCCAGACAAAAGGGTCATATGGATAAAGAAAATATGCATTTGGCAGATGCTTTTATTCAAAACGCAAAGCTAAATCCAATCCCAGCATAAAATAGCTAAGGGTTAATGGCCTTTGGTCAAAAGGCCCAACAGTGGCAATCATAGGATTTGAACTCACACTTTGGTCAGCAGCACAGAACACTACGCGCTGCCACTACCCCAAACGATGCTCCTGACGCTGATACACGCATCCTCTTTACAGGCCAGACTGAGACAGATGAGCAAAGGGCTAAAACTGGCTGTGTGGCACAGCTGGCATCCTTCCTGCTACTTCTGATGACACATTAAAGGAAGTTGAGCTCAATGGAAAACACAAAGTAATAAAAAAAAAAAAACTCTGGCTCGGCTTCAGAGGTGTCTCGCATGATCTTTTGCTCCAGCATTGGGCAGAGTTCCAATCCAGGAGGCTGAGTTACTTGGACCGAGGGCATATGTTCTGAATTTGGACGAAGCACTTGTCAGCTCTTTTCCAGCAAAAGAGCGCTGGAATTGTTTCCTCACAGCGAGGTTTTATGAGGGCCGGTTTGCATGTTTCCATCTGAACCCGATCATTAAGGCCCGTTCGCTGTGCGGTTATTATCAAGCAACGCCGGCGGATTTTCTTGCAGTCAGTCTTTCCATGCAAAAACCACAAGACACTTCAACTGCTGCACGATGGGCTAAAATATATAACCAGCACTTGGAAAATACTTTTGACTTGTGGGCACTTCGGGTTTGTCAACATCATGACTTCGCTGTCTTTGTTTCTTTTTTTATTATATGAATTGCTGTGACATAAATATGGTCATGTTTGTGAACTCCCTGATAGCATGTAGCAGCTGGTTTTATGTGTATTTTTTTGTGCTTACGAAAACCAGAATGGAAATTACAGGACTACGTTTTGGGAAAAAAATAGAGAGAGAAGATGGGTGACATGGAAGAGTCAGTGTATGGATAAAAAAATGCAACACAGAGTTATAGGAATGAAATGTTTTTTGGATAAGTGATGACGAGTGTGTGTGTGTGTGTGTGTGTGTGTCAGACTCTCCATCCCTTCCCCTTTTAGTACTGTTTTTAATTTACACTCATCAAGTTCTCCATACATGTCAGATGAGTCATATCAAAACAATAAAGTCTGGATATATATAAGCATATATAAATGTTACACTTTTGATATATTAATTTACTTTCCTCTCTACTTGCTGAAGTACAGAAACACCTTCATCATCTGTTTTTTTTTTTTCTGTTGCATTAGATTGCACTACCTTCTGGGTAAGTTTTATTCCTGAACTCTATATCAATGTTTGTAGGATCCCTAAAATCTTCAGAGGCTTCAACTGAACTGATAAAGTGACACTTCAATATTCAGCAGAAAATGAGCTTACAGAAACACACTGTGTTTCTGGAATAAAATTTTATATATATACAGTCAGGTCCGTAAGTATTTGGACAATGNTTCAGCTTTATTTTAAGAGGTTCCACAAAAATATGGCATTTAACATTTAGGAATTACAGCCATTTTCAGCAAAGTACTTCCATTTTCAGGGGCTCAAAGGTATTTGGATAAAGTGACTTAATTGTAAATGTAACCATAATTTCACAAAAGTCACTTCTTTATTTACTTACCTACTTCCAAACATTGTCAACAGATATTTAGATATTTAAAGTAACAGTTTGGCCATAAATTAAACTTACACAATAAGCCGTCTTTGGTGTTTGGTGTATTCTTTAGTTTTGCACTGGAGCCACAAGGCTAATGTAGCTAACAAGTAAGGGAAGCTTATAGTACCACTTTAGCATTATGCTCAATGCGTCATCACGTGTGTCTCAATACACTCAGTGATATTGCTTATACATAATTTCATAAAGAACCAGAATGGCTTTTTAAAACGGGATGCAAATCACTTATACCTTCCTTATAAGGTAAAATAAGATAAACTTTTATTTACCACAGTTTATTTATTATTGGAGTTTATTTACTACTCCAACGGTGTCCAGTCTTATCCACAAAGTGCCAGTGTGGCTTGTTGTTCCAACCAAGCACAAGCCCCCATTGCTTTAAGGCCAAGATGAACTACTTAAACAGGCAACTAAAATCAGATATTGCTTGTGATTGGTTGGACAAAAACCTGGTGCCGCACTGGCCGTTAGCAGATCAGATTGGACACCACGGGAGTGTGCTGAGTCACTGGCATTTCTGCATGTATAAGTTCCCTAACTAACTTCCTTAACTAACATCCTTAACTAACCATACTCAGTGCAGCAAAACTGTTCTGGTGGAATATCTGAAGGAATGTATTCAAAGATTGGTCCTCTTTACAACATTGTGATGCCTCATGCTTTGTCATGCTTCCAGTGCCATGGTCAAGCACCACACAGTCGATTCACGAGCATGCAAAGAGAAATAAGAACGTGTTCCATGTAACAGTCCCAGATACAGCATTAAGTAGTTTCAGTGTGACACACTGCAACGCCCCAACACCCACCTAGATTAAACAAAACCCTTCATAACACCCACCACCATACAACCATCACTGCACTTTATTATGCTGCTGTGACACACTTTTTTACTCTTGATCTTGCTGCTACACTTTTTTCCACCTTTTTTTTTTTGCTACTCAGTTGCATGATAGAGCAGAGCCTATAGTTTATAGACAATGATTTGCACTGGTTTTCCATCTAATACTGCACATTCCTGTGTATTGACTGTCCTGAGTATTTTTGTCACTGTGCTTATTGTACATTTTTCACTCACCTCACACTATTGTGTATTTTTGTAGGTATTATGCTGTTGGATTATGTGTTGCACCCCGGTCCTGAAGAAATGACATCATGTTCCAACATATGCAAGTTATTATTATAAACATATAAAGGAATGACAATAAAAACTCTTGACATGACCGGTAACAATCACTAGACAATGCCCCTAAATGCATGATGCCCCTTAATCTACATGCAGGTCATTTAAGGTGAACTGCACTAATCATCATATGAATGGGCAGCAATGAGATGATCAATAAGGCTCCTGCACTTCATAGCAATCATTTCATGTCTAGACAGCATTCACATGAATACTGCTCCCTAAGGTGGTGTGACTATTACTTTATTTTTAGCCATATGCAGTGCTAATCTCAACTCTACTTTAAGATTTTCTTCACAGTTCTGCTGAGAACACCTAAAATATGATGACTTCTACATATTTATTATGTACGCCAGACGGCGTCACTGTCTCAGACACCACTTTATCATTGCTGTAGTGTTTCTAAAGGTGCCAACGTTGCTAAGAAGAAAATCCTAGCAGGCAGAGACAAAAAATAGACATTTAGCACACAAACCCTAGCATATACCTAGCGGATGAGCTGGGGTTTTTTTATTACTTCATATGTTTGCCAAGCAACAGTAGGTACACACTGTGACCACTACTTAATAATTAGCTGCTCCCCTGTTTCTTTTTTAATAGACCAAAGAGACTACAGTCCCACCCACTTGATTTCGATTGGCTCATAAGACCTAGGCTTGTGAACTCACAGGTCAAAGTTAGATAAAGCAAGATTGTACAAAGCAAAACAAAACAAAAATGTCTTTCTCATCTTTTCCCTTCAGTCAATTCAACCGAGAAACAGAAATGTGTAGTCTTCAGGTGGCTCCCGTATCACCGCACCAATGATACAGCTAAACCTCTGTGTTACTTACTTAGATACTTCCTAGTCTTGATTTAGCAGCACAAAAGGTGGAAAAGGGAACTGTAACCGTTCTCACAAGCCCAAACCAGAACAAAACAAGCCCAAAGTTCGGCCCTACGGTGCAAAAATGTTTCCAGATTCAAGATGGCCACTACTACTGCTTTTTTTTTCAGCTCTGTTATGTCATTTTTATACATAGCAGTACGTCATATTGCAACAGAAACTACATAAGCAAGTCTGAGTAACTTGGCACCGTTTGAGTGTGTGATGATTTAGACATGCAGTTTGCACAATTCTAAACGGACTATAGACTTCCCTTATTTGTTGGCAAAATTAGACTTAGAGCTGATGTTAGCACAGCAAAACTAAAGACAGTATACAGATGACTACATTTTATTTTTTTAAATATGGAAAGAGACATTAACTAAGACTTAATGTCTACTGTGCTGGATAAATGTAAAAGGCAATTGGAATAATTGTTGAAGAAATGTATAGCAGCGGACATAATGCTCACATTTAAATACTCCAGTTGTAGTGTTCTGCATTGGAAAATTACATGATTAGCTGTAATGCCACTATTGCATGACCTGCACCACCGACTTATTCTGCCTTTAGAAACCTGGAAATACAAGATAGTACAATGCACATTTTTTCTATGTATATGAAATTCTATGCATATGGTATTACACATTTTCCGAGCACTATGTGACACTTAGTAGGCCAAAGATGGACTGTGATTAGTTTCCCAGTGGTGTCTACCAGCCAGTTTATCCCTAAAGAATATTTCACTTATACTGGTGTACATAAACAATTCTTCACAAAGACGTGTCGCTATAAGAGATAAAAGCTTTGCACTGTAATAACTAATAGCCTCCTAAGTAACAGGCTAAATAGTGACCTAAATGATGATTGACACATATAAACTTCAGCTATGTTACAGATAGCGTAGATAACTTTACACTTTATTTCATTACACACTTCAGTACGTACGTTCTGTACACATCTGTTAACACTTCTCACTGTTAAAATGAACTGTATTGTGTGTATTGTGGGTAATAGACATGACACGTGGGTAAATAACAGGACATGAAACAACGACTATCAGGAAGTCTTGTTTGAACAACTTCTAAGTACAAGAGCAGTAGTGTTTGAGACTGAGCATACTTCATGTCTATCACAAGGCACTCTGGGCCTGATGTTATAAACTGGTCTATAACTGTATATACTGAATACTGAAGTAGATTTACACAGAATGTCCGTTAACATTGCATAATGACTGAAGCAACACACTTCTTTCATGTACCATTTTATTGGACTTATATAGAAATACTTAAAAAAACATGAAGTAGCACCATTACTTAAGTTTTACTTTATCATGTAGAACTTTAAATGTCAGAAAAATAAAACTCTTGATACATTTTTCAAATCTTGTTTCAGCAAATATAATATTAGTATTTGACCATGAGGTTAAAGGCCTTTTTTTATCATAAAATAAAATATACTTTGTTTTTAAACTTTGCTCAATAAAGTACTTTTACGCTCAAGTAACTTCACCTACATATACATAAACAAGTGGTAAACAAACGTATTAAAATAGAAATACTAAAACTATAGTGGTGCAACAGAAGTCTGTAATACCCACTGGAATCTAATTCATACAAATTTTTAGAAAGCATAAATGGTTTCCTTTTGTCCAACTTACTAAGTTTTATACATTTGAATGCTTCGTAATAATATAGAATAAAATATGCTTTATATTACTGAATAAAAAATATGCTGGGTGAAACGGATTTAAAAGATTTTTTTTTTTTTTGCTGAACCTAGAAACCCTCAGTCCCAACAGAATACTGTTAAATGCAAGTACACACCGTGTTTCGTCCATCCACATTTTCCGTGATATTAAAATAATACAGTGTTCGTTGCCCGAAGGCCATACTAAAAAATAAACCATATTTGAACCCAGCTACAAAAAAGTTCACTGAACTTAAATTAAAATATCTGTAAACATCTTTGCCATATGAAATATAATCTTTCAAGTCAAAAAAGAATAAAATACTTCAATCTGTATTAATGTCATTAATATTTAAAACGTGTGGATTTCGTTGGTTCATTTGTTCTATACATATATATGCAGGATATGTAATCACTCCGCCTCGGATAATTTGTAGTCGCTGCAGTATCGTCGTTGCTGTAAGTCAATCAATGTGTTTCCGATCCCTTGGTGAAATCGAAAGGCCTGACTTTGATAACAGTCTACATGCTGACTCACGTACCTTTGGCCAGACTTTTGCGGCCCTTCTCCGGACTTTGCGGAAAAACTTTGTCTGCGTACGCTGTACTAGAACTATGTAGATTACTAGGCTTTTAAATACATTTAAACATGCATTAGAGGTTGAAATTATTCGTCCCGAGCTACAGTATAAGCAAATGACACCAGAGCCCTCGTTCGGCTTTCACTTTTTTTGGATACTGCAGCTTCACATACATATGTATATACACGTATGATAGACGCGTTATTATTAGGAGTTTCATAAAGCCATAACAGGAGTTTGTGGTTAAATGTTCTGTCGTGGTGCTATCTTTGTTGCTATCATAGTCATGTCTTTGTCATCGTTTTTTAATTGTTTATTTAATTATGAAAATATACGTATTGCCTGAGTAACTGCAGCGTGGCAGACGGGGCATTCAGGGTCATTGCGCTCGCAGATGCGGTTGGCACACTCCATGCAGAAGAGGTTATGGCCGCATGGCACAAGGGCGGCGATCACCTCGCTCTCGAAGCACACTGAACAGTCCCGGCTGCCTTTACGGCTCGTTCCCGATGAAGAGGAAGAGGAGGAAGAGGAAGATGACGAAGAAGAGGAGGATGCAGATGAATCTGAGGGCAACCCAGGGAGATGAGAAGCCATGTTGTTGTAGCCTGGGAAATTTAAGGAGCCTCCACCTGGGTCGCTGCGTACCCTCCTGGCCAGTGGATGATCACTGATCCCACTCACGTGATGAAGGGGCGGGGATAAACGAGGCTGGGTGGAGCAGTTCATCCCATTCAGCCGTCTCTGGTTGGCCAGAACCCCATTAGCGTTAGTGGAAGCATTGGAAGGGAACATGGAGGACGATGTAGCACTGTTTGTTAAACTCATGCTACGTTCGTACTGAGACCAAATCAAACCAGGCGCTGGGTCAAATCCGGGCGAGGAATCGAATGCGAGATCAGCACAGTCAGGAGATACAATCTCGCCGCCATAAACAAACGAGTTGCAGTTGATGTTCAGGTTGTTGTTGTTGTTATTGTTGTTGTAGCTCAGTGCTGGACTCGGCGGGCTATAATTGGTGCCGAAGTACGAGTCAGTGGAGGCGCTACCTAGAGAGCTGGAGCTGTCATTGCGATAGCTGGCGAAGGGCTTGCGTCCAAGGCTGGGCGTGGCACTGGCACTAGCACTTGTTTTGCCCCATAGGCTGGCGTGATGACCGCTGGCGCTAGCTGCATGCATTTCAAAGCCCACATCTGTGCCATTGGCGTGGAAGTCATTATCATCAGCGGCAGTGGCGAACTCTATCAGCCCAGCGCCTGTGCGCATGGCGATGTGTGCCTCAATCTCATCGCGCGCTCGATCCACATTCTCCGGCATGCCTGTTACCTCGAACACAGGCTCCTTATCTCGGCTAGGGGTCACTATATAAGTGTGTGTCTGCTGTTGGATGCGCTTGATCGTGGCTCCTTTGGGCCCCACCACCAACCCGACAACACGGTATGGCACTCGCACCTGGATGGTGGTTTGACCTGGTAGGTTGGGCGGCCCAGGCACGCTCGCACCCCCATTCATGCTGCTGTTTTTGTTTCGTGATGCTCGGATCATGGAGAAATGCTCGGCCGCTGAGATGATTTCCCTCCGCGCCATGGCTACGTCCTCCCTCCTGCCCGTCACTACGAACACGGGCTCCTCCCCTCGCACCGGAGTCTTAATGTAGGTGTTGGTCTTGGCACGCAGGGCTTTAATCTTGCAACCTAGATTTCAACATATTAAAAAGAAAGAATTAAAACAAAAATAATGGATATGATTGAGAAAGTTAGATGCTGGAACATGCTATATCGGAACTGCATGATGTGACAAAATAACATTTTAGGATGGTATTGCAACACACATGATGGCTATGTGTTGCAATTTATTCAAACAAAGTGTTCTGTAAAGCTGTGATGTGTCTCAGTTAGACTGTCTTGCATCAGTTTGAACAAAACACCCACAAAATTTAGTTTCTTACAGTATTGAGATATATTGTGCAGTCCTGTAGTACTTACTGTAAGTAAACATGCATTGCAGCCAAACAGAGAACAGGACAAACAAAAGTAGCCAAAGCAGACAAAGTGGTCAAGCAGAACATGCAACGAATGTAAAAATCTCAACTGAAGATATATGGTATGTGAAGAAACAAAGGAAACATGCTACACTCGAATGGTTGCAGGTTGCAGGCAGATGCGTCCTTTTGAATCTAGGAACAACGATGCGCTTAGTTTTTGCACGGCATAAATTCAAACCACATGCTCAGCTACATGACACACAGTGGTCCAGGTCAAAAATAGCACAGAGGAAAAAATCTGGATTTTCCCTGCTTTCACATTTCAACCAGACAAGAAGGGATTGCTTTTTGTCCACCATATGACTTAACTACAAACTGACAAGAAAACAATAACACTCCAGTTCCTAGAACCTGTGCACAAATTCCCCTGAACAGTGAGTCAGGGAGGAATCAGAAGTGTTAAATCAGGACTACACAGACAAACAACTGGCACTGTCTCACCCGTCTCAGTCTAAGTAGGCTATCACTCTGGTCTGTTGTGTCTCAGGAACTCCTCAATCACCTTTTTATTCCGGTTGCAGAGTGAAGTGCACTTACTCAAAACAGGCTACTGTGTCAACATGGAAAAATTAGAATAGTCCCTAATAATAATAATAATAATAATAATAATAATAATAATAATAATCACAGCACTGTGTATGGTGGTATAGATGGTGAAGCATGTGGCTAGTAGAGAATGGTGTTTTTTGTTTGTTTATTTTCAAAAAAAAAAAAAAAGAAAGAAAGAAAAGCAAGGAAGAATAACATGACAAAGAGAGTGAAGACCCATGGTGCATGGTGCGGTCTGGTCCAGTCTAGAGTGTCAGAGGAGAGGTTGCAAAGCAACTCCCTTCCTTTTGTGAGACCAAAATAAAGCAAGCCCATGCACCAGACTACTGTGTGTGACTGCATGTCAATAATGACCCCTTAAAGAGTGACTGCCATGCATATACAGCATGCAGATGCATATACAGACTACACATGGCTCATAGGGAAGCATGGTCATCTGAAACAACAAAAGGAGCTCACCTTGTCTGCCCACGATCTCGGCCACATGCTCGGAGCTGGGCACGGGCACACACTCGGTCATGTTCACGCTCTTCTTCCGGGGCTCGTTGTCGCACGCGGGGTTCTCGTCCAGGTCGAGCAGGGTGAGGTCCAGCGCGAGCTGCAGAGCCCTTTGGTCGTCCAGGGCGTCGACCCCCTGGCTGCTGCCATTCCTCTCCAGCTCGGGGAACAGGGAGCTAGGCATCTCGGGAAGAAGGGGGGATTGTTGTTATTTTCTCGGCAGCTCTCTTGGATCAGGAACACCGGACAAAGGAGAGAAAGAAGGGTGGGGATTGAAGAGGGAGAGAAGAGGAGGCTCTGCAAAGAAAAGCCCCTGGTGCAAAAAAAAAACAACAAAAAACAAATCAGTGCTCTCTCCCTCTCTGGTCCTGGCAGTAAAAAAAGAAAGAAGGGAAAGAAGCAGTGCAAATCCGAGCTCCTGATTTTATCCCCCCAGAACGCGTATTCCGAAGGTACTGGGGGTTGTTGCGGTGCCGGCGGTGGTACTAATTCCTCCGAAAGGGCCCCTCCCTGCGCTCAGCTCTTTTCCTGTTTTCTCTCTGAGTTTTTGCTGCAGACACACAGCAGCAGCGGCACTAAACTGGATGGGGGGATATGCTTGCATGACGTCAGCGTCCGGGCGGCGAACGGGAAAGAGGCGGGGCTGATTTGCATAAAGTCAGCGGATTGGTGGGCGAGTGTGCGACGAGCCGCTGCTTCTGTTTTGCATGAACGGACCGGACTGAAGCAGTGTGGATGTGGGGGCGGAGCGACGCGGCGTTTCATTTGCTTTGAACGGCCGGATTGGGGCGGCCGAGCTGCGACGTTTGCTTTAATTTGCATAAACGCGAACGATTGGATGTTGGCTGTTTGTGATTTGCATGGACCAATATGATTTGGAAGAGACGGTGGAAGGGCCGGAGAGCGTGCCGGACAGCCCCGCCCTCCTTTGTTGTCCCGTCAAAATCATCACACAGATTTTGTAAGGACGTTTCTTTTTGTTTGTTTGTTTTGTTGTTATAAGATCGTTATGTATTTTTTATGAACATTTCAGTGTATGCTTGTCAGACTAAAACTAGCTGTAACTGTTTCATGTATATTTATGTTAACATATATTATTTGGAATTAAAATGGCTACTGTGTAATGCTCCGTTTACTTACACTGCCTTTTGTTCAGCTATTAGACTAATCAGTGTTGTTGTGACTGATCAGTTGTCTGTTCACGTGGTAAAAGTAGGTTATAGAGACTACAAAGTCACAATACAGGCAAGTGAATTTAGGTATAGTGTTGTAACTGGCCTGCAAACACACCTACTTAGTCCAATAGATTCGGTCATGCCTATCTATCTATCTATCTATCTATCTATCTATCTATCTATCTAAAGTAAACATTTTCTAAACATTGCTCATTCACCTTTTCCAGTAAAGTCAGGGTTTGTTTGGATTTGTAATGATAGTGTCAGAGGCTTCCGAAAATAAATATTCCATTCTGCTGACAATATTCAACAGCCAGGTTTTTATTCATCTTGTAAAATCTAAAGTCATAATCTCAGCATTGTTATTTAATAAACTGACTGGAGTGACTAACAATTATTGAGTAAAGTGCTGGATGGGGAACTACATGCCCAGACATGCTTTGTCCTAGAGTTCAGAGAGAGAGAGAGAGAGAGAGTGTGTGTGTGTGTGTGTGTGTGTGTGTGTGTGTGTGTGTGTGTGTGTCTTCTCTCCTTCTCTTCCTTTGTTTCTATCCGTCCGCCTCTCTTACCCTCTGACTCGTAAGAGGTAACTTCTATGGTCAAACACAGCTCATTTCCTTGGGATGTTGGCAGTCTGGGACACTGGGCAGTATTTACATGATCGTAACTCAATTATTGGACACAAATAAAGCAGAAATGATGCAACTTCAGGTTCTGTAGACTTGTTCTGTAGCCTCTTTTTTTTACTATAGTCACTAGGAAGAAAAACAATCATACATCCAAATTTTTGTCCCTTGGAACTCAACAGTCTAGAAATGTTTTGGAAAATTTTGTACACCCAGATGTGTTAGTTTGAATTTTACATCAAACATTTTAATCATTATCATGATTTTACCTTTGTGTACAAGAAGACTATATAAGTGAATTTCCCTTTTTCTAGCTTTTCCCCAAACAGTTCACTGCAGAAGAATTAAAAGAGTAAATGGAGGCACAGCAGCTCTCAGGGGTGCATTTGTTTAATTCTTGCTAATTTCCTGACCAGTGATTTGTTGTTAGGACCATTAAAAGCTTAATATTTGCCATTTTTTTTCCCAGGAGTGTATATCATGATACTTGAAAATGTTTTGTGGTACATTCTCTGTGTTTCATTTAGGTGATGGATACCCAACACTATCAAAACCGCAGCACCACAATATGACAAACTGTATGAATTAACTAGTATGAACTAATTTTTATTTCTGAAAATGACAAAAAATAAACTAGGAGCGTGGGGCACGAGTCAAATGTGTAATGAGGTCTTTGTTAGTCTAAATAACAGTGGAATTGATTGATGTACACACACTGACAATACACATCACACACAGAAAAGCATATCAGGACGTTATATTGTTATATTGCCTGACCCTAGTTCAAAATAAGGTTAAGAAAATGACAAGCGTAGCCTGTCCATATAAGTGACCTAAACCTAAACCTGAACCCAAATACATAATACAATCAGTTCAGTCAATACTCCTTTCAGACGAGTGTAGGCTTGAGCAATTAAATATTAACAGCACACTTAAGCAATGTGTTCATTCTCTGTATATGAGATCTAGACATTCGTGTTTCTCCCAGTAGTTCCCCATCTGGGTGCACAACTACCTTTTGTGGCTCAGGAGGTGGTGTATATGTGGGGGTGCTCTTCTTCTTTCACAAAGAAAATCTCAAGCCAATTCAGTGGCATTGAAACGAGAAGCGGCTGCTTTGTCACCTCAAGCCCTGGGAACAATAGCTATGCTAATTCGAACTGCCCCTCTAAACCTGAGAATGTGCTTCAAGCTTCTCTCATTTAATGCTCACCCCTTTTTTATTCTTTTTAACCCCCTCTGCCTTCTTCTTTTTCCGTTGGAGCTGTATAGGGAAACATCTGGCGGGGCATTATGCAAACTCCACATGTACGATCTCAGAGCTGTTTACACAAGGTCATTCTGATTTGAGATTCGAGATGGAAAGTGTCTACGTGCTACCAGACTTGCATCATTACAGCCTGTCCAGTTGAGATGGGGAAATTAGATTTTATTGGGCATTTCTTATGCAAGATTTGCCACTAAAATTGTTGCATATTCATCCATACCGTATTTCTCTAAAGTAAATACTGAAAAGTACTTTTAAATATTTAATTACTACGTAATTCCATCCTATTATACTCAAAGCAACAGACTAGTACTCATGTAACTATTTCTAAATATTAGCTTACATATCCAATAGCAATCAACAGCACTCCCAGTCTGTGGAAAACAAAGGGAGTTCAGCCTCGGTTACGGTTAACTGCCTCTCAGCCAGTCAGTGCCTCTCTCTCTCTCTCTCTCTCTCTCTCTCTAACACACACACACACACACACACACACACACACACACAAAGAGCAGAGGATCTAAAAAAACAACCCTTTCCATTCTCTGTCAAAGATGCCAGTAGGACAGCTCAAGCATTTCTGAAATAAGAAAAAGGAAGAAACACAAGAATGAACAATAACATCAGTTATAATATGGATGTGTTAATTTTCTCCACTGCTGCATTGTGCACGTCATGGTGAAGTGCACTCTATACCCCAATTTTTTAGCTCTTGCTTCTGAGTCCAGATGGGATTTTGCCTACGCTGCCATGAATATATGAATACATTCTAAAAAGTGTTTTTTGTTATTGTTTTTTTTTTTTTTAAGCGAGAATATATCTGCGAATTGGATTCCATCAATATTTATCATTTTGTGAGTAGTGTCCATTTGAATCCTGTATGAGAAATATTTGGCACAAGCCTTTAAGCACAGTCAGCATATTCTTTCTTTGTTCTCTCTTTGCAAAAAAAAGACAAATACAGGTGAACTTGTCCCTGAGGACAAGCCTATTCAAATAGCACTAATCAAACATAAATACATCTCTAGAGTCAGCAGAGTACTGCATGTGAGCATATGTGCTTCCTGCACTATCATATAACATCACTGTAATTGCTCTGTTTGCTAGCTGAGGCACTGGGAATCCATCAAGCTACATATTTCCCAGCAGCTAGCTACCATAGGAACATGTTTACGTGTTTTCCACATTCCTTCGTTATCAGAATGTGCTGTGCTCTGGAGCAGTTGGAGAAAATTTTTAACAAGTAATCAGCATGACTAATCAATCATGTGAGTGATTTCAGGCAGTAGAACAGGATCTATGATTTCAAGAGGAACTAGTATGGCAGAGACGACTGTTGTCATCACAACATCTGTCTGGTGTCTTATGGTTCTTTTCTTCTACCAAAGTAAACTACAGATGTCCACCATTTTTGCCATCATCTCAGAAACTGTACTGTAGTGGA
>CM074955.1:9476948-9488134 GCA_037577455.1 Pangasius macronema
ACACACACACACACACACACACACACACACACACGTGAATGGGGGTTAGGTCCAAGACCTTCATTCACACAAAGCAATCCAGAGATTAGATTTAGTCCTGTCATTGTGCTAGCTGTTCAATTCACACTGCGTAGAGGAGGGAGGGGATCTTCCCCATCTCTTAAGCTCTTAGGGAAAAGGTCAGTTCTTTTTATCCTTTATTTGTTCTAAAGTTTAAATATGTTTTAGGTGCTAGACAAGGTCTAATGTTAATGCTTGTTTCACACTCGCATTTTTAAACAGTACTGTACTTAATTTTGAAGTCTGCATGTTTGCATATTGCTGTTAAGTGCCCTATGTACATATGTACACTGTAAATATCTTTGATCTCAGTAGGATTTAAGGTGCTTTGTGACCAGTAGGTTATGAGTTTTGTCCCCAATGCTGCCTGGCAGGTACTGCTAGGCCCTGGAGTAGTCCCCATATCCTGCTCAGCTTAGATGTATTTGGATTGCAGTCTGCCTCACTTGCAAATTGCCTTAGATAAAAGAAAAAAGGAGCAAAGAAAGATAGACATTAAGGATGTAACTAAATCCAAATCTAAATCATTATTCAGAAAGAACATATAATGTGTTCTACATTGATTCAAATACGGATACAGTGGTTTGCTCCAGTAGCCTAACCTAAACACTGCCTTACTGAGGTCCAAATAAAACCACACCTCTACCTATTTATATACAAGCTGACCCAAAAGTCACAAAAGAAATGATTTTATTTTTTATTTGATTGAAATATAATGTCAACTGAACATTGACTTTTTAAAACATTCTCTTATCACTTCCCAGCCAAAAAAAAAAAATTTACAAAAAAATTGCATGTTTTACATCATTCTTTGTCATTATAAAATGAAAATCTTTTCTGTGACATAGTGGTTTATTCCATACCCACTTCTGGCTCAAATCTGAATCCAGATGTGCATATTTACAGCACTAAACAGATATAGATAGTGGTATTGCATTATACCCCGAATAGACATAAATAAATCTGCACAGCTGGGATTAGCTCATGGGACAAAGAAAGACCACTTTCATTAATGTGAACGATGAATGATTCATTTACAGCATTCATTCATCATTAGTAACTGCCCGGGCAGGATCGCAGTGGTTTAAATTAGGCTACTTGTTTGTTTATATAATTGGGTGAGCGAGATTAAAAACCAGTTCCATGCAGACCTTTATTTTAAAAAACCTCCCTTCCAGTTTAAGCGATGCCCACTACAGATTTAAATCCAAATACAGATACAATTACAGATATTTGGAACACTAAACAGATACAGATAGTGCCATTTCAAGACATAGCTATTTTCTAGGCAAAAAAAAATAAAAAATCCATATCTCTGTCATATTTTGCACCCAAAGATACAATACAGATGCAAAATTAGACATGGATACTGTTGTGCAAGGCCACACTTATGGACTGACCTGGACCAGCCTCTTTGAGCCTAAATCCTCAGCAGAAAATTCTTTACAGCAGAAGAATGGTCTTCACCACAGCTAGCAGATCACCTGCCCGTCTGATAGGCCTAACTATGATTTGCTCTTCAGACATAGCATGTGTACAATCTACTTTTAGGCAAATACCCAGAGGTTCATAATAAAGCAAGTTGCAAATAGTTTACAACATCCACTGAAAACAAACATCATTATCTCAGTTAGCTATAGGCTAGCTGCAGACTTACCGCAAACACTCATTAAATGACCAGAGTTACGCCTAACACTCAATAAACATCTGAATAAAGTCCAAAGAAGCACTCTGATTTCCAAACATAGAAACAAAAGCACACACTGACACTAACTTTCCCTGACTGTTGTTTTTTTTTCCAAAGACTTCCTTGTACATAATCACAGGTTAGCAGTAGTGCTAACAGTTTTTTTGTGCCAAGAAGACTGATTATCCCCCAGGTGTGGTTTTCTGGCTTTTCACCCCCCGCATCTCGAGCAAGTGCAAAAATACATACCCAATGTGGGTTTTTAGTTCATTCACCATGGAACTGGGCTTCAGGCTTGCTAGATGCTGTACACTTTAATGGCTGTTGGCTGCATTTTTTTTTATCACATTTCTAAAGATGAAGCGTAAAAACTAGATAACACTTACATTTAATCGATACTCCAAACCGTTTTCACTCAGTGTGCCACTTTCTCCTTGTCTAGGTCCATGTTTACTTTTTCTCACACACACACACACACACACACACACACACACACACACACACACAAAGACAGGAAGACTGAGAGAGAAAGTGCTCACTTATGGCAAAGGCTGTGTTTTGAGACGGTTTGAGGAACATGCAGGTCCACTAACTCCAGGCTGCATTGATCAGCTGTTTGGGAGGCTCCCAGACTGAAGACAACAGCAATAGCAGACCTAATATTATAGCTATAATGCAACATAAAAAAATAAATTAAAAAAAAACATGGAATGTGGGTTTACACAATATAAAAGGGGCAATTTAGTGTTTTTGTGACTTTTTCCTCACAAAAAATGCACTGGGGTGACGCTGAATGCAAGTCTGTTTCTACATTTATTACAGATTGACTAGATATAGTTATAGTCCAAAGGGCTAACTCTATCTACCATATCTATTAAAACTTTTTTTTATTGTTCTTGTCACATTGCACTTGCCACACTATATGTCACACTATGTGTAGCCATGTGTATGAAGCCCTTGCGTTGTCTTATGTATTGCACTGTAATCCTGGATGTACACTATTTCATCCCACTTATGACTATATGCTGTATATTGATAGCACAACAATAAAAAAAAGACTTATGTATATCATAGCACTGTTGAACTTCCTGTTTCTCAGTAGCATGACAAGATGCATACTTTTGTCATATTAACTTCAGGAGAGAGGAAAAAAGAGGCTGGTGTATGACTGTGGTGTAAAATAAATCTTCTTTACATAACAACTTTCATGTATAGAAGATTTACTTTACAGTTTGTGCAAGAATCAATATTATTGTACGACAGATAAAAAATGTAACCAGAAAAAATTGCATTCTGACTTCACTTATCACTTTTATGTATAACTCATACTGTATGTATGTACGCTTCATAAACATTTTTCAGATCTATCGAATATCACCACTAGTGACACACACAGCTGCGCGATTCCTTTAAATATTAACCTGGAAGGAGAGGACATGAGGTCATTGTAGTACACTGCAGCCACCAGAAGGGGGAGTACCACAAAGTAACCATACAGACAGAACAAAGACCATAAGCACCTTGCTTGAGACAAAGATTTTTCCCCAAAAAATAATCTGATCTTGGCTCATGTTCTTTGAGGGAAAACCTTGCTGTCACCACTTACTGATCCTGGCTCCCAGGCGTGTGCATCCCTTCTTCATCAAGGTCATTATGAAGGGCAGAAACATTTAGCTGTTAAGGTAACAGCTCAGCGGAACGTACATTTAAATCATAATGCTGTGATACAAAGAAGCTGATTATGTACGACTTCAGTGAAGAGAAGGATGGTGAGGGAGAAGGCCACTTACATGCTAAATCTAAACCAGCTCACTTGCTTTGTCCTTGAAGAATGTTCAGTCTGTAACATTCTCTCTCTCTCTCTCTCTCTCTCTCTCTCTCTCTCTCTCTCTCTCTCTCTCTTTCTTGGTACACATACAGTGGATATAAAAACATCTACACACCCCTGTTAAAATTTAAGCTTTTTGTGATGTAAAAAATAAAACCAAAATGAATCATATCAGATCTTTTTTCCACTTTTAATGTGATATAGCAACCTCACAAAATTCAAGTGACAAACAAACAGAAATATTTTCAGGGAAGAAAAAAAAACTTGCAATAACCTGATTGCATAAATGTACACACCTTTTCATACTGGGGCATATGACTGTGCTCAGAGTTAACCAATCACTTTCAAACTCATGTTCAAAAATAATTATCATACAGGTGTGTTGTGTTGATTACTCAGTGAGCGTGGCTAAACATGAACAAGGATTTGTTGCGCTGAATTCCAGTTGGGGAGTTGACACTGGTGGCATATATACACTCTTTTGAGACATATTGATACTTAAACTTTTGTATGTAGATCATATCTGGCACAAACTTAGCTCCATAATCTCTTTCTGTAAAGAATAGTTTCATTGCGTCACATAAAAATAGCACCAAATTGTTTTGCACTGAATCATTGGCTGTTGTAAATGTATCATTTATCACGATTTGCATTTTATCTGTCTAAAAGGAGAGGCATAAACCTATAGAATATGGCAAGCAGCTTTGTGTCTTTTAAAAATGTGTTCAGTTTAGTAGTAGGCAGTTAGTTCTGGGGCTAGCAGTTACCAGTAAAGGGCTGTGTCATGAATGATTGCTCTTTCTTTGTGTAGTGTGTAAAACCCATGTGAGTGGGATTGTCCTCTGCTTCACTCTCCTGCACCGCTCTATTAGTTCAAGCCTTAAATTAACCCTGGTTTTAATGGTTTTTAAGATTTTTAAGGTTGCCTGGTTTATAGCCCTTTTCAGCACTTAAAGCTGTCATAATGGTACAAAGGGGCAGGTGGGTTATAGCGGCTCACCTTTCCCATTTATTGAATTTAGACAGCAGGGTGACTGCTCAGAAGAATGGTTATTTTTATTCCTCATCATGGCCCGAGCTGCACTTCAAACACGAGCTGGGTTAGACCAGCAGAGAAGCCATGTTGTTTTAATGATGAGAAACATACAGGTTTTGAGTGTGTCTCTCATACACACAGGGACAGGTGTGTGGTTGTTTCTGGACTGATATGGTCAGATATATCCCCATAATTTTCACAAGTGAATCACACAGTGGAATAGATAGCATCTCTGGAGGCCAATCCTCCAGGAAGCTCCATTAAAGGCAATCCCCGTTATGATTATAGCTTGAGCATAAAAGCCAAGAGCTGATATTTTTGTACATGATAGTGAGTCAGAGAAAGAGAGAGATATTTCGAACAACTCAGCCATGAATGAATTGCAAATGTTGCATAAGTTGTAATAGAAAAAGGTATTAGTTGTATTATTTTTGCAGTTTTAATGGTGTCAGCTTGAACAGCATGACTAGCAAATAGCAAGGAACTGCAAGGTTCATTTATCAATGGTGTGTATATTTCCTTCTAAGACAGTACAATGTATGAAGGAAAATTTGAATCATCCAGCAATTCAATATGATAGAATGTGATCCTATATTGTACAAAGTTCTTTTTTTTTTTGAGGAAAAATACTGTTAGATTTGAATAGTGGGAAACCATGTCTCATGCACTGGGAAAGACAGACACAGAGTCCACACTTCCTTCTCATGGAATGAAAGACAGAGGCCACACCTCCTTCACTTGGAATGACAGACACAGATGCCACAAATATTTTACTGCGACAGATCATTCTCACTGTATCATTGTAAAAACATCTAACATGAACTAACCAGATTCTGAGATGATTTTTAAGAAACGTTCAGCTAGCTAACATGAGCTAACTTAACAGGATTTCTGAGAGGATGTAAGTCACATTCCAAAATGCTCATAATCCTCACTGCTCATGTGAGCTAGCCATAACTAGACAGGACAATCTGACAAACCTAACCTCTTTGACAAGCACAGAAACCACCCTGAAATGCCTTCAGAAGGCTGGCTCTCAAAGAGAGAGAGAGAGAGAGAGAGAGAGAGAGAGAGAGAGAGAGAGAGAGAGAGAGAGAGAGATTTCGAACAACTCAGCCATGAATGAATTGGTTGCATAAGTTGTAATAGAAAAAGCATAATCAGTATAATAAAAACGTCAAAATTACGACAGTCGAACTTGTCGTACTGATCGTTTATCGTTCCTTGACGTTGGTTCATTTACCAATGGTGTGTATATTTCCTTCTAAGACAGTACAATGTATGAAGGAAAATTTGAATACGCCAGCTCAGTCAGCCACAATAGCATTAGTGAGGTCATGCGAGGAACCCAGAGGTTCAGTCAGTGTTCCAGTTCATCCCAAAGGTGTTCAGTGGGGTTGAAGTCAATACTCTGTGCAGGTCACTCAAGTTTTTCTGCTCCAACCTTGGCAAACCATGTCTTCATAGAGCTCGCTTTGTGTATAGGAGCATTGTCATGCTGGAACATCACTGGACCCCTTAGTTCCAGTGAACTAAGAATTGAATTACAGTGAAATTGTAATGCGTGTGGTATGTTTCTGTAAGATCTGTTATCACATGAAACACCGTTGTCAAACAGGTGTCTACAAGTGTATGAAAACCGCATACTTCATGAGTTGAGAAGTATATAAGTTTTATATAATAAAATGACATGCTCACTAGTGCCACTGTGACCAAAAACAGGAACCAACAAGTTCAGACAGTGTCAGGAATTTTTTATTGAAATCTCAGAGTGTGCTACAATGCTCATCTAAAAGCCACCAATAGGAGGACAGGATAGGATTATGCAAAACCCATGGGACAGTATCCTTGTTACCTCAAGCTCACTTTGAAGAATGTTTCTGTTTATGCGTCCACATTTTCTGCACAAGCGCAGATTGCACTGATTGATGACGTAAGCAGAGCATAGTCATTTTTCATTTGTCTTCATCTTATAATCTGATATGGAGAACACATGTTATGGCACAGTTTATTAAAGAATCGGCCAAGGTTTTATTGGGCCATCTCATACATAGTGACTAGTAACAATCTTGAAACAATAGTACACCTCAAATAAAAAAGGTAGATCCCTTTAGATCCACTGAGTCCTCATCACCTTTCTCTTCTGAATCGATGTAGTGTTATTGAAAATATAGAGACCAGCTCGAATCGTTCAGTCTGAAAACAATTGCCATCTAAAAGCGGGCAACCGAACATCACTGTAATGGGAAAAGAGGACAAATCCAGATTTAAATGCACTGGTAGCAGTATTGCAGACAAGGAAATGGGAGGTGGAAAAAGGCCTTTGGCAACATGTGTAATGAAATTGTCACTCACAGGTTGTGTAGTTACAAAGACCGTATAGAAATGTCTCATGTCACTGCAAAATCAATAACCAGTGACTTCAGCAACAACACTGAACTGAAATGAAGCACTTCCACTTCCACAAGCACTGATTCATATGTATACTGAGAGAGNGAGAGAGAGAGAGAGAGAGAGAGAGAGAGAGAGAGAAATACACACAACCAGCAAACAAACACAGACACATAATAAGTGGCCATAGAATGGTTCTTGATTCTAGCCTTGTTGTCCTGTAATGATCCACTTTCAGAAAGCTTGGCCAAATAATAAAAAAAGCTTCTCCTCAATCTGTCCCTCCATCTTCCACTATTCACTGAGCACTTTATCTCCAACCTCTCTCAGTCCTCCCATCCACCTCTTGCTCTTCTTCATTCTATTTCACCTCTCCTCCACCCCAAAATAAACTCAACTATAGAGAACACCATGTTATCAATACAACAATGTGGTGAGTGTATGTTAGAGGGTCTGTGAGTGAGAGTGAGTCGGCTTCATCACAATCCACACGGGCATGGCTGAGCTGGAGTGCAGTTACCAGAACCGAATGAAATAACGAAACACACACAAACACACACACGCACACGCACGCACGCACACACGCACACACGCACACGCACACACACACACAGTTTCATTCCTAGTCAGACCTGATCAGAAAGCACATCTTGATTTAGCCTAGTGACAGAAAGGAGAGCTCAAGTATAATCTATCCAACTAATCGCAAATTTAATAGTATTACCTCACGACTAGCCTGTTTTCCGTTTAAATATCTTGATGTTCTTCTTAGCATAGAATACTGGTTTTAATCTTACAAACTGGTAGTTTAGAAACACTGGCTAAGCTAGTCAACTAGCTAAAGAGAGAAAATAGTTACTTTAGATAACATCTCTAACAGATATCTGGTGTTAAGCAGCTAGCTAGGTTTGTTAGCTAACATCAGGTTAACAGTTTTTTGTTTATTATCAGTTTATTAAACCCATTAGATAGATAGCTAATGTTGGATAATTCTGTTTTACACAAATTTGCTAGCAAACTACTAGCAAGCTGCTAATCTATTGTGTAGTTAAATAAGATACACTATGATAATTCAATTCAATTCAATTTTATTTGTATAGTCCTTTTAACAATGGACATTGTCACAAAGCAGCTTTACAGAAATAAATGGATTCAAAGAATTTATTGTAAATATATGAATTTATGACATGATATAAAAAGTTTACAATTAGCTGATTACATTTCCCTCAAGCTCAACCCTTTTTGACTTGGAAAAATAAGGACGTGCCGATCAAAAAAGTTCAGTGCAGATATTAAACAGCCCAGAGAGCCAAGAAATGTATGTAAATGTATAGTCTGTGTGACTGCACCCCGCAGTTACATTAAGATCCATAAATGTTTATGTCTTCAAAAGAACAGTCTGAGATGGTGTGGTGAAGATGTTTTATGTCTGAGGATTATGCATGTCTTCTTTGGCAATATAGGATACACACACACACACACATACACACACACACACACACACACACACTGCCCTTTATCTGTTTCGCCCCATTCCTCCTACTCAGACGCATCTCGTCCAGGTTGTTTGGAGAGCAGCACTTTATGAAATCCATCGTAGCCGCTAAGAAGGAGAAGGGCAAATTCAGATATATAAACATTCCTCTCCTTTCATTAGTCCTCAGGAAGAAAGCATGGGGAGGAGGATGAGGTAAAAGCGAGAGAGAGAGAGAGAGAGAGAGAGATCCTGTGTTCCACGTCTGCTGACAATTCTCTCTCTCTCTCTCTCTCTCTCTCTCTCTCTCTCTCTCTCTCTCTCTCTCGTTCTCTTTGTGGTATTTGGCCAGGAACCATGAGAAGGTGTGTGGGTGGAGGGCTGGATCCATCAGGGAGAAGACAGGAGTCTTTCTTTCCCTCTCCCTCTCTCTACCCCCCCACCCCCACCCCCCTTTCTCTCTCCATGTCTCTTACTCTCTGTGGTAATTGAGAAGTTGCCTGACTGGGACTCAGCCCAGATGGAAATCATTCTGGCATGCGGGAAAAAAGAGAGGACGAGAGAACAAGAGGGATAGAGAGATGAGCCCAAACTGATGTCCTTGGCTCCTAATTGAACACAATCTCACAGATATCGTGACTACTGCAATGACTCAACCTTGATCATTACAAATTTACAAGGAGTCTGTGGTTAGGAAAGCTCACAATTTAACAAAGCATTGCTGAAGAAGCTTTCGCTGCCATGATGAATCAGACAAGCCCTGTTTTCGGTGTGTTACTCCATCAACCACCCTTTAATCTGATTCAGTACATATAGGTACACTCATTCATTTGGCAGATGCTTTGTTTGGCAAGCAAAGCAGAATCTAAACAAAGCATAGAGCTGAGCAGTTCAGGGTTAACCCTGTGTTCACACCAGAAGCGATTTTTCTCCTCACATAATGATCAAGATTCAGTCATCACAGCAGTTCAGGTATTTTATTTTTGACTGATGTGTGTCATAGTTCTCTTTATCAACACTCAAGAAACCAATGTTGATCCCCATACAGCTATAGATGGGTGACAAACAAAAAAAAAGGCTCTATTATGCTATGGAAAATATTTTATTGGTGAAGTTTGGATGGAAGAGTCACTCCAAATCAATACAAAGTCCTTCTGACTAATCACCTTTGTCTTATGATAACATTTCTATCATGTGATGTCTTCCAGGAGGACACAGGACACAAGGCTCTCTGAATGGTTTGATAAGTAGGAGAATGGTGTACATCTTGTAAAACTGTGCCTTCACAGTCACCAGATCTCCACCCAGTTGAACACCTATGGGAGATTTTGGAGTGATGTGTTAGACAGAGCTCTCCACCACCATCATTAAAACACCAAATGAGAAAATATCTTTAGGAGGTATGGTTTTCCTCCATCCAGTACGGTTCCACAGACATATGCTGATTGAAGATGAGTGACGCTGTCTGTATGACACTTTATGTTGGTTTTATCTTTAATTTGTCAACCTTCCGTTGATTTAAAAATTGTAATTAATAAGCTAGTTAGGAAGCATGCATGCTCCAGTGTTCATATGGTGATTTAAGTGCACTAGTGTCCTTTACTTTACAGGTTGTTACAGGTTTCCAGTTTCTCTCTAATTAAGCTCACTCAAAATCCAAAATGTTCTTCCAAGAGTAAATGTTAAACATATTTAATGCAATAAAGTAAAGAAATGTCAACAAATCTCTTCCTTAGCTATCTGACAGCATAGCTATCCGAGAGGAACCAGAGATGTTTTTGGACATTGTTTCAAAGTGGGAAAAATGATTTGTCCTAAATCTTACTCCCGTTGATGGTTGCCATATTGCTTCACTCCTCATTTGAAAAATTAACCTCTGCTCAAATTTATGACGTCGCCCTGCTCACTCAGCCAATATCTACTCTGTTTCTTGCCATAAATCAGCACACATTGAAAATAAATGACTTCCATTTATCCCCTGTGTGAATGCAGGGAAAAGTCTTCCTGAAGCAGCCAGCATTTGCAGTTCTGGGCTTTAAACTCATACCTTCTGGAAACTCAGCTAGTAACTTAACCTTAGCTTAAGCCATCACTGCTGCCACAATAGATAGATTCAACACTGGGGAATGTACAAACGATGTTAAATTACACCTTAAAAGATGGTGCTCTATGACTACAGAGCAGATCAGTCTAAAGCTGACTTTACACTGTATGATTTTCAGCATGATTTTGCTGACACATACAAAAATCTCACATCATAAAATAATCCTTTGGTCATGCTCACATTGAACAATGTTTATTTTTATGCAACCACATTTTGTAAAGTAATTTTCTTTTCACTAATCTATCGCTAAAGGATTTTCATCGTATAATCTGACATGGAGAGCATGTGTCATCACACAGTCTATCATAGAATTTGGCCAAGAGTTCATTGGGATCATCTCATACAGCATGACAAGTAATAATCTTAAAAGACACTGCATAGTGTAAAACAGGCTTAGGAGAGCCGGTCTAAGATATCCTTTTGTCCATATGGTCCACTAATGCTAATGCTAATCATGTTACTAGTGGTTGAAGTCACTATGCCCCAATCATTTCACAGAAAGTACCTACACTGTAGCAGAAATGTAAAAAGGTTGCTGGAAGTAAAATCAACCTTTCAACCTGAGTTCCTGGAAAAATATTCCTGAAGTATAGATATATGCCTAAT
>CM074955.1:9492779-9506809 GCA_037577455.1 Pangasius macronema
CGTTTGGGGACAAAGTTAGGGAGGCCAGATTAAGATGGTTTGGACATGTTCAGAGGAGGGAGAGTGAGTATATTGGTTGGCGAATGTTGGACATGGAACTGCCAGGCAGGAGGTGAAGAGGAAGGCCAAAGAGGAGGTATATTGAGGTAATAAAGTGACCCCTGAAGGGAAAAGCCGAAAGAAGAAGAAGAAGAAGAAGAAGAAGAAGAAGAAGATAAAAATGTCTTGCTGATTGATTGCATTTGAGGTAAATGAACACCTGACATCATGTGGCAGCAGCACAATGCACAAAATCATGGAGATATAGGTCAAGAGCTTCAGTTAATATTCACATCAAACATAAGAATAAGAAACAATGTGATCTCAGTCCCTTTACTCAGTGACAGTGACTGTGTTGGTGCCAGACAGCCTGGTTTGAATATTTGAGAGACTATTCAGTTTACACAGAATGGTGTGAAAAACAAAAAACAACCAGTAAGCAGCAGTTTTATGAGAAGAAACACCTTACTGATGAGAGAGGCCAGGGTAGCTGACTGGTTTGAGCTGACAGGAAGGCTACATTAATTCAAATAACTACTTTTTACAGCCGTGGTGAGCAGAAAAGCATCTCAGAATGCATAGTATGCCAAATCTTGAGGTGGATGGGCTAAAACAGCACAGTGTTAATATAGCATTCCTAATATAGTAGCTGGTTAGTGTGTTACTTTCATAATTTGAATGCAGTGGAAACTATAGATCACGTTTTGCAAAACCGCAATAATGTCTTTACAGCCCTGTTATTTTTTAATAAAAGTTTTTACTTTGTCTAATCATGTTTTTAAAGCTACCTAGTGTAACTTAAATTGGAAGATGATAGAAATACCTGAAATCTGCTCCATGTATATAAAACACTTAGAAAATGATTCGATGAACCTGTTTGTTCAAGTGTTATGCCAGTTGAGTGTGTGGAAAAGTGACCCATGGCTATTTGAAATGAAATCTGCAACGGTTCATAACACAGCTCAGCAGCTAGACTCGATCACATTATGTGTTGCCTAAGGAAAATCATTAAAAAGGTAAAGACTGTGGCTAATGTGTTAAATGATCAGCTTTATTTTTCAGTCCTGGACTGCTAATAATGAGGTCATTCAGGTTAGTCTGTGCTAATGTTTAAAATTCCACAACGTCATGTTAGAAATTGTTCATCAGGGGTCTGTTCCACTGTTAAGATTTACAGTTTATTTGTTGGCTATTTAGTGCAAAATTCCAAACCTGCAAACTCATAACAGCTCCTGCCTGAAAAAGGGCAAGGTCACATCATCACACATTCCGTCTGGGTAGGAGCGGGCTTGTGAAGGAGTGTGTGTTTGCACTGGGTATGCAGATTGCATGGAGTGAGACAGCTTCTCTATGGCTTTATCTCTGACCACTGCACAGATTTATGATGTGCAAAGTGGATGATGTCATTAAGATGAGACGAGTTCGGGGGCTCCTCAGGATTCTTCGTGACTTCCATCAGGGAGTTTACGAATGCTTGGATCTGTGGGGTCAAGAGGAAACCCAAACAGATAATTCATCACTAAAACCACAGAAAATGAACATCCTAAATTTCAAGCTGACCTTCCATGACTTATTCCAACAAGACAGAATCAAATGATTACACGGGATGCTAATGGGCCACGTTTCTGCACTGATAAAGGTGATCAGCAAGCATTTAAGTTAGAAGCATAAATGTTATCTCAGAACAGTGAGGGTCTGTGAGAAGGAACAAAAAGGAAAATCAGCTCCATGTGATTGTGAGACATGCTGACCATCACAGCATGCTTTATCTGGAGCATATCTGTGTGACTAATTCAGACATGCTGCCTAATTTATAGCAAGTGCTTTAAAAATCTTAGACAGTACAGATAGAATAAAGTTGTGGATCATTTATGTGGTATTTGCAAACAGCCAAAATGCCAGCTGCAATGTCCCTTGTCCCTTTATTATGTCCGTTGTCCCTATATTGAAAACAGTAAAATATAGAGGTATTTTTACAAAAATAATTCACATAGGTGAATACATTTAATATATATTTTTAGTAATGCTGGATAACAAGAAACAAAATCTGACTGTCCTGAAATGTCCTGAAGCTTCACATGAAGGTCAGTAACTGCAGTGTGTATGCCAATAATTAACCGTTTATGTCCTACATGCTTTGAAATAAACATCACCTAATTTAAGGATTTAAGGATTTTTTTGGATTCATTAAAGCCCTCTGACTGATAGATACAACATGACTTTCTACTGAGTGTCATGTGAAAGTAATGGATCATTCCAAAGAGGAGTAAAATAAAAAGGAGGGTAAAATAATCTATTTAAACGTATAATGAAATATGTTTAAATAATAAATATAATAACTATAATAAAATAATGGTTTTAAACAACAATTGTTTGTGTAAATTCTCAAAGATTAAAAATGCAGTAGACATTAAATCTTGCATTAAATGGTGACTGATAAGGACTGGTGTCTGATCCAGCGTGTAGTCCTGCCTTACTACTCACGCTGCAAAAATAACTACATCTTAGTTCACATATGTTGAGAATTGTCAGTTGTATCTTGTATTTCCTATTATAAGATTTCAAGAAACCTAATACAAGATTATTAAACCTATTTCTAGACATTTTTGTTACAGATTTCAAGCTTGAAAAGGTCTCGTTCTATTGGCAGATCATTTTGCTCATTTAAGCATTTTTTTCTGGAAAGAAGCAAAATTTTCTGCCAATAGAACAAGATTATTTCAAGCTTGAGATTTGTAACAGAAATGTCTAGAAATAGGTTTAATAATCTTCTGTTTGTTTTTTCATATTCCTATTGTAGAAAATACTAGACAAATTTTACCATATTCACGATATTTTCACCTGCTAAGATGTAATATTTTGCAGCGCAGTGTTCTCAATATATGAGGAATTCAGATCCACTATGACCCTGATTAGGACAAAGGACTTGCTGAAGGTGAAAAATTAAAAAATAAATAAAAATACAAAAGAAAAACATAAGTATTACCCAATTAAAAAGAATCCTATTGAGTCATTAGACATAACATATCATAGGTCATATTTCATAAAAAAAAACATAAAAAAAATAGTTTCAACTTTTTGTCAGTGATTTAAGTGCAGAAGTGCCATTTTTCTTAGAAAAAAAAAAAAGATGTTTATTTCTCCGTGATTATTTCAGATTGCCTTCTGCCCATAGAAATAGAGTATACATAACCTTTGTGTATTATGTAACCTTTGAGGTCTGAAGTACAGATTTTTCATTTGAAGGTTTGGCGTGGTATGGTCACTAATCTGAATGCAGAACTATCCGTCCCCTGGTCAAGTACATGTGTCCATTCCTCTTCCCTTAGTGCTAAGCATGAAGACAGGAGTTCTCTGGAGGGTGTAGCGTGACTAGTGGTGGGCATGAGAAGTGAGAAGTAAACAATTAATAATGAGTTTTTTTAATTAAAAAAAAAAAAACTTTGTCAGCCTGCATTAAAATACAACAAACATGTTCATCTTTATTTCATTTTAGAATGTTATGTGACAGTGCTTACTGCAAATTGTGTTAAAACACCATGTCCTTGTAAAGCATTATGGGTAATACACATTAATCAAGAACTACACCATATACAAACTAATATTAAAATTAAAATGGACCATTTGGACCAGAGCTGTAGACCGGCTGTAATGTTATGTTATCACCAATATGTTGAGGTAATTTGAAAAAGATCATCACCTGTGTCTTTGAAACAGTGTGTGTGTGTGTGTGTGTGTGTGTGTGTGTGTGTGTGTGTGTGTGTGACAGAGGAAGACATATTGATGCCTACCTCCAAAACACCTTGTATTCTGTTTAACTAAGGTTCGTCATGCTGTGCTGTGGCCTGTGGGCTGTTTATCAGCTCTGGCCTTGATTTGGCTCAGCGGGAAACGCTAATCATCATTTCCTGACTGCCTCGTTTTCACTGCATCTCCTGCCTTTGGAGCATAATTTCAAAAAGTGACAAATGGAGCGGCCTCGTTTTTGCTTAGTCAGCACTTCCCGAAGAACAATAAAGCAGGCCTGTGTGGATACTTTTCTCTTTTCTTTCTCAGCTCTCTATAGTGAGAAACAGATGGACAAACCATAGAAGCGATCAGTGCTTCGCTTCTGCATTTTCTGCTCTGCGCAGAACAGATCCAGCTGAATCGAAGTGGCCGTTTGGGCGGCTGCTGTAAGCCGAGCCGACTCTGGCATTACCTCATTGATCTCGCCTCCTGATCAACGGATGAGTGGAGGGGGCGTGGGTGAAGGGAGGGAGCGATGGAGCCTCAGGCCTCATGAAACAGTGCAGTCACGCTGACTTGGCAGTCTGATCACCGTTACAGCAGATGCTGCTTTTCTCCCTGCCACAAAAGCGTCCTTTAAAAAAAAAAATCCCTTCCCTTTGCTTCATTTTTTTTTTTTTAGCATGAATCCTTTCTTTCGGGTGCTGAGAGAGTGCAGCCGTGACCCCCACCTCCTATCAGCAGGGCTCATACCGCCTTTAGCTCTCTATATGGATTATTCCCTCTCTCTTTCTCTCTCTCCTTCAGTGATTCATTAAACACAGCCAGGAGCGTGCTGAGGCAATCGCTGCCTAATGCCTTTCACAGACGCCTACCGCTACACCCCCTCCATCCCCCCTCCTCCTTTTTTTCCACCCCAGATCTCTCACCGTTGCTTTTTTTTTTTCCTTTCAGAGACCACTTGGTGAGTGGAGTGGAGCTTACACTGTGAAAGAGAAAGCAGCTGGACTACAGTAGACGTTAACAGGCCAGCTGGAGTTACACACTCCTGTGGCCTTGGCCTTTGGTCTAGTCTCTGTCTGTGTGTGTGTGTGTGTGTGTGGAGGAGGAGTGTGTGGCTGAACCGTGGAACAAAAGTACTAACAATGCATCTGTTTAATAATGAACGAAAAGTGGTTACCCACTGTATGCAGATGGACTCATGCTACAGTGGCTGAACTGTGAAAAATATTCAGCAGGAAGGTAGGTTCATGTTACAGAGGGTTTGAGATATGCCTGTATTTAAATATTAAAATAACATTTATTTGCTCAGAGAAAAAAAAAAGCCTTAGCTGGTTAATTTAGCTAGATAGATTTTCTCCAAATGCCCTAAAACCTATTTCGCAATACAAAGGAAAACTAAAGTGGATTCTATAATTGGGGTGCCATTTGTGTCCCACTGATATTACACGCACGCATAAGTGTCTAAAGTAAAGATAAAATGCATTTAGAAGTGTCCTTCACAGCAACATATGTGCATGTTTCAAATAAACAGCCTTAAACATTATTAAAAATCTTTTTACACTACATAGTAAATAGCATTTTGCTTGTCCCAGCTCCCTATAACTACACTTTACCGAGGAAATACTGTATAATCATCAAAATACTCAGAACTTACATTTCCATGAGTCATCTATTATAGGTTAGGAAAAATGTACATTTCAGTTCAGTTCAGTTTTATTTGTATAGCGCTTTTAACAATGGACATTGTCGCAAAGCAGCTTTACAGAAATACATTTCAGTTCACATTCACTGAACCACCTTATCTGAACATATTCATCTGTGTGAAATATTTGGAGTAATGCACAAGTCACGTGTTCAACAGGAAGATGCATCATCCTAATTTCCTGAGGATCGCAGTGATACAGTGCTATTGACTAATAAGTAGTCAATTATTTCCTTAATAGCTTCATGCCATTAATGCTAGTTAAGCACATTTTGGGTAATTTGGGTAAAACAGTACAAGCCTGTTACTTGTTTAAGAGCAAATGCAGTCATTGTTAGCAAAGAAACCTTGTAAAATTGAGCTTTGCCCTGAATGGATTAACACATTCTAAATGATTTGAATGCACACTTTCTAATATTCAGTGTTGAAAAATTCAAGATTCACGATTCAAGATTTTATTTGTCACATACACAGTTAGATACAGTATATAACTTGGAGTGAAATGAAAACCCAGTCTACTCTTTTTTTTGACTGTGCATTTAAATAACTAAGGTAAAAACTAGAAATAAATTTAAAAAATCTAATAATAAGAAATAAGAAATTAGAAGAAATAAGAAATATATGCACAGGAATGTGCAAAAATGGATGTACAAAATATGCAAGTATGTTACATGTAAAATACATGCAAGTATGTTACGTGCAGTAGTGCAGTGTGGGTTTCAATGGCGTGCTGAGTGACTGGAGAGTCTTTATGGAGCCTTAAGTGTCCTGAGTGGTGCACAAATCCCTACTGAGGAGTCTAATGGCCTGAGGGAAGAAGCTCCCCGTGAGCCTCTCAGTTTTAGCCATCAGACAACAGAAGCATTTTAGTATATAAGTTACAAAATGGTACCATAATTGTGGGATCATCCAAATAATCTTACCCTGGCAAGCATCAAAACTCTACCTACCCTGAAAAAAAAAAAAAAATCAGTTAGCAGTAAGTTAGCTAGCTAACTGTCTAGTCAACCTACAAACACAATAACCTAATGACAGTTAGCAGATGTTGTTACAGTGTTTGTTTTTCTGAAGATTATTGAAAATAATTAATTTTTTTTTAGTAATGTCACATAACATTTGGGAGGGGATGGAAAATGGGGATGACAGCACTGCTTTTTATCATTTCTCAAACCGAGCCCTGCGTGGCTAGCAGATTTCAGCCACACCTACATTTGTTGTTAGCGACATTAGCATATGTGGTCAAGCTATCATTTTAAATAACAGCTGGACTTGGCTATGTTGGCAAAAATGCTAATATTTTACTTCCTGTCAACCATTAAGCCATTAAATAAGATGGCATTTTACACTCACTGTTAACCAAAGCTATGGATGTTACAATTAACAATATCTACTGAATTATCTGATGTACTTTAGCTTTAGCTTTATGTAACCATCATTGGCAGTAATATTTAAGGACAAATCCAGTCCTGTAGGTGAGATATTTCATGTATTTCTGTGTTATTTCTGTTAGTTGGCTAGTTGCTTCACGCTGTGTTCACCATATGGAGGCTCACTGTGCTGAGATCGATATGTATACAGACAAAACAGAATTTGTTTCTGTTAGTTGCTGATTTGACAATAGACAATATTGAAACAGTTCTACACATAAATGGCTGCTACAATGATGTAGAGTGTAGAGCAGCTTTTTTTTTTTCTTTTCTTTTTTTTTCAGAAAAACTGTACATTGGAATCAAATGCTGAATATATTCAGCTGGTTGGAGGTCCCTGAAAAGTAGACACACGCCAAAGTGCCAGACTGCCATCACACATTTTTCCATTCAGAGAAACGTGAATGTGGCGTGGCGGAGAAAGAAGCAGGGACGCTAATGAGGTGTGTGAATCAGCAGCAGTCCTGAGAGTGTGATCAAAGGAAGTGGAGAAGAAGCATCCCTCCTACACTGGCAGACAGGAACGAGCTCTCATCATCTCTCATCATCTGTCTTTTCACTATTTCTGGTATCAGAGTTGTGGTCTTGCCTCCCGAGTGTCTGTATTATCACAAATAAAACCCTGGTAACGTCGGAAATTTGTTAAGAAACTCTCCATCATGTCATGACAGGTTTAATCAGAATCAACACACATGAGCTCTCTGAAATTCTTTTAACTGAGGATATGCTTTTAAAGCTAAGAGACACACAGCAAAGGCTTTGCTGTCCTGGTGTGTGTGTGTGTGTGTGTGGGTATATTTTTATATCTTGATTGGGAATAAATCCCCATCCTTACGAGGGTAGTAACACAAACTTGTGTGTATGTGTTCATCACTGATCGGGAAAGTCTGACAGCAGCCAGTATATGTCTGGAAGAGCTCAGATTCTCTGTCTCACACATACACACAGAATTCAGTGATGTAATTCCCTCCCATTTTTTTCCTCCATTTGTTTTGTCTGTTCTAGCTTTCCTCCCCCCCTCCCCCCCATCTTCTTTCTCTCCATCTTATTATCTTTTTCTCCTCTCAAGTTTCTTGCTGGATTTATCCCTGCTTGTCGCCCTTTTCCTATCAACCTTCTTTTTCCTCTTTTCTCTACCTGTATTTCTCCTCCTTTGCACTTCTTTCCCTTATGCTGTTCTCCCACTTCTCATTTATCTTTTCCCCCTTTTTTCTATCCCTATCCCTTTTCTCCCTTTATCAGCCAGGTTCTTTCTTCATCTCTTCTCACTCTGTCTCTCTGTTTCCCCATCAGTTTCTATCTTTCTCGCCATCTTTTCCTCTACCCGCTTCCTCTCACCCACACTTTTTACCTGGTTTTCTTTCAGCTTCTCCTCCTTCCCCTTTTTTTCTTGCTCTCTCTCCTTCCCTATTTCTATCCACAGTGTAACCTGTCCTTCTATCTTCTCTCTCTCTTTCTCTCTCTCTCTCTCTCTCTCTCTCTCTCTCTCTCTCTTTCTCATGAAAGCATCAACCCTCTCGCCCTCTCTCTCTCTGGAATCAAACACACAGTGGCTGTTAGCATCAGCCTTGCTCATTGTTACTGTAACAGTGGATAGAGATGACCTCATGGTCAGGTGAACTACTCTCTCTGTGTGTGTGTGTGTGTGTGTGTGTGTGTGTGGATTGCCTGCTGTCATGGAGTGCTCATAAGATCTCCCAGAGCTTTTACTAGTTCATGTACACACACACACACACACACACACACACACACACACACACACACACACACACACGTATCAGAAAAAGGCTCTGTTTCTTGCTGCCATGGTTTACAGTATACAGTGAGGATGATGAAATATGTGTGAAGAGAATTGAGTGTGTGTGCAGAGTATTTCACTTGTTTATTTATTTGCACAATAAATGGCATTCCATATACTAATATAACTATCAGGGGCAAACGAGTACCAGTAAACGAGATGCAAATGGACGCTCCCTGGGTTTTATTTAACAGCAGCGTTTCAGGTGTTCATGGCTCCATTTGGCTCTCTTTATGTGAGCAGAAGGCAGACAGAGCTGATAATGTTGGTGATGAACTAGGCGTTTTAGCCGTGAGTAAACTTGAACTGTGCTGGCCTCATTAGGCCTTTGTGCAGCTCGAGTTGCTCTGTCCTTCTGGTGTCCACCTGGTCCCTCATTGATCCTAATAATGGCGCGTTATCAATCAGCACACACACTCCTCCCTTTCAGCTAATGGGCTTAGCGTGCTTTGTGCTAGCTCATCAAATTACACACAATGACTAAGTGTGCAAGGAAGGCCTTGCCCTCCTCCTCCTCCTCCTCCTCCTCCTCCTCTCAGCTCCTTGAATTGCTGTCTTATTGCTTGCTCCCTTTGTGTTAGAGCAGATAGAGATCAGTGTAGGGAGTGCCTTTTCTCTTGCTGTCCTGGAGCTGAATGGACAGTACTGACCCTGCTTCACTGAGCACTGGTTAATTGCTTAACATTCTGTCTTTTTTACATTTTTATAATACAGTCATGAGAATTTGTGTATTGATAATCATGAAGAACTATATGGTTCAGGGAGCGTGCTGTCTGAGAACTACACAGCTCCTGACTGAGTTCCTGGTTTGTATTTCCATCCAGAAAGTTAAATGACAGTGACGTTATTTCTGCACACAGGGGGTGAAAGCGAGCTTCTCTCAGGGGGCCTCGGATTTCTCTGCTTGCCTCTGTGTGAACAATAACGTTATTGTGTACTTGGACTGTGGTATATACTATAACTGATTATCAGCACATGCCTACTAAGGACACAAACATACAGATGTTTGGTGGTGCACAAAAAACCCTTCATACGGTCAGATTTTTAACTGTGTATGGTTCTGATAACTACAGAACAGAAATATGTTTCTCTTTTCCATGCATCTCAACCACAAGTATAACACATTCCAACTCCACTGAACGATGCCCTGTGTATCTCTAAATTTATAACCTCATCTACTTGTGGAAAAACAACATTACTGCCATGTTTTAACCAATTATAAGTTTACAATGGGAAATAAGGTCTCACCTTGATTACCAGCAACATCCACATCAGTCTCTTTCTCATCACCCAAGAAGTCACCTGCAGAATTTAAGCACAGTTTTAAATCTTTATTGTTGATAAAATCACTGATTAATTCACAGAATTCTATTTTAAATGAACTAAGTTGACTAAAATTTGTGCTATTAATGTCTTTTTATTAGGTTCTTTAAAAATGTTCAAACTTTTCCGGGCTTCTGTGTGATGATGATGTCATGGCACTTGAGCATTGTGGATATTTTGGTAGCCAGTATCTGATTACAAATGGAATGCATTAGCATAGTGCATATCCATTTCGCTATGGCATGTATCTATCCATCATATCTATTTAACTTTTTGAGCTACTGCTCAACACATTCAGAGAAAAGCACTGTTCTGTTGTGCCAATCAGGAGAGCAGGAAACAGACTTTTTGGGACTGAGCTCAAAGATGAATATGAGACAATGGATCAGAATTTCAGCTTTTATTCCCTAATATCTACATCAGCTGTGTTAAACAACTTAGTACACAGCACTCACCCATTTTTCAAGTGAAACAAGTTTCTTGTTGTCCCTTGTGTGCCCTGTTAGATTGATTATTTAATCAATTAATAGCTCTAAATGTCTACTCTTGGTTTGAGTCTCCTGGGTTTTGCCCGTGAAAACTGCCTTTGTTGTTAAAAAGGATAAACCAACATGAAGACCAGAGAGCTATCTATGGGAGAAAAGCAAGCCATTTTGAAGCTGAGAAAAGGGGGAAAATCAGAACCATCACACAACTATTGGGCATAGACAATACAATAATTTGGAATGTCCAGAAAAAGAAAGAAACCAGTGGTGTACTAACAACCAAACTTCAAATTGGTCGGCTAAGAAAAACAGCAGCAGTGGATGACAAACATATTGAGAGCTGTGAAGAAAAAACAAAAACAACAGTCACATCACCAACAACCTCCACAGGACAGGGGTGAAGGTATCACAATCCACCCTTTGAAGAAGACTTTGAGAGTAGAAATATTTAGGCCATATCACAAGATGCAAACCACTCATCACCGCTAAGAATCAGAAGGCCAGATTGGAATTCGCAAAGAAAAACATAGATGAGCCACAAAAGTTCTGGAACCAAAATGAACCTCAACCAAAGTGATGGAAAGTACAAAGCATGGAGAAAGAAAGGATCTGCTCATGATATAAAACATATGTGCTCATCAGTCAAGCAGGTGGAGGTAGTGTCAAGGTAGGCTTGAGCTTGCATGGCTGCTAACGGAACAGGCTCACTAATCTTTATTGATGATGCAACTCATGATGGTAGCAGCTGAATGAATTCAGAAGTCGACTGAAACTGTTTGCCAATGTACAGAGAAATACATCCAGTCTAATTGAGAGGAACTTCATCATGCAGCAAGACAATGACAAACAAACTGCCAACACAAAAAGACGTCATCACTTCCAAAAAAGTGGAAGGTTTTAGACTGGCCAATCAGTCACCAGACCTTAACCCAATCGAGCATGTATTTCCCCTCCTGAAGAGGAGAGTGAAGGATGAAACCCCCAAAACAAACAACCACTGAAAGTTATGGTACAAGCCTGAAAAAGGCATCACAAAAGTGAAATGCAACAGTTTGGTGGCATCAGTTGGTTGCTGGCTTGATGCAGTTATTTCTAAGCAAGGGATAGGCAACCAAATATCAAGTGTTATTTACTTTAATTTAGTTTAAGACTATCTGTTCCAATACTTTTGCTCATCTAAAAAATCGGGTGGTCTTCCACCAAAGGTGCCATGTTCTAAGTTGTTTAACACATCTAGATGTAAATATGAGGAAATGAAAACTGAAATTTGGATCTATCATCTCATTTGTATCTTTTGATCTCAAAAACAAATGTCTTCAGTCTACAGCAAAAACAAAAGAACTGGCCTTGCTGTTCCAATAAGTTGGGAGGGGACTGTATATGTGTACTGTTTAAGCACTGCACATGTACATTGTATTTATTTATTCTACGAAGTACTTACTGAGACAGAAGTGCGCTGCAGCCATTACTGCTGTGTACTCAAATTTACTGTTATGGCATTCGCTCAATCTAAACCAAGGCAGTGCTTAAATAAACAGGCCCTTCTTCATCTTGTTAGTAGCCCGGCAGGTATTATTTAATTACTGACAACTCTCAGATGGCTGTCTGAGGAGAAAGCTGCTTAATGCATAAACATAAACTCTGCTCTGCAACCAATCAGTTTGAGAAGATTCCTTTAAACAGCACAATGACAAACTTCTTACTCTCGCTAATGAGATTATGAGCCTAATGCATGTTAAAGCACGAAGAGGAACCTCCCTGATCGGCGTGAGTTCAGAGTGTTATCAGATGTACCACCAGAGTTTTATCTGATGGATTTATCTAAAGCCCTCTGCTCTGCTAAATTAGCTCCATTAGTTGAATGCATCATGGAGGTCAGCAGAGGACCGCTGTGCATTACTCTGCAGGCTCGGTATGGCCGATTGAGGATCGGATTTCTCTGCTGAACCACCACACTGGATGGTTAGGAAAATAAAACACTGATCTTAGATGGATGTCTATCAGGGAGGCTACAGATCAACACACTCACCCTGGAACTGCTGAAACGTTCTTATTTTTAATCAAATACCAAAACCTTAACTGAAGGGAACATTATTTAGTTTATTAACTATTTTCATACCACTGCACTAGTGCTGTTGAAGAGTTGTTTAACACTTACAGAAGAAATCTCACGTTACTGCTTTGTAACAGTCAGAGGTAAAGCTGTAGCTTCAAGGAAAAGTGAGAAAATGACTGTAGTCATTATACTGTGATGTAAAAAGTGATAATAGGTAATGACTTGTTTCGTGGACATTACATTAGACAGCATTAAATGTAATTATAAATGAATAAAAATGACATGTCGTTTTAAATGAATGGCTGTGGTATAAGCTAGCTAATGTTAAGTAAACTACTTAAGCTAAATAAAACCAGCTAGCAAGGCAATGTTGCTTGCAAGCTAAATAATGTTATTGTGGAGATGTCTTATGGCCAATTGGTGATTGGATGAACAAATGTAACTCAAGATTGGAAAGCTTTGCGCTGATCATCCATAACAAGACAGTATTAGGGGTCCAGTATCTAAACCCAGACTATACCCTGGCTAAGAACAGTAATGTTCATAGAGATACCTTATAAACAGCTTGGTTCATTTTGTAGACACATTTATTTGATGATTATCTGGAAAATTTCCAAAGTGTGTGTTTCTTTGTTTTTTCAGATGTAGTTCCCAATGTTTTTTTTTCCCCCCAGCGAAATGGAGACCAACTCTAGAGTGGGATGTTCACAAATCAAATATGAATGTAATCTTTTGCTTTGAAGTTTATGAAGTTCCTTGAACCTTAATGTCAGACAGCAAGTGACTAAGATGATCCCTGTCCTGTAGGTACACAGTTGTCATGTAAAGGAATATGATGTGTGACAATGCTGCCATTTTCTCCATATTGAAAACATAGACAATATGTAATTCATATCTCTATCGAACCATTGAACTGCACTTATATAGTTGTGTTTTGTGGTTTCAGTGTTTTTTAATGAAAATAATACACAAGGGACTTAGCTTCTAATTCATTTATTATGGTCTTTGCTCCACAAAAATAATTCAATGCTTCTAATCCTTGAAATTCACTGTACTTGTTTTTTTTTTTTTTCTTCCCCACAACTTAATTTAAGGTCTTAATAGCCTGCATGATGAAATCCATCGGGGAACGCTAGGAGAAGGCTAGGCTAGTCAATTATCCAATTGCCTCTCGCCATTGGGGAGCTTTTCACACTATGTAGGGAAACTCAGATGAAACGCAGCTCCAGAACTGTGCTAAATTAACGTAATGGTTCAGTGAAAAATCAAATTTTACACAATGTTCCCCATACTGCAAATATAGTTGATCAGTCAAGGTGTGTTATGTGTCCAAAGTTTCCTTTTTTAGTTCTGTACTGGAGCTCAGAGGATAATGTAGCTAACAAGTAATGGGAGTCTCAGTAAATGGAGGTCGTGGCTGATTGACTTCATTTGGGGTAATGGGGAAAGGAGTACTTTTTTTTTTTTT
>CM074955.1:9516452-9545903 GCA_037577455.1 Pangasius macronema
GCTTAGCTAATTCTCCTGCTCTCTCCTGTGCTTAGCTAATTCTCCTGCTCTGTCCTGTGCTTAGCTAATTCTCCTGCTCTGTCCTATGCTAGTCACTGCAGATGTATAATAAAATATATATATATATATAAAAAAAAAACATCATTCAATATATACTGAAAATGCACTGTTTATTGCACATTACTGCAGAATCACCTAAATATTCACCATCCAGCTGAGTTTTAGCGATTGCCGCAGCAGCTCCTGACTGCACAGATGGTGGTATTATTACGCCTCCCCTACTCTCCTTAATCCTGAAATAGTGGAAATGCTCTTTTCCTGTCTTTTTTTTTAGGCCATCGGTTCTGGATGATTACTTCATTTATCGTTATATTCTGAAATGGAAATTTGCAAGCAGGGAAAAATCAATATCACACAAGCCTAGCCAGAGCTGTACCATTAGATAGCTAACTATAGTTTTGACAAGATGCAGAGACATTGACAAATCTGAGCAAAATCTAGAGGAGTGCACAGTGAATCTGTTATATAACTCTAATAGTACAACACTCCATCACCTTAGATTTAAGCACCAATGCAAATGAAGGCACTAGTCTCGCTCCAACAACACTTTTACACCAGTGAGGCGTAGGTGCAATGCTGAAGTTCTGGAAACATCACAGATTATTATCTGTGAAAATAAAACTAAAAACTAAAACTCTCTTGCCTTTAAAGAACAAACTGTTCCATGTCTACAGCTGAGAGTGTGTGAGAAAATGTGCATGGATTTGATAAATCAGCCGTGTGCTAACACAGAGATTGAGTCATGTATACTGCACACACATTTTCAAAGAGGCTTTGTGGGTTTTGTCGAATTATGAATTCATTTCATGTAATTATTATTAATGTCACCTTTGACACACGGGGTTAAAGTTAGTCTAAGGGTAGGGGTCCTGTTAGGGCAGGATGCCTTAGCAGCTCCTTTTCCAATCAGCAGACAAACCCTGCCTTTGTTCATGGACCTGGTGCAATGACATCACCTCATCTGAACATGGCTGACCCACAGCAGCTTCCAATTACGGAGCAGAGAGCACTGCTTCCTGTGTGCATGTGACATGCGAGTTCCTCCCGAAAGACCTAGCTGAGCAATGTGGGTTTGGAAACACTTTACAAACATATTTTATTAACTACCATGGGAGGATGGATGAAATAAAGAGCGGGAAAAAAATGAAACAGATGACAGTAAAAATAAATAAAACTGGTCTATGGTTAGCGTGTACTGTGTGATATTGCTATACAAGGACAAAACAAAATAACTACAATTTTTGGTTGTGTTATAACAGAAAATGAGCAAAAAAGAAAGATTGTATAAAAATAAACAATACATAAATTAAAAAAAAAACAAAAAAAAACAGGTGCACATGTGAGAACCAAAAACGATTTTTGAAACGATTAAAAATAACATGTCTGTTTTGTACTTTTACCTAAAATAAATAAATAAATATAATATAATATAATATAATATAATATAATATAATATAATATAATATAATATAATAATATATTAGTAAGTCTAAATGCCACTGAAGGGGTAGGTATTAAGCCAAAGTTCATCTGAAGAAATAAGAAAACTATATTTTACTAGATTTTTCAAAATTCTATCTAAAAATAATGAGCTTTTGACTTATTAATGCTATTATGATTTAATATTCCTGTGGTTAAAAAAAAAATGGTTTGATAAATGTTGGCTGCAACAAAAAGGATTCTTTTTATAATAATTAAAAAAAAAATCTGTCAGAAGAAAAAAAAAGATCATAATTGGATCTGTGACACATCTGACAGCTATATCCTCTTCCAATAACAATAACAAATTTAAACTGCATATAGGAAATTTGACAATAATAAAAAAAAAAACTCAATATCCAAACTGTAATAAATCAGTAGCTGCCTTAATATTAATCTTTAAAAAAGAAATAAATAAAAATTTAAATTCTGTGACTTCTCTGTGCATGAGATCATAAGAATATCAAGCTCAGTAATATCAGGCTAACAATAACGGTTGTCTATTATACATACTTTATACTTTTGGGTGTTTTTTTGTGCGCATGGCCTAACATCATGCTTATGCTTTTTTTGGTGCAAAGCCCCACAGTTTTAACATTTTAAGTAATTTCTTTGTTGATTGCTCTCTCGTTGCCACTTCAGCATTTAAACATCTGATATACAGTTATTTATAGGGACATTTTTATCCATGTGAAAAAAAGCATTCTGTCATTTTCATTATTTTTCCCTAAAGCAAAATAGTCCAGCTTTCAAAAATGTGTTCAAGCTTACCTAGAACCTTTTCCCATGTTTGGTCTGATCATGTCTGTCTTGTAATCAACGCAAGCAGCCCATGTTGCAAAATCCGCTAGCATGTTTCTTATGTTTATCAAAAATGAAAACATCATATAAATTACATGCCTGTTTATATTTGTGATAAATCTGAAAAAACAACAGAATCAACAACTTTCCGTAGCGTATTAACTTCTAAAAGTCAAAACAGATGCTTATACTTGCCTACCATATAATTGTTGTTGCTGTAGTTGGGTAAGTAAACAATGAACCATCGACAAAATAAATCCACATTTTATATTGTATTTTCCTGAGTAACAGAAGAGTTTGTCCAGCTCAAAGACATTAACGTTGGTCATCATACTGCTACTGTTTAATCTGCTGCACATTTCATTCTATAGAACCTTAATCTTTGGTCAAACTAGCTTTACGCATTTTTTTAAGTATTTAGTCTGCTGAATTATAATTGCTGTGTTTTGTGTAGAACTAGGATCCTGGACTAGGACCAGCAAAGTAAAACTGTCACTTGCGTGAAGTTACTTTCCTCGACTACAATGTGCCGAGAGAGAGCACTCACGCTCCGAACACCAGTATGGAAACCCTCTTCACCTCTCTGACTGTGAATACACATGGAAGTTGCGTTGCTGCAGTGTATTCCTCACGCACTGCAAACATGAGATCAAAAGCACATGTGCTGGGACACGATAGTGTTACGCCATTCCAACAAATGGATGATGTTACACAACGCAAAAACACTATGTGCAATGCTTCTCAACATCAACTGTTAGGCTATGCTTGTGTTGAAAGCCAACATTTTTGATGTGGTTGGTGGTGATTAAGTGACAGTCTGGACACATCATGTTCCATCTACGACAAAGCGACTTAATTTGACTTAAAGTAATGTTTTCATGTACTGGAGATGCGGGTTTTGGAGTCTTGCTAATGTTTACCTGTAATAACTGTGAATACAAGACCTTATCTGTCTATTTACTGCACTGAATAGAATTGGTCATTTTGTCTACATTTCCTTTCATGCACTGCTGTTCACGTGTTTAGTGGTGCATACTGGAGCTCCTGTATGGTTCTGTGTGTTGCAATGTTAATCAGGAGAGGTGATTTTTCAAACAAATGTGTTTATACAAATGGCATGACAATCTCTAAAGGAAAAATCCACCCTGTTACACATTTAGCATGTTTATATTGAACTATTTGTGATGTGCTTAGTGAGTCTGGTGCTAATTTGTTGCTTGTTTCTGTAATTTGATTAGTCCTATGAGAAGATATTGGTGGTAAATTTCACTGAGCTCATACATAATGGATAATAGCAATGTTTTGCTGTTAGCTCCTTAAAAGAAAAGAGCAAGAGCTTCTTTTCTCACTCACCATTGAGTGAGAAATCAACTAGGACATTAAACCAGCTAGGTTCAATGTCATAGTAATGAGAAATCAAACACAGAAGCAGTGGAGACAGCAAACGCTGGGTGTTAGGGCGCATGGTTGACAACCAACTCAGCTAGGCCAGTTAATGAAACATCAAGCATGATGGCTCTGATCGAGGACGCCAGTATTAGCATGAACACTGCAGCTTTGGGACCTTATCTGTTCGTGCAGAATATACAGGTATGGTGAGAGATGGACAGGCTAAAGGTCTAAAGCACTGCTGCATCATGGTCTTTAGACATAGATGCTTATGCAGATAGATGAAGGGCTTATTCCCACTAGTGTCATTATAAGCAGGTTGTTGAATGGCATTGTAGATAATGTATGAAACTGTTAAGCAAAGAGAAAATAGACTAACATTCAATTAAAATGCTTAAGCTAAAAATGCCAGCTCAGTACATTATTATAAAATAAACACTGGATGCCGCTGAAGATCATACACTAATTGTTAAAATGATATGCAAGTCGTTCAGGGTGGATTTTTCCTTAAAAGGCAGTAGAGTGTTCTGCTTACCTAAGACCTCAGCTGTAGCCATGATCTCACAGGTGTACATGGCAGCCATGAGGCGCTGTGGTTTTGCCTGGAAGGCGTACCTGCACGCCTCTTTCATGGAAGCAATGAGCTGACCAGAAAATGGCCCGTAGCAGTCGACCATGTCTCGACGCCTGCTCTGTGCCTCACTGTCTTCTCCAAGCTCACATCCATTATTATTTGCCTCCAAAGAAATAGAGTCATCCTGTGAGTCTTTCTGCACTGTCTGAGATGGGATTTTCATGTCCCAGCACTCCACAGAGAAGCAGACGCCCATCAGCGGCTCCTCACACATGGGGCCTGAAAGTGTGGCCAGCTGGAACCCACTACTGATGCTGTTATCGAAATCTCGCAGCATGGTGCCTTCACTTTTCTCCTTCTCTAAATTGAGAAACTGCCACACCGATGGCCTTTGGTATCCCTCAACACTGTTTAGAAGAATGTTGGGGCCGTAGCGACGCGGTCCAAAAGCCCAGATTCGATCCACTGCATTCCTCCACTTGTGGCCCTGAAGGTGCTTTTCTAATTCATTCTTTAAGTCGCGTATTTCCTCCAGAGTTTTTGAACTAATCTCTAAAGCTTTGCCCTCTCGTGCCAGCAGGTTGAAGTGCTCCATGGTTCGGATGAGCTCAGCGTTCTTCTCCAGCAGCCTGGTCACTTCCGCAGGTAGAGGAATGGCCTGAACTCCAACTGTGGCCAGTTTGTTGGGGGTGGTGAGGGTCACCAGGCCGCTGGAATCGATCTGAACCCCTTCTGGGAGTTTGGTTTGTTCGTCTTTGGTCTGATGGATCACTGCCACCTTCTGCTGGCGTCCAAGCTCCTCGTTCACCATGTCCACTTTGGGTGGGCGGATCACGGTCTCACGGAATGGGATGATGGGAGCAGAGGCACTGATCTCAATTTTGGCAAACCTGTGTAGCAAATCATAAATGGATAACCATGTTACTAAAATAGTGAAAAAGAAAATGAGAAGATGCAACCCAGCATCTTCAGCTTCACTAGTTTGGGTTTAGAGTTGTTTGCGATTCAGTTTGTAATTGGCTATATCTGATTTATTTTTTAACAGAATTTTAAAGTCTTGTTTGAAAAGATTTTGGATGATCTTGAACGTAGGTCTCACCTCCCTATAACTTCAACGAGAAGAATTGATTTAATTATTAATGTGTGAATATTCTCTCTAAATCTTTATTTCTTTTCCAACATAATCTTGTTGATATCCCTGAATCACAGTATAGCGAAAAAACTATATTAGTAGAAAATATAGTAGAAAATATTACAAATTTGGAAAACCTTTTTTGGAGTAGTCAACAGAGGTGAGGCTCCAAATCTATCTTCCAGTCATTTTTCCCTCTCTCACTAACTGAACAAAAAACATATACAATGAAAGGCAAATTTTTCTGACCGCCTGGGCACACAATATGACTTGCTCCACACTTTATTTTCCAGGTAGACTTAAACCATCACATCTAGAAACATTATTTTCTTTTAAGCCAGCAACTAGAGGTGTAATTTTATTTATTTACAAATTTCTCTCACGAGCGCTCCCTTAGCCTACATATATGGATCTTCATATGTCTAAATCCAGATGATGTTACCTAACATTAACCAAGCCAGACAATTAAAAAAAATTGTACTTTAGCAAGCATGTAGAATGTAATAATTAAATAAAAGAAAGTGGGAAGACTGTGACATGGATGAAATAGAATTAACAACAGATCTAATAACAATAATGAAGTCATTTTTCCAGTAAGCTGAAAAAATAAAAGAAGAAAAAAGAAGCAAAAAATATGAGAAAAGGTTATTTCTGGCCAACTGGAATGGCTAAGCTCGGTCTCTTCTGAAACAATGTATGAAAAGCTAATTTACAACAGAGCACTCAGGCTGAAAATATTCAAACATCCATTCATCTCTAACGCTCTCTGGGTAAACACAAACTGTAAACACAAACGCCCAATGGCTGCTACAATAAATAATTCTGCTAACCAATGGCAACACCAAGAGGGAAAACATGGATGTAATATGTATGCAAGTGACGTAATCTTAAATAGATTATGCAATACTGTCACAGATAAATCCTGCATTAGCTGAAGGGTTAAGGATCTATCACAATCACATGGCTTGTTTCTAAACAAATATGTTTATTTATGGGCAAAGTTCATTCATTCATCCATCTTAATTAACCGAATGAGGGTCGTGGTTTATCCAGAGCACTGGGCATGAGCTGGGAATACACCCTGGATTCCTGCATTTAGTGTGGCCAATCCACCTAATGACATGTGTTTGGGAGATGGGATAAAACTGTAGAACCGGGACGAATCCCAGGAGGGACGAGGAGAACAAGTGAAACTCTACACAGACAGTAACCCAAGCTCAGGTCTGAACAGGAGAACTTGAAGCTCTGCCACCATTTTGGGAAAAATGACTAATTTAAAACTGTTACCAACATAGACTAATGCCAAAAAGAGGGGTCAATGTCTAGTATTGATTGTAATACTCATGAAATATATATTGTAATATTGAAAAAAAAAAAACAGAAAGAAATCCTAAATGTGTGCGGCAGAAGGTGAATAAATGGCAGGTTTTTTAAATCTGAACGAGAAAAGATGACACTGGTGGTGTTACATTTCCTCCACCACTTATTTCCACTCACACTAATGCCTACACAACTGCCCGTCAGGATGATCCCCCGAGCGCGAGAACATCTCTTGTTCCTCCATATTACGACTGCATTGCTATAAATTCTACAGCAGTGACCTGGGTCAGTGGGACACAATTTGGCTAAGTAGTGAACAGACCATGAGCGTTATATCATGAACAGTTGGCCAGACTGATTACTAATTGGTCAACTGGAGCAGAAGGCTGACGGTGATTGCAGTTTTCCCCCGGAAACGTCCCATAATCCACTTAGACGCAGACAGTCATTGAGCAGGTTGGGGAGCTGATAATCCTGCAGAGACTGTTTACTCGAAACTTCCAGTGAGCGAAGAGGAGAAGGGAGCGCACCGAGTCGGCTGACAGCTCTCTGGATTAGCATTTCACACAGTAGCTTTTTTCTGTCGCTCTCTCTCTGTCTCGCTCTGCGTTTGCCTGTCTTCCCATCTCATTATTATTTTTTTTTTTATCAAGTCAGCCAATTTCTTTCCATCTTTCTCCTGCTTATTAATGGATATCATAGCAGAGTCTTTCTAGAAATCCCTTTTAATATTTTTTCTCCATTTCTTTCCTTTGTCTCTCTGTGTTCTTGATTGTGTGCATCATTCACAGTCCTCCAAATTGTCCTATTAACTATAAAATACAGACTAAGCCTAAGCAACAAAAGCACCTCACACTGTTCCTTTGTTTGAAAAATGGAATCTACTTAGATGATTTCAACTATTTAAGAGCCAGAATTTTTTCTAGGAGACAGAAATCTTGGTACTGGATTCAGTCCTACATCCTAAATCATCAAAAGAATAAGTCATTATTTAAAAAAAAAAAAAAAAAAAAAAAAAAACTAATTAAAAAACTGCACTCTGGGCATAATTAGGCAATATTAAACAATTGCAGAGTCACTTCAGAGAGTTTAGAGTTTAGAATTAATTTGTTTACCTACATTTACCCTGTAAGTAAGTAAGTTTCAGAATACTTAATTCTTTTATATATTACGGTATACGATTAAGCAAGCTGCTTTGGTGCAGAACATAAGGCAGGGTCACAATCACGGTGGATCCGAAGTCTATCCCGGGAGCACTGGAGGCGAGGTGGGAATACCAGAGAACACAGAGGAAACCCTCAATGGCACAGCTTAGAAATGCGTCCAAGACCCAGGAGCTGTGAGGAGTCAATTCTACCCCCTGCACCACAGTGCTGCCTTCAAACTGACAACAGGTTATCCATGGCTTTTCCAGATATTCTTACAGATATTTTTCATAATTTTCATACTTGAAATTATTTTTAGATTCTTACAGGAAAATGAGTACACTTAAATTCTATCGATCCCCAAACGAAGGGTTTATAGTATAACTATCCTTGTAAAGGAACTGACTCTAAATGACATGTGTATGTAAATTTTAGGCGGTACTTTTTCCTTTAACTGATAACAAGGAATACATAATAAAAAAAAATATTCTGAGCCCTTAGACATCTGTTCTAATGAAGCATAACAATAGATAACCACAGGGTCAGACTTGCAGCAGATGACCCAATTTGCCCAGGACTGCTGGGGATCATGGGGATATGATGTCATCATCCTGTGACTAGCTCTCACCTCACTGGAGAAAAAATCACCGACACTCGGGCCGCTGTACTGGACGAGGGTGTGGCTTCTGACAGTCCCGAATTTTTAAAACCTGATAATGCTCTCTGGAGCACTTCATGTTTATGGACAAGTGCTCTTAGCAGGCAGACCTTTAACCCTTGACCACTGGCTCCTGCTGACCCCGGTGATGACCTGGATTGCCCCCAAGCTGTCACTGCTGCCTCTGTGTTGCATCCAACATTTGTTTTCATCTGGTCGGACAGCCTACGTGCCAGGATTGTCCAGCAACAAATTAACAGCTTTCAGTCAGGTCAAAAAGTCTCTGCAGGTTTTGGTCACTGAACTGCTGCATGTGTAAGTGTTACTCTGAAAACAATCTGGCCTTTATAGATAACTGGGCTACAATTGAGGGCAAGTCTGAGTGTTTAGGGCAGAGGAACAGTACCCATCCCACTCAGAAAGGTGCTACTCTCATTTCGCATTTCTAGCCTATAGTCTTAGAACAGGCCTTGCTAATTAGTGGCAATCCAGAGCTGGGGTGAGGCAGTGTCCAAAAAAAAAAAAAAAAAAAAAAAACACCATATGCCTTGAGGAGTCACCCAGGTTCCACAGTACTGAGACTGTGTCTGTTTCCCAAGCTACTCAAAAATATTGGAAATCTCAGAAAACTTGTTCAAGTAATATAATTAACATAAAAATAGATAATGCCGGATGCACCTTTGACCTGGACTAGAACTGCTAATTATTAGATGATTTAATGTGGATTGTACGAATAACATTTACTTTGCTAGTGACTAGTCCCTAAATTATACGATCAATGGATTGTCTAACTTGTACTAGACCTGATGAGTATGTCACTTTAAATGAGGCTAGCTTTCCTAGATACAGTTACATACACTATCCTCATGATTGGCCACAGAGGAGCCATCGCACCGATCAGCAATCCCCAAGGCAATCCCCAGAAAAGTGGATATGAACTTAACAAACTTAAAAATAGTTTTTATTAACATAAAAAATACCACAAGAAAGTAGTCTACACAGTCACTAATTAGTAGTTATATGCCAACACGACTCTATTTACATGCCAACAAGTCTACAAGACTCCCATTTAAAAATCATCTGAGACTTCAAATATACATTTTGCCAACACATCATCTGAAAGCAGCGTACGTGGCTATATTAGACTTACTAAGCATCATTCAGAATAAACCAGGGGCCCACTCATTAGAGCAGATGCCCTTGATCTTATTCTGACAAACAGCAAAAGATTTAAAAAGCGCAGTTACCCTCCCCTAGTGTAAAATAATCTCTCCTCACTACCTCCGTTCATGAACTGTGTCAAAACATGCACGTCGCCTCACTGCCGCATTAATTGCACAACCACATCGACTACCCAGCATTATTGAAAATCTCCTGGATTTATTGCCTTTGACTGGTTTGCCCTCTGACCATAGACAAGTCGATCAAGTGACTGAATGAGAATCAGTTGCGGTAAAATCTTGCTCCATGGTATAATGGCTATATTTGCATTTTAAAAAAGGTCACTGAAATGTTAAACTAAACTGACATGCTTCCAAACTTAACTACAGCCTGCTACTGTGGCTAAATCAGCAAATCTCTCCACCTTGATAAAAGATCATAAATATTCTACATTATTATTAATATACATTTAGGATGAATTTAACATCACTCTGGTATCTAACTGCACAGATAGCAATATGACCACATCATTCCAATCCAACAGCCTGAAATACTACCAGAAGCAATGAAACTACTGTTAAACAAAATAATCTCCTCCCTTAGCATTGCCTATGTACCCAAATCTTATCGATGAAGGGGGAATAGAGTTTCTAGGAGCTTTTCTAACTCGAGTATAAACGTGTCCTTAATGTAATTTCCAACGTTTCATTTTCTTTTTTATATTTTCTTTTGCTTTAATGGACTGTTAACAGTCGGATCTTATCACTTTGCACCGAGTGGAGAATTATGCACATTTTTTAATCCTCCTGCAGTTATTTTTGCTTTGTCCTTTAAAATATAAATAAAATAATAAAGGTAGCATTGTGACCAGTGTTGTGTAACGGAGCGCTTGCAGTGCTGCGGTTTGCACTTCACTGCTCAATTGTCAGGAGTTGCTCCGACTAAACCTACGATGACTCGGACCTCTACTTGGATCGTCTTTTCGGAAGGTCTACGACGACATCTCATAGCATCCTCCATCCATCATTAAGCTATAAGGAGCTTCCGTGCTTGCATGCTCTCATTTTCAGAATGAACATCCATCCAAAATGCTGGTGCTTTTTAAAAAATGGTACATTCTTGAATAGTGTGATTATTTTCCCCATTTATTGTACTGATTTATTTACTTTCATTGTTAAATAGGTAGCCTAAAAATGCAACAAAGGAGTTTGCTGCACAAATAAAACTGGCTAAAAATTGTGATGTCCTTTTGCTTTAACTAAGAAAAACATGAATAGTCGACTATTTTCTTTTATTTTGGATTACTGGTTGACTAATAAACATTAAGTAGTTGTACAACCCCAAAGTACACATACATGAAATCTTTCACAGCACTGAAACAGCAGCGGTTAAAGTAGTAAATGACCTACCATGGGCCCCTGATCAGAGCTGTGATGCCTTGCTTGTATTACTTGACCTCAGTGCAGATTTTGATACCATAGATCCCAATATTCTTCTAGATAGCTTAGGATATTTTGTCGCAGAGCTCTTCAGCTCTTGACTGACTCAGTTCTTACCTGACTAAGAGCTATCAGTTTGTAAATGACTTCTTTATCCATCAAAAATAATAACCTTGGTATCCTACAAAGCTCTGTTCTAGGGTCACTATTTTTCCCATTGGTGTACGATTGAGACACACTTTAATAAACATTTTGTACTGTTATCGAGGGCGACGTTCCATCTACTACTCGTCGAGAATGTTTCAGCCAAACCAGAAGACAGACACCAGTTTAATAAAATTGAGAAACTAGTAATAGACTTTAGACACTAGATGTTGAGGAACTTGCTCTTACTTAATTCTGACAAGACAGAAGCTCTTCTAGGGTCATGGAGTGTATCGTATCTAGATTACAGGTGTCCTGATATATCTTTTATTAACTGGTCGGTTTATTGTTGGTCGGTCATAAAAGTCACCGGTACCATATTTATTTTATTTAGTTTGCAAATATGACATTTTTAGAATTTAAGAAATGTATTAAACATTGTTATCAGACTCAGATTTTTTAGAGCAGACTGGCTGTAACGTATCCATGCTTAGACTGAGACTTCGAGGGTGCTAAGTAGGTAAACTCTAAACATGTTCAGTTGCAAATCTGCTCAATAGAAGTGCGGCTTACAGGGCGGAAAAAAATCAGTCAGGGCCAATGGTGCAGTTTGATTTTTTTACGCCTCGCTGTCTGCAGAACCCGCATGGGAATAAGAGGAGGTCAGGAGTGACAAGCTGAAGAGGAGAATCCGCACAGAAGTGGTAATTAGACACAAATGCAGGCACTTTGGAGATACTAAAGTCGATTTTTTGAGGCTGTGAACTTGAGGAGTCAACACTAAGGGGCTAACCTCTGCCTCCATGACAAGATCAGAGCTTAATGCTAACGTGTGTCTAATCAAAGCGGGTGTAAATGGCGGCATGGACAGGACGCTGCTAGTCAAAATGTCAGAGGATGAGGGCAAGAAGGAAAAGAAGTGGAAAGAGGGGGGAAAAAAAAGAGAGAGAGAGAGAGAGTGGGGAGAGATGTCTGCTAATGAGATGTCTACTGCTAGAGCTGTCCTTTTCAGACCGGAGCCTGTGGTGGAAGTTTGCATTCACCTACTCTGGCACGTTCCTTCTCTGGATAACAAGCTTAGTATGTATCAAAAATAATTTGAACATCATGTGCACGTGTAGAATCCTGCTGGACTGCAGCATTCAAACTTACGTCTGCAGTAAACATTCACATACTAGCGTGAACGAAAACAATTATTTTCTTTTTTTAACGAACAGTAGCTTAGAGCAGCGCTCCATTTCTAAGCATTCTCACTGCAAACACAAATATAAATGAGCCAGTGTATTAAATTAGAATACATATTATTTAAATGGGCTGACCTTTATAAAACTTGAGATCAGCTTCTGGACGAATAATAACACTATACATAATTCATTACCAGACTCCATAATCCTAATCCAAATCCCCAGAATTTAATGGCCAAATTTCATAAACATTTCCTCTATTCTGATGTTCAGGAACACCTTTTATGAGCGATGCTCCTTCACATATGAACATTAATAAACAGGGCGGGGGGGAGTTTGTTGATCCAGAAGAAAATCTGCAGGAGACCTAACATGCTTTAACAATTCATGCACTGCAATGCACTTCTGATCAGCATATTATTAAAATTTCAGAGGGACCTTCAGAACGTATAAACATTGTTTCGTCTTTATCAGTTGCATAAGATAAAGGGTGCATGGGTATAATCATTAGATCTCTCATCCTGAAGAATAAATACATCTTTATGCTAATGCAACAAATCGGGAACTCTAATTTTATTTCTCAAATTTCCAAGTCAGTCTTTGACGTCTGGAAGTCACCATTAATTCACAGGTGTATCATTCAGCTTAGCATTTTAAATATTCTTGATCTAAATGTAAAACAAAGGAAATCAGATTAAAAATATAATAAATAGAATAGGCTGGTTTTGAACATTTCAAAACCGCTGATGTCCTGGGATTTTCACGCACAATGGTCTCTAGAGGTTACAGGGGATGGTGCAACAAACAAAAACATCCAAAGAGAGGAAGTTCTGTGGGTGGAAATGAATTGTTGATGAGAGAGGTCAGAGGAGAAAGGCCAGACTGGTTCGGGCTGACAGGAAGGCTACGCTATCTCAAATAACCACTCATTACACAAGTGGTGAGCAGATAACCAAAAGCAGAGAGCAATACATCGAATCTTGAGGTGGATAGGCTACAACAGCATAAGACCACATTGGCTTTCACTCCTATCAGCCAAGAACAGGAATCTGAGGCTAGAGCGTGCACAGACTCACAAAACTAGAGACTTGAAGATTGAAAGAAAAAAAAAAAAACATCGCCTGGTCTGAAAAACCTTGATTTCTGCTGCAACATGAAGAGGGGTCAGAATTCAGCATGAGCATCACAAAGACATGGAGCAGACCTGCCTTGTGTCAACAGTTCAGGCTGGTGGTGGTGGTATGATGATGTGGGGAATGTTTTCTTTGCACATTAATACGAATCGAGCATCACCTGTATACCACAGCCTACGTTTTATGTTTTAGTTTATGGTCACAATTGATCTTATAATGGCTACTTCCAGCATGTGCCATGTCACACAGCACAAGTCATCTCAAACTGACTCCATGAACATGACAATGAATTGAGTGAACTTCCCCAGTCACCAGACCTGAACTCAGTTGGGCACCTTTGGGACGTGGTAGAACAGGAGCCTGAATGTACAAGCTGACAAATCTGCAGCAACTATGTGAGGTAATCATGTCAACCTGGACTAGCTTCTCAAAGGAATGCTCCCAACATCTTGTGGAACGTATGCCACAAAGGATTTAGGCTGATCTGCAAGCAAAAGGGGTTGATTTTTGCTTCCAAAGGAAAGTGCTTCCAAATTTCCCATTTCAGCAAACAGCCTTGATATTAAGAATTTAAACTATGAGGTTTACAAGTGCTAACACTACCTCAATATACTTTATGCTAACCCCTAAAAATCTAAGCTCTGATTTGAACTCTAAATCCTAATAGATAAGCCATAACCTTATCTGTAATACCAACAACTGCCTCTAAAGTTACCCTCTGATCATATACATTATTTATCATATAGACCCGGGATTGTGTGTGCAGTAATATTTCAGTAATATTGCAGTAATATTTTACAGGGCACAACATGAAAGTAGCACTAGCAGGCATCAACGTTTTCCTGGCACAGACTATCACTTCAAAGTGTATTGATCTGGACATGCAACAGTGAAGCTCCAGGTGAGCTTCACAAAGATGAAATGATGCAGAGAATGAGAAAGAAAAAGTGAAAGAATGAATTACAGTGAAAGTGAGCACTAACAGGAGGGAAATTGATAACTGGGAAAGCAGATTTATAAGCCCACATGCTATGAAGATCCAAAGCTCGATAGACTCTGCCAAAATGAGCAAACTACTCGTCAGTCATACTGATGAGAATGATACTGTTGCAGTAGGTGCAAGATCACAATACTACAACACTGCGTGTGAAAGGAAGACACGTGTTATAATAAATGCATTTAGAAATGTGTTACTTACCAAATAAATATGAATAATCAGTGAAGCAATGTTTATATAAATTTTATGGTTATAGACTTTAAGGAGTCGATTTTACACACCGAAAATTATTCACCTCACACAAACACAGCAAATAAAAAAAATATTATTAACTCAGCATCCGAGTGTTTCAGTTATTAACTAACACAGCCAGTGTATATTGGCCTTTTTATTTTTTTTTAATAATCACAACAGAGCTGGTTACTCTACACTACTACTACTAGCTTATTACCTTGTTGCTAACAAGATAATAAAATAATATCGCATAATATAAATTATTGAAAAGGTCGAGAAAAAAAATGGAAGAATATTGGACACACTCTTGTAACATAATAATAATAATAATAATAATAATAATAATATATTATTATTATTATTATTATTAGAGTTTCAGTGACAAGTGATCCGTACTCGTTATACCGTTTTTATAGTATAGTATTAATTCTTAAAGGCATTTCCATGATACACAATATGTAATTTAATGCCTACAAAATAAATGCATTATTTATTTGTTTATTTATTTATTATTTATCTTTATTATTATAATAAATAAATAGAGACTTTTTTTTGTTAAATACAAATATTTAACACATAAAAAGAGTGAAAATCAGTTTTTAGCATTTTACAACTTTTAAAAAGTAAGTGCAAAATTTCAGGGGAAAAAAAATCAGCTGCTTTGTCAGTTTGTAATAAAAAAAAATAAAAATGAATAAAAAGATCACAATATCCCAGAAATTACGCTCTCAGAAAAGCATAGTGAAAGTGACACAATTTATCCTGATATTCATAATATTCATAATTCATATCGCCCAGCTGTTTACAAGTACAGATACATGCACAAAAAATAGGAACAAGTCTAGTAGGCTGGAGAAAGGGAAACTGATGTATGTATGTATGTATAAACTGCTCTGTCTATCACCACTATCAAGCATTAAATCGTCTGGTAGTGATAAATTGTAGTGCGACATTTCCTTTTGGAGACTTCAGGGTTAAAGTGAAGGAAAGACCCTCATTACTTTTCACTCCTTCTCTGGTTAAAGGTAAGAATAGAAAGAGGTGGTGCTGCAGGTAATGTGTAATCACAGCGTTAGCTGATTGCTGAAGCTCACACACACACACACACACACACACACACACACACACACACACAGACAAACACACGTACATACAAAGTGTCTAGAATAATAAATACAGCGTATCTTCATATCCAATCATCATCACCGCAAATCAGCTGTCACTCATGGTCTAAAACGATTCACTGCATCTCTGTTCATCCCCAATAATCAACCACACATTGCATCTCAATCTCAGTCTCTCTCACACTTACTGAATGAAAAGCAAGCCTCTAAACACAGCAGCGGCTCATCATAGGTAAGCGAGAGAGAGAGTGTGTGTATGGGTGTTTGCAAATCATTGAATCAAATACGGCTAATGCTCACAGTCAAGGTTTCACACGTGTATAACAGCCAAGATGTATAAAGTTCTAAATTGTGTGTGTGTGTGTGTGTGTGTGTGTGTGTGTGTGTGTGTGTGTGTGTGTGTGTGTGTGTATACCTCTCTCGGAGGTCATCGAGGCAGCGCTGCAGGTGAACCTCTCCTGCCGTGACGAGTACATGCTCTCCACTCTCCTGAATCAAAACCTCCACACATGGGTCAGCCTGGTTGAGGAGACGCATCCCCCGCACCAGCTTTGGCATCTCGCCTACACAAATGCACAGGTTTAGCGTCACAGACACACAGAGCCACACAGAGCCACAAGTTCAGCACATAGAGACAGACATGCAGACAGACAGATACACACAGACACACACACAGACACACGCACACGACAGAAAGTTCCATACAAAACACTGTACAATCAATACACAGACATTTTTGATACCTAAATTTTGCTGCTTTATTTTGTACAACAGCTATGAAGCTAACGTACAGCTAGCTAACAAATAATACGGGGTTATATTTGTGAGTTCACTTTGTGTAAACTGCATGCCAATATCATTACACCCTCACCTCAAAAGTAGACATAAACAGTTTCATAAAATAGCAAAACAGCAGCACTATTCCACCTTCAGACATTAGGCCACACCTCCTGCTTGAGTCTGATGGCCTTCGAAATGGAGCTGCCTCTATTTCTAGCTCTTCAGTGCCCATTTTCGTAGGTAACAGTGTGTCATACAGCATCAGAAATCACATACGCAAGTGTGTTTGAGATGCTGAGCACACTCTCACACTAGTGAGAGCGCACAGGACTCTTAAATATATAGTAACAGACACTAGGTAGTGGCAGGAGGCTTAGCAGCAGGCTAGAAATGAGAATCCAGAGAAAACAGTGGGCATTTTTTTTTTTTTTTTTTTTAAATCTCACTTCTGCTGCAGTACTGAAAAACTACTGCCATATCTTTCTCTGGGTGATTTTGTGTTTCCTTATAAAGTGGAGGTGCCTTGCTTACTATCACGGCTCAAGCACTCCCAGCAATAACGTAACCCAGGCTCACAAATCGGAAGCTATAAATTTCTCTATGGTGTGGGTTATTCGTTTAAGCACTGACTAGCTGCTTGAATTTTGTTAAGCGGAATAGTTGCTGTGGCTCATTTTTTTTCTCCTTGCACAAATAACTGAGTCATTTTGATGATGTCACACGCTACTGATTACATATGTGATATTATTGTTCTTGTTCAACATACCACATTTGCCCATCACTGTTGCATTCGACCGGAAATTGTGGTGATTTATTTCAAATTCAATCTCATTTGGATCGTGCTTTTAACAATCAACGTTGTCACAAAGCAGCTTCACAGAACTCTGGATGTAGATTTAGATTTAGCTCCATAATGAGCAAGCCAGAGGAGACAGTGGCAAGGAAAAACTCCCTGAGAAGTCATGAGGAAGACACCTTAAGGGAGCCGCAGTGACACCCAAAAGTGAATCATTACTTTTCTATAACTGTACACCATAAAGTAAAACAGTGCTAAGTGTGTTGATAGGATGTTCAGTATGAGTATTTTGTGAATAATAAGCATGATATATTAAAGGTCTTTTAGGTGTTCCAGCGCAGGTATTTCAGAGAGCTGGGCTAATCAGCTAACATATCTGAACTGCATGTCGCTATTTGTTTTCCAGCTCTGTCTATTTATATATTTAGGCTCGTGTGGAGGAGGGGATATTTTTCTTACATTCATAGCTCTCTTTTAGGAGGGGAACAGTGGAAACCATTCCAGTCAGTATGTCTAATGAAAAATATTTTAACTGTACTCGATTCACAGTGTGTATTGCCTCACAAAACTGATATCGAAAAAAAAAAATCATTATTGGATTGCAAATTTGTAGTCAACTTTCTAAATCAGTAACTTGTAACAAGTTTTGTTAAATTTTCTTGTGACATCCGCTAATCATCATTCATACGTTCCAGAATTGCTTGCTAACGGCACTGCTATAAATGCTAAACAAGCAGGTTTTTCTTTATGGTGAATGTTCATTTGTTTCCACCAAAATGAAAGTTGAAATGTCTGAAATAAGTTTTCCCAAATCATTTTCTAGTTTTAGCTATCTTATGGCTTATGGGTTATTTATCTTACTGGTTACTAGGTGGTGGAGGCATTATGTTTCCGGTTGCCTGGTCATCCATCTATTGAAGATTCTCATTAGTGTGATATCTCAAGAACGAGTGGCATGATGTTTGCATGATTTATATGTAATTATCACTGTAACCAGATGAACTGATTGGATTTTGGAATTGATCCCAACAAGGTCAAGGTCACAGCAAGGTCAAATGTCTGAAAGAGTTTACTGTCAATAGCTTTCTTCCTGTTTGAAGTAAATTTTAACAGTATTTGAGGCATACAAATCAGTAGCTAGAAAACTAGATAAACTGGTGGCAGCGGCATCCTCGTAGACACCACTGGCATCGACTTCTATGTGTTCGGTACAGCTTTGGTGGTCACTAGTTCCTGCACTTGGAACCATTACGATAGTGAGATGTTTGAGTCATAATCTCGTACTTTAACAGCATAGCCAGTTCTGCAATGTAAAGATGTCACTAAGGAGTTGTACTAGAGAAACATCCCAGTTGCAGCTTTAAACATCTGACTATGAATCTTATGGTTATCTAAATTTATTTTTGACTGCAATAAAGTGCCATAGCCTGTCAGTGTCTACACATCACCTAGTGTTAACACTCCAAATTGTTCTCTAACTTACTTCTAACTTTTAACGACCTCAGTTAACCTTAAGGCAATCTAAAATAATCCTGTATCAGCATGGAAAAGCTTCACCCCTACAATGAGCACACACACACACACACACATACGCACACACACATTAGTCAGTCAAGGAAACACGAGATTTTGCCCTTTGTAAATTGGGTCATCTGCACTAATGAGTTCCATATGAAGGCAAGTATTACTGTGAGCTTCTTGTGGTTGGCATGGCATCTATGATGCTAAAGATACTTGTGCCACACACATCAGCTAATGAGTTTGTGCGTTTATCTGGTACATATTGCTAATTAAAGCTTAAACCAATCAAGCTATGTATGCACTTAAAGTTAGAAATTAAATTTTACACAATTTTTCCCTTCGCCAAGACAAGTTTGGTTCTTTGCTTCTTTAGTTTTGCACTGGAGACAGAAGGCTAAGCTATCTAACAAGCATATGCATGTCCAGACTCGGGTTAAGCACATGCAGTTTATGCAAATTACCTGCATGGATTTCACACTTCTAAGGTTCCCAGATTTATCCTGATTAGAAATTTAGTAAATGTGGGGTTTTTACAGTTTAATTTAACTCATAATTTTTTATCTAAATAGAGTTACACTATATGGCCAAAAGTTTGTGGACGTCTGACCCATATGTGAGCCTTCCCCAAACTGCTGCCACAAAGTTGGAAGAACACAACTGTATTGGATGCCTCTTTATGATGCAGCACAGAGCCCTGACCTCAACCCCTCTGAATACCTTTGGGATGAACTGGAATGCCGACTGCACCCCAGGCTTGATATCACCATTGCTCTTGTGGCTGAATGCACACAAATCCCCACAGCCACTTTCCAATGTCTAGTGAAGTATATTACTGCAGCAAAGGGAGACCAGCCCCAGAGTAATGCCCATGGCTTTTGGAATGAGATGTTCTACAAACACGTACAGGTGAGATGGTGTATGTAAGCAGCATTAAACATTTTCTGGGGCAACCATGCGTACATTGTGAAGATACTCCCAAGCACATCGGTAAAAAGTACATTAATATAACTGGAAATATTATCCTGTCCACGAAGTACTTCTAAAACCCTTCAAGTGTGAATACAAATTTGAAGACTTGATTACAGTTGTGTAACAATGACAAAGAACATGTATGTTACCCAGTTTTAGCCACTTCACACGGAAAGAGGAGAAGTTCTGTCAGTGGAAATGTAGATATTGGAATGTTTCAATGTATTCAAATTTTTTTATATACTTACTGCCTCCTTTTATTAACCAAATTAAAAATCTATAACATTTAGGGTTCCTGGGTAACATTCCTTAAAGCTAGCTAGACAGTAGGCTAACATTGTTTCTAGGGCTTTATTCTACAACTAGCAACTAGCAGGAATCTTTAACAGCCATTACCTAATTATTCCCTATTAATATTACTGTTATTTCCCTTTTGACCAGTTTGCATTTCCAAGCCCAGACAATCAGATCATTATCATAGCAAAACAACGTTTGTTATCTTGGGATCAAATAAGTCTTGATTTTGAGAATTTTATGCAAAACCTCTGAACTTTTAAGGTATAAACCATTATAGTTCCATGCATTTGAATACATGATATAATAATTACATAATATTTTAATTGTCACAAAGGTCAAAAGTTATTTTGATTCTCTCAAAATCTCAAGGTAGAAAGGCATTATAAGAATTTCAAATGAAATCTGGTGTATAAAATTGAAAAACGTGCTTGGATAAGAGACGTGAGTGCTGCTTTTTTAGCGAAAACTTTATCCAGCCAAATCATGTTTATCTCTGCTAAGATATAACTTGCACAGATGGATGGACTCTCAACTGTTCACAGCCAAATTTGTTTCCTCGGGCCAGAACAGCCATCTTCACACTTCTGTTTATATCACTTCTTGGTGTGTGTATGAGTGTCATGAAAATACTTACTGGGATGTTTGGGTTCAATCGCGACTCTGACGATGGGCGTGGCCTCGAAGTTGAGCGGTGTGAAGGGGGGGCACGCAGCCGAGGTCGAGATGGTGGCTGACTTTAGAATAAACTCCTCCATCCCACCGATTCCTGAAGAAGCAACAACAAAACAGCATCACACACTGTCGGGTGTAAAATCACCCAGACTGCAACGTACACAACACATATAACTGCTAACTATAAAAATAAAAATGGATAACTTCTTAGCATTAAAAGAACAGTTTATGCAGGAACTGAGTAAGGAAACACAATGGGGAGTGTTGTTATAGGAAAATAATAAAATAACCACCCTGAATTTAAGCATGTGTGTGTGATGATTTACATATTCAGTTTGCAAGATGCAGAGGTTGCAAGCTTTCCTTACTCTTTAGCTAAATTAGCCTCAAAACTCCATGTCTAAGCTGACAGACTACATTTAGGTTAAGTGTAAAACTGTACATGTCATTTCAGGCCAAACTGTCACTTGAAGCACCAACGACTCCTGCGGAGAACAACATCTGTATGCAGTTGTGTGTGTCAGTGTAGAAGCAATTGAGCATGCTTGGACATGAAATAAAAACAACCAAACCACACCTGCACTTAGCACAATTCAACAAGAAGCTGTGAGAATGAATGGACAAAAGAAGACTCTGTTATCACACGCTCTGCTCATCTGCTCCAGTAGATAAACATCTTATGGCTTTCAAGATCTCCATTGAACAGAAAGAAATGAAAGTGCTGAGTACAGTTATTTGACAGCTCTGTGTGCTGATACTGTACTGAGCAGGGAAGATCTATCAGTATGATGGAATAATCTGATACAGGAATCAGATATTAAAATTATGCCTTATTGCTACAGATAATAATATTAAGAGAAATGTTTCCAAAGATTGATGTGCCCCTTGGAATGCTACGAGATTTAAAACATGTAAATCATTGCAGAGGTGAAAATGGGAGAAAACAGTAGTTTCAAAAATCATTAATAATGACAACACAATAAATGTATTGGGCGATTGCATTGGGCAACTCATTTTTGCTAATAACAGGTCACCTGAAATAATACAAACAAAACACAATTCTAAATTACCAAGCAAAACGGTTAAGAAGACTTGTAAAAGATTTACGAATGTTACTACTTACACCCCAGTCATCATTTGATTCAATTCACGATATTGGCTTCATGATTTGATTTAGTTCAATTCGCAGAATATTTTGTACAAAATTTTTAAAAAAGAAAAATGATGACTCTAAAGACATTTTTTTCTGAATCATATACAATGCAAAACAATGTGCACTTCTGGCTGTATAAAAGTAACATTTCGTTTTCAACGATGTTTGTCTCCAAATTGTAACATAATGTCTAAATAGTGTAGAATTTTTTATTTATTTATGTTTTATAAATTCTCCCCCAAAAAACTGATTGAACAAATAATCTCTGACCTTGGGAAAATGATCAACCACAACATAATGAGCTCTGTGCCTGAGGTGTCATTTTAACTGGGAATTAAAAAGCTCCAAAGTGGCTAAAATGTCCGTGGTCTGCAGCCTCTTTCTTGGACACTACAAATTGCAGAGGAGCGTGGCTGCTGTTGTTTGAAAGCTACTGGAGAGAGCTTTTTAGTGCATATAATGTGGTTATGTATCCATATAACCCATAATGGGTGTCAGTTGTTGTGATCTGGAGCTATCGGTCACTTCACAAGTGCAGATGATTCCTGGTAATGGCGCAGACTCTCCACGAAAGAATGCAATCATGTGACCAGTGATCTCTCTGTATATTTTAACACTATACGTTACACAGACTGATACCTCTGATGTTCAAACAGTGCAACTGCATTACATGCCTAATTAATAAAATGCTAATTTCCACAATGTGACTCGCACATTTCCACGATGCACACGGTCACATTTTTGTACTGCGATGCATCTTGTCACAATGCACTGTTACACCTCTATTACTTAATATATTTTTAAATATTGCCAATTCTTTAAAATCATTTATGTCAATTGAGATCCGGTACTAAAAAATGCAAATGGTACTAAAAAAATGCAAATCATCTGGAGCTGTAATCTGCATTCAAAATATTGTGATTGCTTACAACAGCATTTTTATATAGGAACCCGAGACCTGATTGGTTAAGGGGGAATTGTGAGTGAGAACTTGTGGTCTATTGTGACTGCAGAGATAATAGATGATCATTTCAGTGTCACAGACTGGAGCAATGGATCCCTTTATGCTGGGCGAAAAAACACGTATCACAAGCTCGCTAAATATGGCTTCAGGAACACTCAGTGACAGAAGCACTGACAAGGCTAAGCAAGGTACAGAGAAGTACAGCACAGTGCTGTCATATAACTCCTTGTAACTGTTAGTACGAAGAACCATCTTCACATTTGAGCCCGATTGAATTGAGGCATTTTTCCACAGTAAGGTGCATATAGCAAATAGCAGAACTGAGGAAATAACACAGCTAATAGCATACACTTTATGCTGCTAAGAGTCATTGGTCAAGCAACATCCACTTCAACCACCACGCCCTTTCTCTGGGAATTTGATTACCCTCTCATATTCTCTGCTGAAAGAAATTAACCAAAACTGATAAACTAATGAGGACTAAGAGTGATCCTAATGTGGTTCTGTTTTAAACATTCTAGCTAGCGTTCAGGCCTCTGTGCTATCAGTTTCAGTGAAGGAGGAATGAAGGAAAGATCAGGGAAAATGTGCAACAAAGCAAGTTACTGTCATAGTGCCATCTGTTCACATATTCTGTTATTTCAATTCAGTATTTATCTCTATCATCCCGAGATCGGATTTGGATCCCGACAATGCCACAGCCATCCGTGGCCAGGGAGCCAATGGAACAAAACTGGCCGTGCTCTCTGGGTGGAGGGAAGGCATACTCTTTCTTCCCTCTCAATCACAGTGACACTAGCCAATCATGGGCATCTGTGAGCTCATGTATGCAGAAGAGGGTAGATAGTGCTTATCTCTGAGTGTGTTACGCTTCCCTGTGACGCAGCATGTTCGAAAGGTGTGGTTGGCTGGCTTCATGTGTCTCAGAAGAAGCACAGGTTAGCCCTCACCCTCCCCTGTTGGTAGCCTTTGTACAATAGAGGAGAACTTGCTGGTTGGTGCAAACTGGAAACACCACATTAGAGTGAAAATGAGAAAGAAATCATTAGCATGCAAATGTATGCTAAATACAAACTGTGCGAAAATGTGTTAAAATAAATGAGTTACAAGACGAAATAAAAATGTTTACAGATATAGCCCACGCCCCAAAAACATGCCAGCGGGTGGACTGGCTACTTCAACTGCTAGGTAGGCTATAGATCCACCGTGACCCCAACCAGGATAAAGCACTTACTGAATATGAATGAATGAAAGATAAAAGCAAGCTCAGCTGTATCACGTTTGTCACGAAGTCTCACATTTAAGACCAAGTGAAGCTGTAAAAAATTAATATTGTACCACTTTTATTTGTTGTCTGTAACAAAGTGCCAAAATAGACTGTAATACTAAGTGCCACACTAAGATTTAACACAACCATGTGTCATACCATGTGAATTTACACCTACAGCCACCAAGAGGGACGCTGTAGTTTTTTCAGTTCACGCTTCTCGTGTCTTATTTATTTAATCACGGATATGATTACTGCTCTAAAGGGAGTTTTTACTCACATGCCATTCAACATTCAGCTTAGAGATCAGGCTTTTCTTTAATGATTTTTGTGGCCACCTACACAATTTCTAAATATTAAACACACATTAAAACATTCCGCATTTGACTGATGGTTAATCAGCAAGTCAAAATGAGAGCACGGGTTCGAGGGCAGGGCTGATTGATGTATTTAAGTCAGTCACCTACCTCAAAGCAGCAGGCAAAACTGTCTGACTTCTAGCCATTTTTATCACCCACACTCCAATCCCAGCAGGACCAAAGCTAAGTGTGTGATTTAACCCTTAGAAATGTGAGGGCAATTCTTGTTGCAATTCCTTCCAGTGATCGCTGTGGCCTTACTGTCCACAAGATAAATGTTCCATGCTGTCTTCATTCTTTACACCTAAGGGTCTAATCCAAAAAGTCTCCTTACTCTCTATATAAGTGCACTAAATAGGGCAGGAAGTAGAGGCACTCTTTGTAGGCAGGGATTCAGCTTCGGCTTGACAATGATTCTGTCAGGTCAATCTGAACAATAAAGTCATTTCCAAATGCAGTCAGGACACGTCTGCTGGTTACTAAATAAATGAGTCAATCTGCATGAAACCAAGGAGAGACGAAATCAATAAAAATGTCTCTTCTCATCTTTCACTAATTCTATATTCTTTCAGATCTTTTATTCCCAGAGTACACACCAATCTTTTTCTAAAAGACAAAAAATCTGCTTAAAAACTAATTGCATACATTCATATATATATAGTTCTACATGTTTGCTTCTTTTATTATTTTCTGATGTTCCCTTATGCTTGTTTTTATTGCTCTTTTTTGGTTCACTATCAATGTATATATTAATGCATATAATGCTATAAATTCTAAAGTATTATTATTAGTAGTATTATTATTAAAAAAACCTAACATGTATGAGGGAGGCTTGCAATAACATTACATGAATCCCAAAAATAAAGGAAGTGATCAATCATACTTGCTGAAGTCTATTTAGATTACGGTTAGAATTCCGTAAAAAAATGGTGGACATAAGAGTTATGTGGCTGAAAACTGGTGGAGATTATAGTGGAGATTCTTCACGCTAATCTGTATTACTTATTTACATTTATGGCATTTGGCAGATGCCCTTATCCAGAGCCACTTACGGAAATGCATTTAAGTCTCTTTGAATAAATATATCCTGATACTGGTTCATTAGATCACAGACTAAGAATACCATCAATCTATAAAACCCTGTTGGGGAGTTAATATGGTAAGAGAAAGATAAAGACAACACAATTTTTTAAAGTGCTAATTTAAGCACAGGAAGAGGTAAGTCTTTAGATATCATTTGAATACTGCCAGTGACTCAGCTGTTTGGACATCTAGGAGAAGTTCATTCCACCACCTAGGCGCCTTGATGCATGACTTCCTTGTACCCTGAGAGATGCTGGGAGCATTCACTGATTTTGTGTATTCTAACTGAAATTTCCACCATGTACACCAATGTTCAGCACCTGAATCATCATGTTCACCAGTTTTGTGCTGACTAAAGTCTAGAAAATTGATGCAAGAACTCAACAAAAAAGAACATCCACTGAATATGTAGTTGTTTATCTAGAACAGTCTGCTAACTGGTTTTGAGACAGCTCCGAGTTCACAACATCACAGTTTTGCCAAGTCGGGTTTACTCACAGACCACTTTTGAATTACTTCCACAGGAAACTGTGTTTTTAATATTGGGAGAACTTTATAATAACGTACTGTAAGGAAAATTTATAATAAATATGGAAGACGTTATCATTTGTACAGCCATCTGCAAAAAAAACTGTATTAGCTGTGGAAGTGGCAGATTTTAGCCTCTAGCCCAGTTCCTTTATTCCCATAATTCCCATAAGTAACTTAATGTTAAAGTCAAGTAACAAATTCTTATTGTACTTTCACTATATGGGTGGACACCTGACCAATCACGACTATGTGTATGTTGAACATCTCGTTCCAATTTTAGTCCCCTGTTGCTGTTATGATAACCTCGGCTCTTCTGGGAAGGCTTTCCACTAGATTTTGGTGCGTGGCTGAGGGGATTTGTGCGTTAGTGAGGTCAGGCACTGATGTTGGGTGAGGAGGTCTAGTGAGCAGTCAGTGTTCCAGTTCATCCAATAAGTTTTCAGTGGGGTTGAGGTCAGGGCTCTGTGCAGGACACTCCAGTTCTTCCACTCCAACCTTGGCAGACCATGTGTTCATGGAGCTCGCTGTGTGCACAGGAGCACTGCCATGCTGGAACAGGCTCCTTCCAGTGAAGAGAAATCTTACTGCTACAGCATACAAAGACATCCTGTATAACTGTGAGCTTCCATCTTTGTGACAACAGTTTATGGAAGAACCACATATGGCAATGTGATGGTCATGTGTCCCCATACATTTGGCCATATAGTGGATTTTATTCAATTTCAGTCATATTTGGTAAAATGAGGTCAACAGTTCTTGCTCTCGTGTTGTGTGCATGTGCTTTTGGATGTTCTGTGCCTTGTGTTCCATGTAATCAATTTACCTTCATCTTGCCATAAGAATTTAAATGTACATATGTCTTGGCATACTGTGTAAATGATAAGTATTGCCTCTTGGACTGCTTGACAATGCAGACATGACAAGGGGAGGGAAAAAAAACAGCAGTGTTGGCAGTGAAAGATGCACAAATGCGGTAGAAAGAGATGTCTGTTGCAGTGCCAAGCCAAAAAAAAAATCAACCAAACAAATAAATAAATTAAATAAATAAAAACATACGAGAGATAGAAGAAGGTCTACACTTAAACGCATTTGCAAAAGTCGTGAGCAAAACTGTGAACGAACTGCTGTCCTGTGCAGTGAGGCAAGAAACCATGTGATATTTAGACCAATCGCATACAGGGTGGAGGTCTCAGAACAAAAGATGCTTGAAGGCCTGCTCATGCACACACATCTTTCTTCCTTAAAGACAGCTTTCTGTATAAAAAAAAACCCGTCTTTTCCGTTTGAAATACATGACCAAGCTTTACTGTAAAATCTGAACTCCTCAATGTCCACGCACCTGGGATATCCACCAGCTTTCTACATCCTTTAATAAAAGCCTAACCGTAAACTCCAACCTGAACTACAGCGTCTATCAGTTCTCGAACAACAATCTCATCCAGGTTTGTGCACCCAGCTGTAATATCCACCCAGTTGTCTGCACCTTAACTATAATCTCCACCAGTGTCACCGAAGCCACAGCAGAACTGGAACTAAAAATGCTTTAGCGAATAGAGAGAGCGGTCTAGAAGAGCAAGCTTTATTCACTGTGTAACTTAGCCATTCAGCTCTTCAGAGCGCTTCGTCTCAGACTGGCTTTATTAAAGGACTATTTTAGCCCAAGCCCTAATCCTATTCATACGGCAGGCACCTGGAGGCAGTAAAGTCTGCAATAAAAAGGGCTTAACGCTAATCGCTTAGTGTTCTAACCTGCGCCGGCAGCGTGAGCTTTGTTGGTTTGCTAACTTTAAACACTGATATGTCTCATGAGATTTGTACCTTGACATAGTTATGACATCATTAGTGTACAAGAGTCACAGAGGAAGCTGATCTTTTATTGTAAAATAAAGCAGCTCTTCTGTGTTGAGCGCATGATGCTAACTGAAGTAGTAGTAGCATCATCTAAAGGAGCTATTGTTCTTTAAAGTGTCTGAATATGAGTTTTGTTTGTAGGGACTTCTGCAGGATGTTGCACAGATGTCACAGTTCACAAAGCATGGGAAAACAGGAAGCTCCCTCCTTTTCGAAGAGGAAAAGTGTCTGGGATGAAGTCATTTCTCGTCCCAATCGAGAAACATGGATGACTATTTCAGGAGTGTTTAGCTCATCAGAAGCGCAAACAACGTGATAACGTTTAATACACCGCGCTTTAGAGCACTGTTCATAATGAGAGCGCTCTGTCTGGGGATTACCTTCTGCACAAAGGCAAACAATAAAGCAGTGAACCAAAACAAAGCAAACATATGAGAGTCATGAAGTGCTGTCAGGAAGAGCGAGAGATTTTAGAAGTGACTGTGATAGAGGGATATCGCATGTCTTGTGATAATGACTAGTGGTCTGGGTCAGTAGAGGAGAAAAGGGGACGCCATGATTTCAGTCCGTAAGAGGTGAACCTACTTCACTGGTCACAGGACACAGGAGCTGTTGTGTATATGTGTGTGTGTGTGTGTGTGTGTGTCTATACTGCTGCTTATTGCCCCCTCTGGTGCCTGAGGCACGCTGCCATTTTTTGCCTCTGATGATGTTGTTTTCACCATAACCACATCATCTACGAGTATCGGGGTGGAAACAGTACTGAGGAATTACAATTAATGCCTAAAGTATTGAGAATATATCAAACATCCTTCTCAGTTAAAAGTGGATGTATGTAAAATTGTACTCAAGTGAAAAAAAATGCTACCCTATTATTAAAAAGCAAAAAGTAAACATTTTTAACAGATGAAATTTGTAGCGTAAAATTACATAGAACTGGGATAAGCAACTATGCCTCAGGTTTGCTGGTTATACGCATAACACTATGTAACTTGCTAATAAATGAACAAAACAGTAAAAAATATTATGTACATACCTAATATTCACCAATATCTGAAATCTGACTTGCTGCACGGCCAATTTATGTTAGCTGGAATGAATGCTAATCTAACCTGGCATTGGCAAAGAAAACGGGCCAACATAAAATGAAATAAGCCTAAATACAGCCAGTTCTTCTTCTTCTTTCGGCTTTTCCCTTCAGCGAATCATCACTCTCCACCTATCCCTATCTTCT
>CM074955.1:9545943-9558665 GCA_037577455.1 Pangasius macronema
CATGTCCAAACCATCTTAATCTGGCCTAAATACAGCCAGTTGATGTTAGCAAATGAGCTCAATTTACCTCAACATGCTTTTTACAATGAGATCTAGTTTCATTCCAATACCACCATCAAAAATCCTTCTGCTTGTCATCTTGCTGAGATGCTGAGTCATACTGCTTCATATATGTAGTGCAATATTTGCTGTCTCCACTATTTCTACAATACAGCAAAACCTAACTGCTGTCCCTTTCGTTTGAGATTTGTTGATGGTCGAAATATATTACATGCCATTGGAACTGTGCTACCAGTGTACCCCGGTGATGTCAGAGGAAGTCAGACAGCTGCAATCTTCTCACAGGAATAATGAAAGCACAGCAGCCACTAACCAATTAGCGCCTAAGTAACTAAGCACATCACAGATATTTCAGTATAAATATATTTAACGTGTTACAGAGTGGACTTTTCCTTTATTCATTCACTCATTCGCCACTACTTTCTCCAACAGTGTTCACCAATGGAAGAACAGGCCCAAGATCAGCAGCTCAAAGCAACTTTCATCCTTGAAAAAATAGACACGCTGCTCACATGGCGTTTTAATGATTCCTACATAAATTCACTCAGGCTTCAGCTCACACATGCTTCTTATTTCCACACTGCAGTTTCTGGGCTGGGGAAAGATGGAGAAAAAATAACAAGAGCAAATGGGTAGGGGAGGGGAGGGGAAAAAAAAAACACACAAACTTGGTGTGCTGAGTTTGGTAAAATGGTCCTAGATGAGAAAAACGCCAAAACCCCAACCCGGCTGCAAAATATGCCCAAGATCTGTCCTATTTTCATGCAGCAAACGTCTCTAGCAGAAGCGTGCATCCCCGACTTCACCCGCCTGTAAAACACAGAGGCTCATTCAGCCGTCCAGCCTGAAACGTGAGAAGGTAATTACTCAGAGGTGACTCGGTCTCGGAGGCATTCCTCAACAAAGACTCAAAGACACGAGGCAGGGGGGGCGAGGGGGGGGGCTGTTATATGCTGAAAAAATATCCTGAGGAGAGGAACATTCTGCTTATACATACTGGAACCACAGGAAAGCTTGTTTAAGACGTTCTGAAATCTGCGGCACACAGGAGACGAAAGATGTTTTTTTCCTGAAAAGTAGGAAATATGACCTATTGAGCAGAGGATTTAGAGCACGGCTATACAGCATGGCTATAGTGCAATGGCTATTCATCCGTAGTTATATCACTTGACCAGTCAAAGTGGAGAAAAAACTCGGACAAAAACAAGTTTTAGCCTTCCTCATTAACTGGGGTTGAGTACACATATGATAAGAGCCGGGTGTGTGAGCTACTCATCAGGCTCTAACAATGCAATAACTATTTCTAGTGTTATTAATAGTAATTATACCACAGCGTCACCGAATACTCAGTTCTGGTTGGTTAGAAGTTGTGAATTTGACTTAGACTGTAGTTGTAATAGTAATTCTAATATGTTACGGTTTCTATAGTGACGGCATGCGCAGAGACTTGCGTGGTTCCCTGTGTATTGATTCACATAAACAGATTAAAAAATACATGTCATTGTAGATATGGTGACGTGTTCTGTAAAAAGATGATTATTTAGCATTAATGGAAGGAGTCTCCAGTGTCAGTGCTTTGCAACAGTCAGAGGTAAAGCTGTTCCTTTATGTTTTCCAATATAAGGGATGATGTTTATCGCTGGTATAATGTCAATGATAACAAAACTAACTTCTTGGGAAAGTTCCACAACATTAAACATAACCATAAATGAATACTATGTAAAATGTGTTGTGTTTTTAATACATTAAAACTTGTGGTTTAAGAAGAACAGAACACTTTGGAATGTGCACTAATTGGAAAATAATCAACTTCAGGGTGGTAGCAGTAAGTCTGACTGGCGCTGGGTGGCATCACACCATCCCATCAATGATTATTTTTCTATAACAGCACACCCCAGTATGTTTGCTTCTTACTTTAAAAATCCATTAACCAAATAAATAAATAAATAAATAATCCTAATAAAAATATACAAATATTATCAAGTCCTTAGGTATTTTCTCTAATTAACTATATGATTTCATGATTTATTTTTACATATATAATATTTATACATTCATATTTCATGCATTAATGATTATGGATTGCTTCATCAAAGTCATGCAGATAAAACACAGCGTTTGCCACTGAGTTTAATCCTTCACTCTGCAGGTCAGATGGTAACATCTGGCAACACTTAACATTAATTAAACATTCTCAATGCATATATATTTAAATTCATATGGTACATGATCAAATGCTCATGCTAATATTGTAGCGGTATCCTTGCTCCTGCATCAAATTTCACAGATCTATTATCGTAGATTCTAAGAAGGGGTTAAACAGTCCTAAATACGATCATTTAAAATAAAATTCTCATTTTCTGCCCTTCAGATAAAGTGTAACGGTGTAGTCACGCAAACAGAGGTGTGAGGAGAGAGAAAAGTTTGGTCTCGCGCTGTCTCTGGATGCTGGGAACGTGTGAATCATAGCTCGCACACATGCTGCTAGGAGCTGATGAAAACAGAGTTCTCAGTCATGTCTGTCATTTCAAACGTCTTCCTCACTCAGCACATGGAACTGCACAGGCCTCAGGCCCCAGCTGCTCAGACTTATGGGAATCTCTGCTTGTTTTCACTTATGTTTGTTCAAACGCAAATATCCTCGGCTGATTCGAAGCGTGGTGGCGGTGGTGGGATGTATATGTGTGTGTGTGTGTGTGTGTGTGTGTGTATACTGTTATTTGTCACTGTGTGCTGAAAGGCGAACTTGAACCTGAGCCTGTGCATGTGCATCTAAAGTGTAATGGGATGATGAGTAACTATAAGATGAAGATGTCGATACATGAACAAAAAAAACCTCTCACTGGGATGGACAGGCACAGACGCTACACCTACTTTACTTCCTCCATCAGTCCCAATACAGAGACAAAGCCTGGACTTCTGCCTGATGAACACTGCTCTGAATCACTGTAACTGCATCTAAATGGTCGTCTCACCCCTTGCAGATCCAGGCTCACTACTGATTCTGATCTTCCTGCTAATTTCCCAATTAGCAATTGCTAGTTTCCTGGAAAAGAAGTATTTTTATATGTCCTTATTTTCACGAAGAAAAGGTTCTTTGATCGTTTTGATCGACTTTTATTGAAGAGAAATTTTTTTTTTTGATCAATACGAGTAGAATAGCAGCTTTCACACTTATTTCAATGCATTTCTGTTTGTACCAGACTGAAAAAAAAAAACCCACAGGTGGTGCACATAACGTTTCTGTCAGATGAAAACACACCTCTCTACTTTTCTCAGTTTTCATTTTTCCTATATATAGAATGTGGCAGACTTTTTTTTTTTTTTTTTCTGGAATACTCATCACAGTTAACATCTAAATGACCAACTGAAAGCACACCGTTTATGTAACTAGTATGTCCACTGGGTGCCAGAAATATCCATCAGTACCATGTAACTCCTCTTCCCCTGTGATCTGCGCGGAAAAAGCAAAGGTTTTTGTGAAACAGTGCTGAGTGGCTGTCTACATGATGTTAACATGGTTTTTAAACGGATTATTTAAACAATTAGACTTTAGTTTTAGACTGATGACATGATTTCTTATGCATTCCTAAAGATATTGTCTAATATTTAAGTACCACAATAAACATGTCCGACAAATTGACCAGTAAATCTAGGATAAAGGGGGGTTTTGTGTGGAGGACCCCTTCTCAGCATGATACCACTTTTTCTTTTCTGATACCAAATACCGATAGTGAAACTGTGAATATCAGCCGGTTCCAGTACCCATCTGATACTGTGTTCTTTAAAAACTACTAACCTTTAAAATGTTTTGCCTGAAGCACTAAACCACTTACATTGTAAATATAATAAATGAAGAATAACGTATAAATATATTACAATCAATATTAATAAAATAAAATAAAATACAAAAATCCAATCTCTTTATATGTAAACATTTCCAGTTCCAAAAATCTGTTTCCCAAATCCAATGTTTTACAGAATCCAATATCTGACAGGAATTCTCCATATCTAATATATATTTGGTGTTGGTATTAGTCTGATTCTGATACATGGCATCAGACTGGAGCCAGCTCTAAAATAGATAGATAGATAGATAGATAGATAGATAGATAGATAGATAGATATGCATAGAGTATACACACACACACACACATACATACATATAAATATAAAAAAAAATACAAAGTTTTCTCAGAAATAACAAGACATTATGGCCAAAAGTCCTTAATCGGCTGTACAAGCAGATGTTTCTGGGGCTGTAGGCAATTTCATAATCTGAGCACGACTGCTGCAAATTTCTTGACCATTTCAGTTCTTTGGCTAAACACACAAAACAACAGCCATCAGATAACTCTCACGCTGAAGTACTGTGACAGTGCAGCATTAACTGATAATAACTGTGCAAACCTCACAGTGAACAGCAGGAATATAACTGAGCTGTCTGCTAATGTTTTCTGTCTGACTTTAAATTCGTCTGTGTCAACCACTTAAATGTCCCATAGGACAAATAAACAATAATAATAATTATAATTTTTAATTGGCAGTCTGGAAGGCCATTTAAAACTTTGTAAAGAGGAGCATTTGGCCTTCAGGGCGCTTGATGGATTTGTCTGGCCGGTACTATGTTACTGGAGATAATAGAGGACCGGCACTCCTATAGCTAAGATTTCTCCTCAGATAACAAACAAGTGTTTCCTTCCATGTGCTCTGTTTTGTTGAAAAAAAACAAACATGAGGACCTCAAGATATGCCGTAAACATCTAGAGGGTCAAAGGCCAAAGGTTATCGTCAGAATCTGCCTGTTTCCGTTTTTAACACAGCTCTGAGAGTACCTGGGACAAGCAATCTGGAGTGAGAGAAAGAAGAAAGGAATATATATATATATATATATAAGAGATCGCAGTGACTCAAGGCCAGAGAAATTTCCTCAAACCACACAGTTGGCCGAGGTGCAGGTTATATAAAGAGCATTTTTTCCTCTGTGCGCTTCTGGCAGCTGCTGTCGTTCTCAGCTGTGGTTGTGTGTGTGTGTGTGTATGTGTGTGTGTGTGTATGTGTGTGTGTTCACTTTAAAGCTGGCACTGCCATGGCCCAGAAAAAAAGAACCCCTGAATAATAATCTTGCCTCGCTGTTTCTATCAGACTGTCTCTGCTTGTTCCATCATGTATGGTATCCAAAGTGCAAATTTTTTTAACCGCTCATTCCAAAGCTGATTCAAGTTAATTCCATGACACGATAATAATACGGGTAAGATAAAGCATGGAAGTCATCATGCCCATGAAATAGCATGTGCTCGACAAATTAAGGAATTTCCCTCATATTCTTAATCACAATAATAAAAGCTGGCATTATGCTACTTCCAAGAAACTTTAGAGGAATTTAAATTTGTTAAACCAGACTGTTGAAAATTAGCATACAAGGAATGCAGTGTGATACGGTGTATTCTTCTAATACTACAGCGATTCGACAATGATTACAATTTCTTATTAATTAAAAAATGTTTTTTATTTGTTTATCGCGACATTTATATAGTTGTGGAACATGCGTGAAACGAGTTTCTTCCTATTATATATACATATCAGCCATAAGATTAAAACCACTGACAGGTGAAGTGAATACCATTGATTACCTCTTGACACTGGCACCTGTCAAGGGGTGGGATATGTTAAACAGCAAGTAAACAATCCATTTACGAAGCTGATGTGTTGGAAGCAAGAAAAAAGGGTAAGGGTAAGGATCTGAGCAACTTTGACAACAGCCAAATTGTGATGGCTAGATGACTGGGGCTGAATCTGCATCTCCAAAATGGCAGGTATTGTGGGGTGTTCCCGGTATGCAGTGGTTAGTACCTACCAACAGTGGTCCAAGGAAAGACAGCCAGTGAACTGGTGACAGGGTCATGGGTGCTGAAGGCTCACTGATGTCTGTGGGGAGTGAAGGCTAGCCCGTCTCATCCGATACCACAGAAGAGCTGCTGTAGAACAAATCGCTGAAAAAGGTGTCAGAACACACAGTGCGTCGCAGCTTGCTGCATACCGGTCAGAGTGCCCATGCTGACCCCAGTCCATCGTCGAAAGCACCTACAGTGTGCACATCAAAACTGGACCATGGAGCAATGGAAGAAGGTGGCCTGGTCCGATTAATCACATTTTCTTTTACATCATGTGAACGGCCAGGTACGCCTGCGTCACTTACCTGCGGAAGAGATGGTACCAGGATGCACTATGGGAAGAATGCAAGCTGGTGGAGGCAGTGTAATGGCCTGGGCAATGTTCTGCTGGGAAACCTTGGGTCCTGGCATTCATGTGGATGTTACTTTGACATGTACCACCTACCTAAACATTGCTGCAGACCAAGTACACCCCTTCATGGCAACGGTATTCCCTAATGGCAGCGGCTTCTTTCGGCAGGATAATGCGCCCTGCCACACTGTAAAAACTGTTCACGAATGGTTTGAGGAACATGACAAAGAGGTCAAGGTGTGATTTGGCCTCCAAATTCAAGCATCTGTGGGATGTGCTGGACAAACAAGTCTGATCCATTGAGGCCTCACCTCACAACTTACAGGACTTTAAGGATCTGCTGTTAACGTCTTGGTGTCAGATACCACAGCACACCTTCAGGTGTCTTGTGGAGTCCATGCCTCGATGGGTCAGAGCTGTTTTATTGTAATAACAACTTGCTTTACAATGTTATAAAAACAACGTTTACACAACGTTCCCAGTTACATCATGTAAATATTATGTATCACAGAAGATGCAGAAAACTGGACAGATTGAATGTTCTTGGAAGTTCAAGTTCCTAGAACTGTACGAATAGAAGACATTCTGCTGTGTAAAAATTGTGAGCTGGAAAGATACTACACAACAAGATAGCTACGCCGATAAACACAGCAACTTTCCTAAGCCATGATTAAGCATTAAAATAAAACAAACAATTAAATAACAACATTTTATGGTGGGCATAAAAAGTGACACCAAGCTACTGAATTCATCACCATTTGCGTGCTATCTCACCTAAATTAAATAAACAAACAAATAGATAACTAATTAAATACATGCAACAAAACACAATCTTGCTCAAGGTCTTCCTTCAAGGAGTGTTTTCCTTTCCTGTCAGGAAGGGGATCTTGAGATGGAAAACAAAGAGGCAGTAAGCAGTTAAAACACTACAGCTCTGGTAAACAAAGAGTGAGGTGAATCATTAACTGCATGTTCAAGCTGGTGAAATCAACCATTGCTCCAGTTTGAAAAGCAGCTATTCTGCCAGCGACAACCAATAAAAGAGACAAAAGAAAGTGGAAACAAAGGCCTTGTCAAGTGCCATTAAGCTCTAATAAGCAAATCTCAGGAGAAAAGCAATCAGGAAGTGATTATTTATTAAGATGAAGGAAGCATTCATCTTTGACAGACACTTGGTAGCAAATTAGAAATGTTTTTTTTTTTTTTTGGGGGGATCAAAATGTCTTCTGTTTATGTATATTCCTATTTTAATATTATAACTGGTTTAAAATTTCTGGGTAAACAGTTAAAAGATTGATGACTCATCTCGTACTTGTCCAATTTGTGTCCAATCAAAAGTTCTGTAGAACTCATATGTCTTGCCCCCTTTAACAAATGTACTGCAGGCATCGCTCTATACTAGCTGCTAATTAGCATGTGTGTGTGTGAAACAGTGCGTGAGCGAGCATTCGGTGATACTCGGAAACGTTTCTACAAAGTTTTATTTCATTGTATTAAACGGCAGTCTTTTCCCTGTCCCCCATAGGAAGCCAAATACACTTTCTTCATGGAAAACAAAACAAAAAAACACTGGTGCACACCGGTAACAAACGACACATGGCCTGCTATCAGCATGAGGCATGGTGGTGAGAAAGCTCTGCTCTGGGATGGACAAACCGGCAGTGAGAAATCCTACACAGGTGAAAATCCCTGACTTCCTGTAAAAGAAAATATGCCAAAATATGGAGTCAAATCACAGCTCTGGTCATTTCATTGGGTAAATTAAAAGCAGGGGAGCAAACTAACACCATACACACTAGAGCTGGGTCTCAGTTTTCACCCAAAAAAAATGACCCACAGGGGGAAAAAAGCCATTTAATCCAGACCCAGATTAAATTAGCTGAATAAAAGAAGTGTGGCATGATGGACACTTTTTGCACTAACCCCTTCCCATCATGCACTACAGCCTGGAATAGGACAGCGTTGCAACAGATAATGCACTTGACTTCATGGACTTGTCTAATGGATAACAGAATGTCTTCAAAACTGCAGCTATTATCCAGCTACACTCTTTTTCCCAGTTATTCTTCTGTGGTTTTGAGACTGCTAGGGAAAATCTATAAAATCTATACCTAGTGAGCTTTCTTTGGTTTAGTGATGCCAGAAAGTCCCTACTTTTTCCATGCTCTACATGTTCAATATGTCCATGTTCAATATCACTCATGAGAATCCTGAATAACTGAATAATTCACCGTGAAAGGGCCATGGCACTTCATCAACATATAGCGCTAACAAAACACAAGCTGTGTCCCAAACAGCACTCTATTGCTCTACGTAGTGTTACTCCTCTACTCCATTCCATAAAGTAACTGCTGCTTATGCACTATTTTCACACTCGGGGCCAATACACTCAGCTCTGTACTGCGCACGCTAGCAATAAAACGAGCTCGAATTGACGAGTGAAAAGATCCTCGAGAACTGAGCCATTCTGGAAACACATTCACTTATTTGTAGCTACAGAAACCCACAATGCTGGCGTAGCTTACGTTAGCTAAAATAAAATATACATAGGAAATGACCCAAAACATGATGCGTGCCGCCAGAAGAGAGAAGAGTGTAACATGAACGTCAACTGGAGCCACAGCTCTACCAGGAAGTTACTTTTCGTCTTGTTTATTTCTTAGGGTGAGCTATTTTTTTTTTTAATTAAAAAAACATTCATCGGATCATTTCATAATCAACAAAAGCCTTGGGTTTGTTTTCTGCAATCCTTCAACTGCTCTCCCAATTCCTTCCTCAGCTCACATAAACAGCCTCATAGCACTGAGCAAGCTAACCTGAGTGCAAGAAATATTAATAACCTTTCCATATTAATGAAAAATGAATAAATAATAAATAAAAATAATGATGAATTGGGCAGGCAGAACGCAGTGATGGTCATTTCAGAGAGTCGCCAGTAAGAACGGACTCTTTCGGGTCACAAAGTTTTATTTTTATCCACAGAACCTGTTGGTCTTTGCTTATCTAATGCTTAAACTACATGCAATAAAATCTCACTTTAACTTCTGGTTAACAAAATAAAATATACCTGTACAATGTGTGTATTTTGTGTGTATTTCAATAAATGTAAAGACCGTGAGGTGTCACATATTTGCTTGTTTAAATACAACAAGGATTCCTGCATTAATATTATTACGGAGTTGTGTCTATGTGCTTAACTTTGAAGAAAAGTAGAATCGAAGTATTCCTGTCCTTGTCTACGATCTTCACTTCCCCAGCACACTACACACAAGTCAAACATGATAATAATCATTATGCTGTAGCCAGACGACTCCGAAGCTGATAAGATTCACTTGAAGCACTTCTAAATGAAGCACTTTCAGGTCACAGCTGCTCTGCGTGTGAGATTAATGGCATTAGATAATTATTAATACTGATGAAGTGCTGATGAATTTCCAGCTAAAGGACGTTACGGCTCTTTAGATATGCTGGAAGAGTCGACTCGGTGGTGAATGACACATCACTAGAAGAAAAACAATCCATTAAACTTAATAAAAATGGAGGAAAAATCACTAGTGGTTTACATCATAGATTCTTATATCACACAGAATACTTAAAAATAAAGAATAAGACCTTTAAAAAAACAAAAAAAAAACAACAACATATGGCTCAACAAACTCTGCTGGACAAGTGAGCTGCATTTTTAACCTCAGGACCCAGGAACCTCTCAGGTACAATCTCACTAAACAAGTTTTATTATTTTATTTATGGACTTTATAAATGAGAACATAGCTCCTATCTAACTTGCACCAATGTTGGAAATGTTGTAATTCAAAACCACATGCTCTGTAGGCTTTATTTAGCGGCTAAAATGATCCACGAATAATGCTAGTGTGGTGACTAGTTTCCTGACGGCCAGCTAGCTGTGCACTTCCTTTGCTTTGTAACGTAAAATGCACGTGAACGTGCCAAAACCTAATCAACGTGCCGCCAGAAGACTGTTAGAACTGCTCGTGTTTATTAAGCTGCTCTGAAGTATTTATACTGTGCTTCTGTGTTTATCGGCTTTTTTTAGGCTACTGTGAAACTTTTCATGCAATCAACCGCCTGAGCAATCTGTAGTTACAAAAGCAACAACATTGGCCAGGAATGATTCAAAAACTCCAGGCGCTCAGATATGAGTCATGTGACGCATCTCCCACGGCTCGCACTTTTTCCAGTAACTTCAGACAGAAACGGCGAAACAGAAATAACAGTGCTGAGCGGCATTAATAGAAGGAGTCTAGTCAGAAGCTGTGAGATTACTGCGAGTACTGAAACAGAGTTACCGAGCGCATGTACGGCTTACGTACAGTGTTCATTCCTAAAAGAGGCGGGTGATGAGACAACACAAATCATATCACAACACTGAAAGACAGTTGCACTATACGATATGTAAAGCTCTGCTAAAAAAAACTGTCAGCAGAACAGTAAAGGAAGTTTGATGAAAGTTTAATTTAATGCACACCAAATTAATTTGCTTCAATCTGAAAAGGAGAAAAATAAAGAATTTCCTCAAATGACATTTTATAATTCAGTACAAAATGAATTTAAGAGATAAATGAGCAGCTGCTTTGATTAGCTTGTCAGTATGCACCATAACCAGCACGATTCCTGAGCAGCTACAAACCCCTGCTTTAGCCATTTCCTATTTCTGAGATGTAGGCTTGCAGTACACACTTTATTTCCATTTTAGAAATAGAATGAATTTCACATTGCACTTTGTCCTTTATGCTTTGTTTAATTGTTGTTTCATTCTTTGTGAAGAACATTGAGCTGCATTTTAAGCTTTGAAAGATGGTATAGAAGTTATTATTACTATTAGTAGTAGTAGCATTAGCATTATCAACATGGGAGAAATGTCATAGTTTGCTAACTCTGCTAAACACAAGCTACACACTGTAGCTAAAACTCTGAGTTGCCAGGTCCTTCTAAACGCTGCATTTGACTTCCCTCGTAAGTATTAATTCTCAGGGTGGAACAACGTCATTTTCCACCTCAACAGATTCGACCGACGGAGTAGAAAACAGAAAAAAGACATGTTTATCTTTTGTTAGCAAGAAGCTAGCCGGCTAACTGTGATAAGTGATGTATATTTTGCTCCTCTAACAGCGAACTGTATCGCGAGTGCTATAGGAGTTAAGAAGCGAACATGTCTGTGTGCGGATTGACCTAAAGGAAATACTTGTATAAACAGGATAACTCGTTTATATGTAAGAAGTGTTACGCTGATTGCTTCTGATGCTGTGGGAAGCCATGTTGATTTGCCGTCACGAGCTGGACTACCACTTTCCCGCCGAGAGGAGTTTTCTTTTAGCTTTTACCAGTTGGAGGCTGGGAATTAAAAGAAGCAACTGCGAGTCAAATGTGGAATATGTTTAAGACATAAATAACACTTCTCAAATCTTTTTTTTTTCTTAAGTACTGAGAAAATCTCTGTTTGAAATGAAAACATTTGAGTTTAGCACCATTTAACCGAAATGCTCATCTCCATAATCTACATCAGTCTGAGCTTTAAAGGGGAAAAAAGACATTTCTGAGAAATGTCCTGGATGCCAGGAAGCGCAGAAGCCATCCCACCTTCTTGATGTCTATTATTTTATTTTTGAGTGTTCATAGAGAGTTATTTTCAGCTGAGGGGAGTGAATTACCCAGAATGCACTGCAAGCAGACATTAGAAACAGCAACAACTATAATGCTGGTTTACAACTGCAACATTTAAGTGACTGAAAGGGAAACACACACACACACACACACACACACACACACACACACACACACATACATATATATATATATACACTCCTGATCAAAATCTTATCTAATTTTGCACAGATTTGAACTTTTAAAGGCTATGGTCTTAAACTTTTGATCAGCTGATGACCAGCCTGTTTGAGTTTAANTCAGCTGATGAACAGCCTGTTTGAGTTTAAATGCAGTTTTCAATAAATTTCCAATCTCTGTTTTTTGTCTCTTGCTCTTGTTGTTTCTTCTTTTGGCATTTTGAAGAAGTTCTTACAACCTGGTTACTATCCACCAGTGCGAAGTGAGAATACTTGTAATATTTTCCCTGGTCTTAAGATTTTGATCAAGAGTATATATATATATATTTATAATGTGTGTGTGTGTGTGTGTGTGTGTGATCATACAGTATGTGATATGTGTATCTTTGCTCTGTCAGGCTTTAGCTGTGCGTGTTTTCTTACCCACTACGCTAATTGATGGTTAGCCTATTAGCTTACAGACCAGGCTAGCTAAGCTTATTAGGCTGTGTAAAGCAATACTGCTCTGTCTTCTAGTGACTCTTCTGTGAGCAACTTTTTTTTTTTTTAGTTCTGTTGATAAAATATTAATAGCTAGAACCGCTCTCTAATAAGGATATATATTCAATTTGGACA
>CM074955.1:9583658-9600760 GCA_037577455.1 Pangasius macronema
CTCAGTGACACTGTCTCTAAACCATACAGCATGGCCGCTCTCACCACTGTCTTGTAAACCTTCCCCTTGATTCTCGCTGAGTCATGCTGGAACATGTTTTGGCTTTTCAGTTCCAGTTAAAGGAAACTGTAATGCTACATTATACAGAGACATTCTATACACATGTGTGCTTCCAACAGTTTGGAGAAGAGTGTGATAGTCAGGTGTCCACAGATCTGTGGCCTTATAATGTACCATATGAATAAAACATAGACTCTTATTCCGTATTCATATTGTAGTTCGACACCTCTGGTCATCTTTGTTCAGTGTTATTCTGGAATTATGTCAGGTTTTAGTTTCAGTTTGACTCTCCTGGGATTTCTCAGAGATTTGGACTTGCGTGGTAGACAAATCAGTAGCTCACTCACCCAGGATGAGATAATTTGTTTGTCATTCATAGTTGCCCAGTGGACAAGTTTTTAGCAGTAAATATTTTTTCTCTCATAAAACAACCAGCGAGAAAAAAAAAAAAAAGCCTACTCACTATTAGCGTTCACAAAACAACAAAAAAAGGTTTTATTTGCATGTATATTTAAGGAAAATATGCTTCACGATGGTGTTCCCCACCTTGGTGCTGAAACTATAGCACTTGCTACTCGTTCTGAATCCCACCATCTGCTACATCACACACCTCAGCTTTTACTAAGCAGATTCATTAGCTTGCACAGATGACATACATCCTTTTCAGAGTCAGGAACACACAGGTATGTGGAAACACTCACAGACCAAGCAAAATAAAGTGCAGCATAAAACTGTTTTATAACTCTCTTGCTAGCACGACACAACCACACACCCCACACAAAATACATCAGCTCTCACTTAAACATAATGAGGGGACAAAATGATGCTAGCCAGAATCTAATCATATCTCCTCGATAAGATGTGAAGAGAAAACTTTATAGCTCATAGATAAACATTAGCCAACAACCTGATGACTCATGTCTGCCTTTATTAATGCACTTGACTAGCTAAGTAGCTTTTACATTTTGCTAGCTACCATTTTTAGTCTAGTCAGTTAGGTTTCTAGGAAACAAAAACCTGGAACTGTGCAACAGAGTTTTCACTTGCCTAGTGAGCTAGTTCATGAATTTATGATTGATTTGTCCATCCTTGCAATAAAGATATGGTCTACCCTGACTTTGTATATAACCTCATTTGTGCTATTATTCTTTATAATTCTCTCACATCACATCCAATTTTTTGCATGTGCAATTTAACCCATTCACACACAAATTAGTGTGCTTTATTTGAGGTGTTAGTAAATTGGGGCTTGAGCATGCGAGTAGAGAGAGAGAGAGAGGGAGAGAGAGAGAGAGAGAGAGAGAGAGAGAGAGAGAGAGAGAGAGCACGCTACTCAAATCCCACTTATTAACAATGAACCTTATTAACAATTATGATCTGTAGCTATGTTTCTATGATTATCTATGATTCTGTAGCTGGAGAGCAAAGTAATCATTGTTAGGCCAACATGAGGAACCAGACAATAGACAATTTTTCATAATTTTTCACAATTTGAAGTGAACCTTGCTGGAATTACAGCAAGTCTGACTTTGACTGCCCCACATTTTCCATTGATTTATACGAATTATTTCTTCTTAATAAAATCAAAGGCGAAATTAAGATGCTTATGAGTCAAAACTGCTGTGGGTTGAATGGAGGTTCGCTTATACAAGGACAACACAACGAAAATGTTAGTTTCTGCGCTGCAGAAAATAAAACGTGTTGAACGTAGTTGTGTTATTAAAGACAAAAGCCCCAGACACAGCAAGACAAATACAGATCCACCATGGCAGGCTTTTTTTTTTCATCTCTATCAACCCAATAGAGATGAAAAGGATTAAAACAAAAAGCAAAAACAAAAACGCATACACTAGGACCATTTTATATCTCTGAAGTATGTATTTAAAATGCATTTATTTAGTCATCTATCTCTTCATCCATCTGTCCATCCTTAACATTTATAAACTGAGCAGATGGGGATCTAAGTAGACAGAAACGCTTAATGTAAGACAGCAACCAGCGAAAACAGGACAGTGGCCAAGTCCAACACCGCAGCGGCTCATAGCATGCGAGGCCGCAAGGAATTCTGCTACCACAGGACCAGCTACTGACAAAATAAGCATCGAAATCCTTTAAAGCCTGTTTGAGGATCAGATCTCCTGAAGTGTTCACACAGAGCCTACAGTTCGAGCCCAGTCAGTCAGTGAAAGTAAAATAATTACCATGTTAATCTTTATTAGGCAAACATTACACAGCTTTTACGATTGATCAAATTAGCAGTGTAGAGTGGATAGCTCCACACAGAGTGAGAAGCTCAAAGCCTCATTCTCTGTTCAGTAAGAAATAAAGGCAACTCAGTGGTTTGGAGGCAGAAGGGTGAAAGAGGGAGCAAAGAGAGATCGGTCGTTATGGCAGAGAATGGAAGTGTTGGGGGGGGAGACATTCAGTGTAATAGGAAAAAAAGATATGAGTTTTACATTAAGCAAAACTTGAATATTTCTGGAAAGAGAGAGAGTGAATGAGAAAAGACTAACAAAAAAGTGTGGGGGGCGGAGAGGCGGAGGACAGAATGCCATTCATCTATATGAAGTTATGTTTGAGTGGGAGAGAAAGAGAGCGCTAGAGACAGACAAAGAATAGCAAGAAAAATGTAAGAGCACTTACTCTTGTAGTTTTTCATGAGGGAAAATCGTGTGTGTGTGTGTGTGTGTGTGTGTGTGTGTGTGTGTGTGTGTGTGTGTGTGTGTGTGTGTGAGTGGGGGGGGGGGNCCCCCCCCCCCCCCCCCCCCCCCCCCCCGCCCCCCCCCCCCCCCCCCCCCCCCCCCCCCCCCCCCCCCCCCCCCCAAGTCTAAGACATTACGATTCTTTGGTTTGAAAGAGCTCAGACAGTTTTGACTCTAAGTAAGATCAAGCTAGATTCATTAAAGACTCTTTCTTGAACAGTGAAGGTTGCATAGGGGCAGGAGAAGAGACAGGCAGAAAATGAAAGCCAGATGAATTGTCCGGAATGTGGAAACCCAGGTCATCTTCCGACCCGAAATTAACTGATCAGCAGTCGTGCTGCAGGGAAATGATGGGTGTGAGAACATATCAGTATACAGTAACCGAATATTACTAATTCAGAAATATACTATCTCCGTTTTTCTTAAGTTAATGTCATACCTGTACAGAAAATACAGTTAGAAAAAAATTACATAAGACAAAGTCTATTTTAAAAAAAAACATTGTTGTACTTTAAGGATTTAATGCATCTTGGCATACCGTAGATTCTACAAGTCTCTGGAATGAACACTAGTCTTCTAAAAGATATTCTGATGATGGTGGTGGAGAACACTGTGTAATATCAGTCTCTCATACAGTAGGTGTTCAGTTGCTTGAGATTTGGTAACTACGAAGGCCATAGCATATGGTTTACATCATCTGTACTACCGTGGATATGGGCGGGGTCATCCTGAAAGAGACCACTCCTATCAGGATAGAAATGTTTCATCATACGATTGGTCAGAATGGCTTTCTGTTGTTTTGTAATGACCTTTCGCTCTATTAAAGTGGACTCAAACTATGCTGGCAAAATAACTGCCGCCCACAGTACACCAGAGCCACCTCTCACTGTACGGGTCAAGCATTCAGGTCTGTGCCATTCCCTTGGTGTACGCCACACATGCACCACTCGCCCACTCGTCGAGAAGATGGTGAAGGATGAGTCACCTGACCAGCTCACTTTTTTTTCCCACATCTCTCTATAGTTTTGGCATCACTGAACTCTCAAATCTGTATTTGTCTTTGTAATAAGGGTCTCATGCACTGCAATACTACTATAATAGCTCTCTCTGTGAAGTTGTTCTTGGTTGTAGGACATTCTGAACAGTTCCATTCTCTGAAGAACAGCTGCTCTCCTGTTTTCCCAGAGATCTAAACACACATGTAACTTTAGTCACTGTTCCTACTGAAACTCTCACAAGTTGCACAGATTTTGTGACCCAAGCTCCTGCATCCGGCCCCAATAATGAAACCTCTTGCCATCCTGCTCCAAACTCTTGGCCAACTGGGCCTGCTAAGCTTTTTTTATACATGCCACATAGCATAGTGGGATGGTAATTGCTTATCGTACAGTATACACCAGCAGTAAATACAGCTCAAGTGCTCAGAAAAAGAGGAGGTACTCAAGTTTGACCTTACGACTTCACAAGCAAACACGACAACCCATATCACCAGTAAACATATGTTCGTGACTCTATTTTGACTGCGCTTTGCTCAGTTTTCTCCTTGTTTCCACATCACTGTATGTTTTCGAAGCCACATTTTGCTAGCTTGTGGTATAGCTCGAAATAAGGGGCTACAGTGCTCAAGTCGCTGACTCTGAAATGTCCATCTGTCATCTGTGTGGTTTCTGTAGACCATAAATTTGAGGCCCCAATGACACTGGGGCTAGTTACCAATTTTTACATAAAAGATACATACGGCTCCATTTCCAGATAGGAGACTTCACGATTTGTTTAACTGACGTTCATGATAGATCACTGATGTCAAAAAGACATTACATATCCAGATCAACTTCCCACTGCATTATTTTTGTATCGGTAGTACACAAGTACAAACCCTTCAATCTTTCTGCCGCATCGGTGGTATGTGAAAAAACAAAACTTTATATACTGTATATATTTGATTTTTGGTTGAACCTTTCCTTTAAATACATAATCCTGCAGATGATAGAAGAGCCCATTCAACTGATTTGTCATGTTGAACAAGAGTTCAAAGACGAGAGGCTGGGATGAATATCGTTCTTGATGAATCTTGTATACCAGCTGGAAGGATGCCACAATCCGAAAAGGGATGTCTTCCCTCCTCTCCCTCCATATTTTCATTCCCACTTCTGCTTTGCACAGCAGTATAACTCAGCCTTGACGATTAGTCTTTGAATTTGTGGGGTGTGTGCGTTGTGTGATGTGGTTTGGGCGGTCTCTTTAAGGGGGTCCGGATGGCTGAACTTGGGTCAAACGCCCCCACCACTACCTCCCCACTTTCACTCCATCATGTGGTTTAAAGACAGATCTTCCTTCCACATCTAAAGCCTCTTTGTTCTCTGCTTTCTTTCTTTATCCAGACTGGTGCTATGACGATATGATGATACTACATCGTTGTGACTACGCCATGACAGAATACCTAGTAAAATCGTTATACTGTTAACATTGTGTTACACCAATATAGCTGATCACATCATAGAGGCATTACTAGTGGTGTGCATTGCTTTGGACATGGTTCGGTAAATGCAAGATGCTCATTATTAAAGTGGTTAACTTTGTGAAAGCTCTGTTGCTAGGTCATTTTGGAAAATGGACACAAAGCATTAACTAGCTGATGGCTATGGATATATTTTAATGAGCTAGCACGTAAGCACGTCAAAGTCCCTTTCAACTTATTTTCATATTTAGTGTTAGCTAGAGTTTCTGTGGTGAATTTACCTCTGACTGCAAAAGAAAGGATATTGTTCTTGTTTATTTTATCTTTTCTGTTGTTATCTTCTTGGTGCACCAATCAGAATTTCATATCTGTTTACTCAGCTTTACTCTAACCTCAGAAACTAAAAGTGACTTCTTTCCGCCTCTTTGTGCCCGAGTTAAACTGCATCTAGTTAGACTTTTTGCTGTTTTATATACACACATATTTTAGTGAAGTCATTGGAGGAATGGTGAGTAGTTGTATGGTGAAAGTACTAAGAAGTACGAAGCTTTTCTAGCACTAGTGCTGCTGTTTATGTGACAGTACAAAAAAAAGAGACAGAACTCTCGAGGATATCAGCACTGTCCTCAAATGTGTCAGTAAATGATTAAGAAAAGATTCCTTATGACTAAAATTACACTTAGCATTGATGGCAAACTGAATTTCAATACATCCAGTCATACGGAAAAGCATTAACACAGTGTCAGCTTGTATATATGCGGAGCTATTGGAAACTAGCGCTCCTGGATTTGTGAAGGCCATAAGAGAAAACCTTGCATATGTTCATATGCTTATAATCGGGGTGAACATGACCCCAGCTGTACGCAGCATAAGTGCGTTGCATCGCTTGACATGAGCGACGACATTGTGTAGGAATGACATTCACTGAAGTGCTAAATATTACCCTACTGAAATGTATTGTGTAACTATCAGCATGCCCAAATGCACTGAGAACTGTAAAACCCAGTGTCGCTTTTATCATACCATTCCGTTTATAATCACAACACACACACGCGCACACACACGCGCTTTCTCTGCCTAACTGAAAGCCTCCACATGTGTCCCAGAGGCAGACAAGCTGTCTGTCTCTCCGTTATAAAAACATGCATTAACACCTCGCGAGCTGAACTCACCCAGATGACACGAGCACGCCTGCTAATACAATTCACATCGAGTTATAGCTGCTCTGAGCCTCACTTTCCAAGCCGAATTGAAATAAATGAAATAAAGCCAGCAGACGGATACACAAGGCCAGATCGGGTTATTGATGAGAGCTCTCACACTCTCCTTAAACACACACACACACACACACACGCGCGCGCTCACACATAACGTGCTTGCATGAGACATTAACGTCAATACATTAATGCGCCTCTCGTTCATAACTGATGGGAAAAATATCCTGCATAATAAACAATGCCTTTGGCCAATACCGAATCCGGAAAAAGCTGGAGGCATTCAAGGCTACAAGAGGCTGGCAGCAAAAAAAAAAAAATCAACAATAACTTGTGTGTTAATAGGATTAGTGTTGAGCAAATGCATCAATTTTTAACAGCAATGAATTCAGCATGACTGGTTTGAAACTGCTGGAGTAGCACAGCTAATATATAACAACAACAAATGGACATCTGTGCATAATGCAAACACTGTAATATTTCATCAAACAATACTGTATCAAAGTTTCGGCTACATCTGTATTAAGATTTTCTAAATTGTATGCAAGATTTTCTAAATTGTATGCAGAGTTTCCTCTGACCAGTTTTGTGGTGTTGGCTGTTAAATGTCCCCCAGCTCTTCTGGACAATTCTTGCCCATTCACCAGTTTTCAGTGTGCAGGAATGACTGCACCAGCCTTCTGAGTTTTACTTCAGAAAATTAAAATGCATTTTAAATAAGGAATAACACGCGACAAACTGCACTGTTGCATGCTGGGGGTTGTATGCGTGGGGGACATGGGGGACGTGGGGGACGTAGGGGACGTGGGGGACGTTATTCCCTCGAAGTGCGTTGTTTTTGTATAACATCACATTCTGTCGTGTGTTATTCTGCTTATACCACAGCAGTTTGCTAACAATTGCAATGTTTCACATATTAATGAAAGAAATGGTTTAGATTTAACGCTGTGGAACAACCTAGATTATAGCCACGATAAAGCCTCATTCCCTCATGAGCCTCGCTCTCTCAAAAAAACGCAGCTTGTCGTTTTACCGAGAAAACAGAAAGCGCAAGCTCCTCTGTCCTGAAGACGTTTCTGTGCTGCTAAGCTTTGCCAAGCGAAATGACTTCTACAAAGTGCTTACAACCGACACTAATCCTATAAATGCTACATAAATGTCTGCTAACAAAAAAAAACAAAAACATCACCACATCAACATATTTTATTAAATCTGTTTATTATTAGCCCTATATTATTATATGCGTCCCTGTGTATATGCTGTTACTATAGAAACAATAACATATTACAACAAGTGCATTGATATTAACCTACTGTTCACTTTTTTTTGGGGGGGGGGGGGGGGTATTGGGGAAGAGCAGTATTAAGTGTCTGAGAGTTTGACGTAACCTCACTACTCACTATGTTACACTGAAATGCATGTTTCAGACTGTAAGTAAAGCTAGGGAAGAGACGGCATCTTAATCAGAGACACTGCTTATGTCAAGGACTGAAACCTACTCAGCTTAGGCTTTAAACTATGGGCATGCTTTCTTTACCTGTGAGTGCACCGAATCAATAAAAACCTCTGCATTATATTATTCAACAAATCATAATAGCGAATCAATGTGTGTGATAAATTATCATACTTCCTGTGCACACATTATGATTTCACAACTTCGTGTGGACAAGTTAAAATAATGCAAAATAATAGGGAGTGCTGGATCAAGTGCTATTCTACAAGCCGCCGAATAACGAGGGTGGAAGCCCTACTATTAGATTAAGCCAAATCTGCAGTGATTAGTGTGATGATTGCTGCTAGGACTATTCATGCAGCAGTATACCGACAATATGCTTGCAAACCTCTCATTCATATTCTTTCTTTTTTTTCTTTTTTAAATCATCTATTGCTTTTAGGTTATACTATATTACAACAAATTTGACAACAAAGGGAAAAAAATGTCATTTTCTTCTCCAGTCTGCATTTTCTACCCATGATTTTGTTTTCAGGCGTAGAGCCAAGTGCTTGTGTTTAAAGGCAGAGTTCTAAATGCTGAAAAAAAACCCATCTCCAATGCTTCTCAAGAAAAAAATTGGCAACCTCAGGTAATTTGCATAACCCTAATGGAGAGACCAAGAAATCAAGCACTGGCAAGTTGCTGTCAGAGGAGAATAATCAACTTCAGGTTGCCTGAATGAAAGATCCTAATTCACATATGAAAATTATCTGCAAAATACTGCAGTAAAGACGACTTCCTAGTCTGATTTGTGACACTGTATGACATTGTGACATTTAAAAATGGACAACAGAGCTACAAACTGAAGCTGTAGCCATCTTAAAGCTGGAATCACTATCTTCCTCAGCATGTTTTATTCGATGTCATTTCTGCCACAAATCACATTCAGGTCCGAGGCGTGGCTCAAAATTGCACATTAGAAGTGATTTGGATGGAAATAAATACTTGAAATTTTTATACTGACGTTTAATGTACTGCTGAGCAAAATGATGCGCGTAAACTATCTTTACTTCTGAGCTACATGAGCCTCATAGCTCCAGTGTAAAGTTAAAGAAGCAGCAACAAGCACTGCTAGACGTCACAACAGAGGCAGTGACTTTTTTTTGCGTTTCAGCTTGGAGTAAACTTGCTTGGTTAGAAATCCACCACAAGCTGCATGAGATCTGCGTCTGGATCTGCCAATTTTAGGAGTGCCCTGTTACTAAGAGTAACTCGGCTGCGGCTGCAGGTGCGACTGAAGATGGATGCAGGCAGCCGATCAGAGAAAAACACAAAAAAAGAATTCATCTAGAGATGCTAACATGCTAATGCTAATACATTTTATACCACTGCTTTGTTACATTCTTGATTCTGATTAGTCAGAAGGTGTTGATTAATTTTCTATGACAGCATGACTCGAACAGTTTTGTCAGCTGCAAGGCAAATTATATTTTTAGATTAACATGCTCATTCTTGCACTTTATAAGTAAGCACTTAAACAATCCACATAAACGCATTTAAAGTAGTGAAACGTCCTCTGTTTTGTGAGAGGTGGCGTTACATTTCTGGAAGAATCCTCCAGTGTCAGAGCTCTGTAACAGTTAGAGATAAAGTAGTCGCCGTGTTTTCCGGCAAGGGCAAGACTTCAGGACAGGAGGCTTTGAGGCTTCTGGGTAGCATGACAAGCGGCAATTTTCCTGTCATATTAATTTCAAGAGGAAGGAAAAAGAGTGGCTGGGGAAGGAGGAACTGTTTATAGCTGCTATAATGTAATGATAACAGGAACTAACTTGTTTTGGAGACTTCCACAGCATCAAATGCAACTATAAATGAATAAAAAGTATGATGTGCCATTCCTTATTAAATAAAAAAAAAATGGTTAGAGTTGGCAGATTGCTGCGAAAGGAAAATAGACGTGTTGTTATAGGAACAGAATCAACTCGGGGGTTGTAACTGATTCTGTACCTAAAGCTGGGCATCTGAAATTGCTAGTCAGTCAGTTGTATACGACTGTAGCTGCAGAGTGTGATGTTAAAAGCGTTGCAGTGCACATGTAGTTGTAGGTGACATGGCCTGTTGGGTCAGGAAGCAGGGGTACCTCATGATTCAAATCCCGTGAATTCCATTAAGTGTTTGATCATCACGTCATGCCGTCAGGTTAGAAGACACTGAGTGCAAGAATTTGAGTTCGCAGCTAAATGAGAGATGAGAGTCTTATAAATAAAGACAGAAACTTCAGTCATGACTGAATGTAACACAGATACAGATGTTGGAGCGCAGGAATGCTATAGCCCATAAATTGCATTTAATTGCTGGGAGGGGGGAAACCTGGATGTGAATCATAAGATCTGATACTGTTAGATCTCTTGCCAACTGTCCTCCTGTGTAAAGCTTTTAATGGAGCTGCAGGGTAAAGCTGATGATGCATGTCGGCAGAGTTCATCACGCTCCCTTTATCTATGCACACATAGACTTCGGTGCGCTCGGTTACCGAGGTCAGAGCTAACCCACAGAGAAGTGCACACAGAGATGAGAGAAGGAGACAGGGGGAGAAAAAGGAAGACAGAAAGCAGTATTTTTTTTTACTTATTAGACAGTTTATGCTACATTACTTCCCTTACCTTGAATGGAGTCAGGCCATAGGATCTGGTGTCTGAAGTTTTTACTTTAGTTTTGTCCTGGATCTATGAGGCTAATTTAACTAAAAATTAGGGGACGCTCAATGTTGAGTTGTTGATTAATCTCAAACAGTCTTGCTTAGAGATGCTGATTCGAAATCTAATTCTATGTTAGACATTGTGAAATAATATACGGCCAACAGAATGTCACAAAGCTAAAAAAAACTTTAGAAGTAGCCATCTTAAAGCTAGAATCACTTTTTTTCCCCTCACCTCAATCAGACTCAGGTAGGAGGAAGTGTGTCCCAAAATCTGAATTGTACATTAGAAGCGATTTGGATGAATACATACTTCGATTTTGATGTGTATATTTTTAATACTGAAGTATTCTGGCATTTATGAAATTGCTGATTTAGAAATGCTGCTTTCTGAGCTGAGTCTTTAATGATTTGGACAGCAGTTGGCTAGAATATTCCATAATTCTTAGCACTATTGAGACTGGTATTGGGGTATCTGTCTGATAAAAAAAAAAAATAATAATGCTCTGATGCACTAAGCCTAGCTTATAAACAGTTGACATGACGTGATGGAGATGTGGATGTGTTTTACGATTAATTATGGCAATCAAATCAAAGCAGACTGCAAACTGTGCTCTGCAAAAATATCAAGAGGAGGTACTGCAGCATCTTGCTACAATACACATAACCTGATCAAAGGTTTTAAACCTAAATCTTGACCTCCCCAGTATGAGGAGTTCAGTCTAGCAGTACAGCGCAGCAAAGAAGACTGCAGCAAACACTAGCTAGGTCAGAAAAACGCCTACGGACAAGCCTAGGTGAGTGAAAATGACAACCTTTATCTAATATATTGTTCTTGACAAGAACAAGGGCAACAACAGCTTTTGGCGCAATGAAGACAAAAACATACTCTGCTTACAGCTGTACAGAAGTGCTTCACCGACGTGAAACAAAACCCTAATCGATCCTAGGTAACTAATGTAGCTAGCTAACACACTTTAAAAAATGAACTAGATAACTTTATGTGCATGGACACCATTTAAAGATATTAACGGAGCTAAATATGATGCCCCTGATTGATTAATACTAAGTAGGTTACGCCTGTGCTTACACTCTGTAGGAAAAAAAAAGGTATCAGTGTATCAGTGTATCCCTATTTCTTAGCCACATTAGTCTCATAGCTCTCATGCAAAACCTAAAGAAGCAACCATTGGATGGGTGCCATGAATATAAAAAACAGCCGTAGAACAAGACTTGGTGAAGTGGACAGCAACCAAAACCAGGATGTGCATCACGGCGTACTGCCTGCTATAATCAAGCACAAGTGCTGAGCTCAGATCAGCCTGCACACGTTTATAATCATAAGGAAGTGCAGCAGAGCAAGCTGATTTGGGATCACTTGAGAACACTTTTTTCCCCAGACCAATTTCCAGATTATTTTCTGCTTGTGTCAGTGCTGCCACAAGAATACTGCTAAAAAGGCCTTAATGGTTCTCCTACCTAACTCCCCATAGATATCCCATACAGCTCTAAAGCACATACAAGGGTTTTGTTCTAATGGCTTTTGTAAAGTACCTGAGAGACTGAAATATCGCACACAGCACATTAGAGCCTTTGAGGCTAGACCTTGGGACATTGTGGAATCGCTGTATTACCCAGAACGTTGCCTGCTGGAACCTCGTCGAGTTCGTCCAGCTCTCGACCCATCAGCAAATACAAGCGATCCAGAGTGCAGCAGGCCATGTGGGGTATGGCGGGCACGGAGTCAGGGACTGAACACTCATCTGTCAGCTGGGAGAGAGACAGAGAATGATAGATGAAGGTGAGAGTCAGAGTACAATGGGCTGATTGCAGACCCAAGCAGGTTGATTATAGTGATTAAAGCCTGGAATGAAAAATTAAAAGTGCCAAAGCTAAAAGTATAAGAGTCAGACGACAAACGTTCATCCTGCAGCAGGTAGAGAGTGTACTGAACGAGGGATGATGTTACCATGTGACAGGAGTATGTGTTTATAATATACTTTTCCAACAAAATTAATTTAAATTTTTTTTAGCCAATTTTCATTCCAATTTCCTAAAACATGCTTGTGTAATGTCTTAGAGCAGCTGAATGTGCTTGGAGGAGAGCACTAACTCCATACATTCACACTGCAGCAACATGAAACACTTCCTTTTCCCAAGAGATTAGGCTCCTTTGAGGGGATGTCGCTAAACCGCAAGAACATAATTGACAAGTCTAATTTCGAGTACGTTTTTACATTCGATCAAGAAACTTTGTCCGACCGTTATAAACATGTAAAACTTGTCTTTCTTCATGGTGCAGAAAATTCCATGCAATAATGTACACACCATTTTCACTCTCAATCCTCTGTGTATAATTTTTCCCTAAAAAAAAAAAAAGGAAAAGAAAGAAATGCTTTTGTGTCAAGACTGATCGTGGTATTGCTCTGACTGAGTCTATGCAGGGCATTTGAGGCAAAATGATCAATTCATTTTCTCAAGGCATTATTCAATTCAATCTGCCTCCAACACACAGTGAAAAATGACTTGTATAGCACATGTACCTTTATCAGTGTGTGTCAGTGTCCTTGGTAGGCAGCATTAATTACAGAGAATAACACTTTAGAGTCAGTACAGCCACTGTGGGCCATAAACTTCATTTACTCTGACAACATCCTGGCGAGGCGGAGAGTTAGCTTACAGCATGTCTAACTAGGCAAGTGAACTGCCTCTTTATACTAAGAGACACTAACAGCTAGTCGGCTGCATACAGATGACGAGCAACAAAATCGAATTTGTGCCGGCTAAGCGACCATTCTCCCGTGGACATAGAGAGAGCAGTCCTGCTTTAGATCTTTACACCTTATGGCAGTAATTAATGTTTAATCAAACTCAAATTTCACTCTGTTTGCTGCCTACCTTTTAAAGATCAACCACTGAGACAGACTACTATGTGAGATGAGGAAAAAAAAAATCTTTAAAAAAAAAAACTTTCCTACCACTGTGACTTCTCAAAAATCAAATATTACTTTTGTACCTGAGTAGGGATGAATGAGGTACTCGAGGTTTTGGTGAACTAGAACCACGACTTATTCTAAACCGCTCATGGTGGGCTGTTAGTGCATGCATTCAGGCCAGGCTTATTCTTGTAAACAAAAACTAAAATTCAATGTAAAACCAGTATAAGAGCAATTAATTATAATTAGAGTTCACATATAAATCCAGAATGATCTCAGCCTGTGGCATCTACCAACATGGTTTATGAGTCTCGAGAATGATATAAATCATAGCCAGGAAAATGTTTGCCAACCCGGGAGAAAACTAAATCATGTCGTACCATTTTTGGCAAGGGAACAACACTATCAGCAGCATTTCAAACTCAAGTAAAATTTGCTGTTTAGAAATCCACCGCACGCTGCATCTCCGGGCTGCCTCAGATCTGGGCTGCCCCTGGGCGTTCACACTGTGTTCACTCAGAATACATAATATAAAATACAAAATCAGGTTGATTCAGTGAGCCATTTTATGAGGTGATGGTTCAGTGCAGGAGGACGATCAGACATCAGCACAAAACACAATCCTCTAGTGAATGATTATAAGGAAATATGCTGAAGGTGCAACGCTAGCATTAATAAATATTAATGAATGAAAGCCAGTGTGCAGATGTGAACATGAATGCACTTTAGCTTTCATTTAGCTTATGTAAATCCCTGTCTAGCCCGATGATTGTATTTGGTCATCTTGAACTGTTGGAATCCAAAGCTCAACCGTAACCAAAAAAAAAACATGTTAAAAGCATTACAGTGCGCATGTGGTCATAGGTAAAGTGTCCTATTAGGTTTGAAGGTAAGAGTCCCTCAGGATTAAAAGACCTGTGAATGCCATTACGTGTTTGATCATCGTGGTAAGCCATCAGGTTGAAAGGCACATCAGTGGTGACCAAATACCCTGAGTACTTTTCTCCCTAGTGAGAGTCCAATTTCCATCTACTTTCTAATGTCAGTGCTGCCACGTGAACAATGCTAAAAAGGTCTTAATGGTTAGCACTAGCTAACTCCCATGGGACTCCATAAAGACAGCATGGGGCTGGTCTAATGGCTTTTGTAAAGCACTGAGAGAGACAGACTGAAAGATTGCATGCAGGACATCAGAGACATTGTGGCTGGACATCATGGCTACACTGAGCTGGACACGATGATTGAATCCCTGCATTAATGCACCCTTAAAATGTTAATGTTGCTAATTATGAATGAAAGAGACAATTAGCATTATGGCTATGTGATTGGACTAAGTGATCACCATTACCTTCTGGTCATATTACGCATTAGCATGAATAATTAAAGGTGAAGTTCTCACCGTCTGCAGAGTGATGGCAGGATCCATGAACCCAGGCTCGTGTTTGTGAGAGACTGGGGACGCGTGATGAGGTGACATCTGTGCACGTTTCCGATGTTTCAACTCTTTCTCCTCCTCTTCTGATGTGGACTTCACCGTCAGGGACTCCGTCTGCATGCACAGGCCATCGGTATCTGCAAAACATATACACCATCACAAAGAGGGAGTGAGAAAATACATATAGACTAAAACATGAATGCACTCACAGACACACATGCACAATTACTTAAAAGTAAAAGTATTGAAATGTATTGACTGCTGGTCACCATATTGAATGAGAGAGCTAAAAATATATATTATCCATCAGTAACTTGCAGTTACTTGAGCACAGAGTCTCTTCATAGGCATAAAACTATTACAAATACACATACAACCCGCACATTGACTGACAGATAAGCAACACCATTCATGATTGCTTAGTCAAGGGTTTCAAGTCCATAATCATGTCGTGTCTCTCACGAACAGCAAGCAAGGTAAACGGAAATGCTGCACTTGCTGTGAGCCAACTCTTTCATTCAAAACACAAAAATTCAAATTAATCTGTGGACAATGTCTGCTTAGTCTATTTACTTCTAGTTCCTCCAAAGGAAAACTGAAAAACCAGTGACTGAGAAAATAATCACTTAGCACATCCACTACTGTATTCCACATGTACTTTCTCAATCTTTGTTGATGACGTGTTATGGAAGTCTTCAGCACCTCCATTAAGCACCATGTGTAATCACTTGCTGCGATGCTCAGCAATAGGCCACAGACTGGGCTCGAAAGAAATCAGCCCCAGCCTCTACATTATATCATTCAGTGTATTTTTACTTATGACCATCGGTGGTGCTGCTGTTCTTAGTTCCTTAAAAGTAAAAAAAAAAGAAAGAATAATGATAAAATACTCTAAGCCATTTGTTAAGATTTGTGCATCTGGACTGCAGGTACTACGGAAGGTGAAAACTGTGATGCTCTCTTAATGCATGATTCCCAAACCCTAAGGCTACAAGCTTAAATAGTCAAAAGTTTCAAAGTGACATCCACTAACTGAGGATTAGTTAGGGCATTGTGCTACAGATGGGAAGGATTGAAGCTGAAGTCCCAGCAGCAGCAAGTTACCACAGTGGGGTCCTTGAACAAGATCCTTAACCCTCAAATTCAGTTATATCCCATTTCAGTTGTTTCACAATGAACAGTCACAACGCAACTGTAAATGTAATAGAAAAGTACTTACTGCCCAGAGTCAATGGGCTGCATACCTACATGCAACTTAGCATCAAACCGCTCTGTTAGTTACTGCACAGACTTTTTGCTTTGGACACCGACACTCTGACTGTCCAGGATGACAACTACAGGGTTCATAGGGACAAATCTGGGTGTGACATGTTCGATGAGCATAATGGAAGACTTTGATTAGCCTGCAAAATCACCTGACCTCAATCCCATAAAAAAAATAAAATAAAATAAAAAAATAAATAAAAAAATAAAAAAGTTAAAAACCTGTGGGAATATTTGGGACAGCAGGGATTATTTTCTTTCCGTGCCTCCTGGTGGGCATCATGGTGGCGACAGGCTGAAAAGGCCAGCCCAGACATCTTTATCACCAGCCACAGATTGCAGCTCCTCCTGGGGGATCACTAGACTTTCCCAAGCCAACTGTGAGATCTAATCTCACCAGCGCATCACCAAAGTAGGCCGTACAAACTGAATAGCTGAATTGTGCACACAATCAGCGGGCTAAAAGATGCGTCTCAAGACACTAGTGGAATCCTAGTGGATGGGATTGGTGCTGTTTTAAGGCAATGGTAGGAGTAACAACACATTGAGCAAAAAAAAGGTGCTATCTCGCTTTCTTGCTGGTGAGCGTGACCTAGACAAACAAAACGTTAGGTCAAATCTAGAGGTGTAACATAGTGGGCTTGTAGAACCTACAGTCAGCTCCATAAATATTAGGACATTGAAAAAGTTCTTGTTATTTTAGCTGTCTACTACAATATATTGGACCAATTGTAATTGGACAAACTAACAATCATAAGTAAATTGTCATTTTTAGCACTTGGTTGCAAATCTTTTCTGGGATACATGGACATGACCAGACTTCTTCTTCTCAATCTAGCCATGGGGGTCACAGTCCAGTGACTTCTGTGCCGGTCCCAAGCCCGGATAAATAGAGAGGGTTGCG
>CM074955.1:9600860-9613924 GCA_037577455.1 Pangasius macronema
TTAACAAGTGGGAGGCACATATGCAAACTGTTGTAATTCCTACACCGTTCACCTGATTTGGATGTAAATACCCTCAATTAAAGCTGACAGTCTGCAGTTAAAGCACATAGCATTATAGCACCGCATATCGCATTATTTAGCAAGTTATCGCATATCACGTTTTTCTTCAAAAAAGTGCAGCCCTACTGACAAGGTTTATATTAATGTGCTCTCTCTAATATGTTATCATCTATAAAGTAACAACTTACACAGAGACTTGTATGGTGGATGCTCCACATAAACAGATTTTAAGATGCGTGTCATTGTTGTGGATATAGTGACATTTTCTGTGAGGAGATTTTTTGGAAGGAGTCTCCAGTGTTAGAGTTTTGCAACAGTCACAGGTAAAGCTGTAGCTTTAAATTCTCTGACATGGGAAAGTTTGAGTTTTGCGGTTTCTTGATAACATGACAAGCTGCAATGTTTCATCTTATTAACATAAAGTGAAAGGAAAAAGTGAGGCTGGTGAGGCAAAGAAAGTTTATACCCACATCACACCACTTTGCCGTTGATTATTTCCCTAACTCCATATGCGTTTTTTATCCCTTACATAATGCAAGGTTGTGATGTTTTCTTTTCTAGCGACTCCTCTTTGTGATAGATATTCTTGTACGTTGCTTGTTAGGATAAATTCTAATAAGGCCTCTTCTATCAAAGATATTGAACATTTGGGACACATCCCTGAAAAACATACACACACACACACAAAAAAAACAAGGTCTAGTGGTGTTCAGAATGCAGAAACCAAATGCAGTCAGAGCTACTTTCCCAGTAGAACAGCTGGCTAGCATTCACACGCCTTCTTTACTGTGTGTGTGGCTAATCACTTTTCCCTTGTTAGGCATGCAGGGATGGATTTCATTAGCTGCATCTACTCAGGAAAAACTACACGGGAGCTCCGTGCAGACGTACACATGTTCCACAGGCCTGACTATTAAAACAATAGTCAGATTCATCATGGCTGCCTAGCCTCCTCCCGGTTTCCTGTGGCCATCTGCTTCTAATGACTAACAGTGTTGGGTTGCACACTCTTTTATGTCCATAAGCAATAAGCAAGGGACAGTATTATATTTTCATTTTGTTAAAACTGTTTTGATATTTGTTTATTACATCATCATGGTATTGTATTTTTGTAACCCTTAGAGTAGATGTCAGGTCACATTTGTAAACATATTTCTCATCTCTTCTGCTTCTTATTAGCAGCGTTACAACAGCAGTACAGCTAACATCAACTTAGTGTTGTTCAGCATTTTATCCGTAAAAATAAACGGTTCTTGAGATAACCAATGACTGAGATTATGCTAATGTTTTTTGATGTCCTCTGTGTGGACGGAAAAAAAAAACCTTTTTTGTGGACTTTAATGGGACTATACTATTAATTAACCAATAGTGTCATATTTATGTACTTATTGTACTCATTGCCCTCAGATGGCATTCCATAGTGTTTGAGTATATTTACAGCCCAAAACATAAATTTCAGTGTGACATATTACGGTGCCATCAAACTGTCAGACAGGAGTGCTGAACTTAATAGTGCTCCTCACTTGAGCCAATATCAGGCAAGAATAATGGGCTTAAGTCCAAGGTCAGAATCACTCGTAACTGAGACATGCTTCTGTTTTTGACAAACTCCATCTCACACTCACAAACCCCTTTGTGCAAATACTGCTTAAATCCGGAGATACCTCTGAGGCCAGTATTAAATCATAACTACATTCACATATTTCAACTCTGGATATGGCCTTTGTCTCATATCTAAGCATGTATAAGCCATTCTTTTAAACCCCATGCAGCAAACACATATGAAGGGAGTTCCAAAGTTTGATTTCCAAATGGCTCTGTATTGGACATGTACTGCACTACAAAGGGTTTATAAACTGTTATTCTATAAGCACATACTGTACAAAAGGGTAGGATGATGAAGCCCAAATAGCTCCCAATGGACATACAGTCAGGTCCGGAAGTATTTGGACAATGATGGAGGTTTTGTGATTTTTCCTTTATACACCACCACAATGGATTTGAAATAAAACAATCAAGATGTGGGGAGAGACCGAATATTACAGACAGAACATTATAGGAAAATTGTCTTATTAAAAGTTGAAAAAAAGGGTAATTTTTTCTAAAACTGGTGATGGTGTTTAAGATATTAAAGAAAATGGTTCCTAAGTATCTGTTTGTAAGAGAGGTTCACTGTCTACAAGTGTGAGTAGTAATGATGTATATCTCTGTAGGTTTAAGAGTGAAATGGGAAAAAAAGTATTTTTTATATACTAGCTCTGCTGCTTGGAATAAATTACCTGGGCGTATTCAAGAGATACAAGTTGGTAGTATTTTTAGAAGGGAAGTGAAAAAATGGTTGTTTTATCATTGATGTTTTGAAGTTTGTGTGGTGAGTTTCTGAACTTGATATTAATTGCACTCCATTTATGATTTGTGCGTCCATTTTTTTTTTAATACAGAGGACCACAATGGAAATAAGCAGATGGCCTTTTTGTGTATTTTATCCTGGACAATTTTGAAATGAGTATGAATTAGTCTTTTTGGGCCTTTTTTTGTATTATGTTTTAATATTTTGTCAAATAAAACGAACAAACAATCAAAATCCCACTCGGGGCACTGGGCTACTGGTGTCTCTTTGGTAAAAGCCACTGGATCAGAAAGCTGTGTGTTCAAGCCCCAGCACTGCCAAGCTGCCCCTGTTGGGCTCTTGAGCAAGGCCCTTAACCTGCTCTGCTCCAGGAGTGCTGCATCATGGCTGACCCTGCTCTCTGACCCCAGCTAACTAAGAACCCGGTATAGGTGGGGGAAAAAAGAATTTTGCTGTACTGTAATGTAAGTGTGTTGTTCTTTCTTTCTACTGCCTGGAAATAGTGGTGCAGTAGAACACGTGGTGCAGGAAACAATATCATCACCCAAAATAATTTAGACCAGTTTAACGGCTTCTAAATTGGACAGCACTATATAGGGTGTAAAGACCATTAGTCCATAGTAAAGAAGAAGAGTTGAATCTCCTATACAATGAATATATAGTGCTCTATGTAGGGTGTAGAAACCCTTATTTCATACCCCATGTAGTGCGCTTATATATGGAAGAGAGACATTTGTGATTCTGCCGATGTATATGCTGTGTGCTAAAAGAATGCTGCAGGCCTCTATGCTAAGCGCTAAGCCTAGCTGATTTCTTTACCAAACAAAGTGTCATCAGAGGGATAGGTCTGGGTGCCTGTGTGTGTTTATGTATGCCTGTTTAAAGAGCAAAGGATATGAAACTCTGTCTAAGTGGATTACTGACTACACACTTCCAGTTAACTCTCTCTCTCTCTCTCACACACACACACACACACACATACAGGAAATTCACTCATTAGAGGAAAGCAGAGGCTCTCGTGTGTGAACGTAGGAGGGGAGAGTTCTCCAGCAAACAAGATATTTCATCTCAATGGGATTCACCTGGATAAATAAAGCAGGAATAAATAAAATAAAAGAAACAAGGTGCTGGGGGAAGGCATCAGTTTTCAAGGTCAAATGAGGAGTGAGGAGTCTAGTGTCCTGTCAGTGACCTTACTGAGAGTGCCCTCTAGTGTTCCCTAGACTGGAGTGTTTCTAGGATTTCAAAACATCAATGAGTATTCTGTCCTTTCAATTCATATACTGTTGCAATATATTAAAAGGCATGGTGCATTCACGATGTGTAGAAACAGACTCACATATTGTGCAGGCCTAGTATAAGCTGATCAACTTAATTTCTAATCACTTCTATTAAGACACCTCCTGCATGCTGTCTTGTGAGAGAAAATAAAAATAATTTCACCTTTCAAGTGCGTCAGGAAGATAAACAGTATAAAAGAACTTATTAGAAAGTTAACTCATTCAGTGATAACAAATGTTTCCTAAACCTTCCATAATTCATTCACTTTATTTATCATGTAAGAAGAAATACAGCTCCTTTCTGTGTCTCTCTCCAACCGAATATATTTTAGGATTTTAGTTTTTTTGTTTGTTTGTTTGTTTGCTGTTTTGGGGAAATTGGCCAACAGAAAACAAAGATGTTTCAGTTATCTTTTTATGACTCGAAAATAGATGTTATTAAGACTACCAATAAGAACTGAATCCCAGACTCATCTCCTGAGAAGCTCATAACAAAAGAAATGATCAGGGTTAGGCTAAGAAAAATAATTGGTTTTGGAAACAGCCCAGGCCTTAGATCACTTTTAACAGCCTCCTGGTGGTGTGTCTCCAGCTGGTAGAAAGATTTCAGCCATTATATACAAATGTGTCATGATCTCCTCCTGTGTTTTTGTTTTTTTTTCTCCAAGAATTGAATCTAACCTGTTTGACTCGAATGTTCACTTACCTCCTCAGCCTGATTAAACAGATCAGTGTTGCAACTTGTTCAGAAGGATGGGCATATAAATAGATTTAAATTGCTTTTACAGAGTTATTGTTGAGAATTTGATTGCAGATGCTTTGCTGTCATTCATTCATTCATTCATTCATTCATTCATTCATTGCTTCATCCTGCTCAGGGGAATTCAGAGCCTGTCCCAGGAACACTGGGATTGGGATGGGAATACACTCTGGATGGGATGCCAGTCCATCGCAATGGAAGGCAGCATGCACACACACACACACACACACACACACACTCATTCGCAATTCAGAGTCATCATTCCCCCAGTAACATACCTTTAACATGCTCTGATAAACTACTGCGTACTGAAGCACCTGCTTAATCCAGCTGAATAACTTTGAATTTTTTTTTTGTCATGTGAGAACAAACTTGGATAATAAAGTTAGACTCTATAAGAATTTGTCCTAATAACTCATATAATCATTATGAAGGTATTTTGTATTTTTTAAAAAAATCTCACTGGTAGATGGGCAGATCTGCAAGAGCAGGTGACATAAACATCTGGCGGAAAACAAAACACACTCTGCAGGGACTAAGCCTTACAGATGCTCTGATACGCTGTACAAAGAAAACCAGACTGTCGCCAGCTTCTACGAAGAAAAAGAAAAAGCTTCTCTGAAAAAAAAAACAAAAAAAAACACTGAAGTACAACAAAATGAAAATAAAAAAAAACCAAAACCCTGGAGTTGAGAATACAAACCTGATACATAAACTCTGGATTTCTTGCAGTTGTTTCTTTAGAGTCTTATTTGGAATTACTGAAAGCAGCAGGATGAAAGGATTTCGAAATTTCTGGATTTCGCTGTCTCCTTCTTCACCACACATTCGATTTAACAGACAAGAATGTAGTTTGGGCTGTGCTCAAAGGATCTGTGACTTTGAGAACATAATTATCTGCTCTTCCTGTCTTGCTCTTATGTTTACAAAGTGTTATAAGAACGAAAGCGTCCAAACATAGCTGGCTAATCACTGCAATCGAATTAAAACTGAGCCGAAAATATAAATACACATATCCCTAGATAAAATACACACACAAGCCTCGGTCACCGTATTCTTATTCAACACAAGAGTTTTAAATGCAAGAAATACAGAACAAACACACACAAACACGTCCAGGCTATGTTAGGGCACTAGTTAAAACAATCAGAGAATGAAAAGATACAGATCTGTGAAAATTACACACACCACCAGTGAACAGAAGTCTCATTCGACTCGCTGCTGCCCAATTTAACAGTGTGAAATACATAAAACTCATCAAATGGACCCATTAATCACTATTTATCTGGTGTTCTTTTGTAAAAAAAAAAAAAGGAATCTCTCTCTCTCTCTCACACACTCCCTTTCTCTCATTCACTCTCTCACTCTCTCCTGCCAGTCACTTTGTAGTTGGACTTCTTTCGTGCCTGGGGTGTGATGACACTGGACATATCTGAGCTGGCATATGACATACGAAACAACTAATCAACAACATTGATAAAATTCAATAATGAAAACAGTTCGAAATGAATTTCATTATCAGTTTGTTGAATTGTGTGATAAAGCATGCTGTGGTGCGCGCTTTGTCACTTCACTTACACTAAAAGTGTATTTGATGGAAGTGGCGGAGCACCTTACAGTACGGGGAACTCTTTACATCGCACCACACTGCTGGCCTCATGACATATCTTGAGTAATATTTTACGGGGGGCCGTCGTGGCCTAATGGTCTGAGAGTCAGACTTATAATTCGAAGGTGAACCCGAAGGTCATGGGTTCGAATCTCGGGTCCGGCAGGGACTGAATGACCAGCGCTCTCTGCCACCCTCAATACCACGACTGAGGTGAGACCCTTGAGCAAGGCACCGATCCCNGGCACCGATCCCCCAACTGCTCCCCGGGCGCCGCAGCTAAAATGGCTGCCCACTGCTCCGGGTGTGTGTTTGTGTGTGTGTGTGTGTTCACACTTTTTATGTGTGTGCGTGCACTTGGATGGGTTAAATGCAGAGCACAAATCCCGAGTATGGGTCACCGTACTTGGCCACAAAGTCACTTCACTTCACTTCACCTGATCATTCGTTTGTGGTCAGTGTGAGAAACAGTGGAAATGCGATGTTCCTGGCTGAACCATGAAGGGTTGAGTGAATCCGTTTTCTAGCTATTGATGGCTATTCGCACATTGATGGTCATCACTTATCACTATTTCCTATCAGAAAACATTACCTCATGCTACATTGGCCAAAGAGTCGTTACTTTCTAAGACATCTCGATGGATTGAAATGACTGAACATGGACTTGAATGAACGATTAATCTACAAGACGAATGCTTTCTCATTTCAAAACACAAATCCTCTCATGAGACCTGTGCATTATGCAGGGTTGTGCAGTAATGCACCATTTCTTCACACACACAGCTTTATAAACTGTGTGTATCAAGTCACAATCTCTCTTTAAGGTTCATTTTAATATAGTAATAAACCCCAGGGAAAGATGAGAGCACGGTTATAAGAGAACCAAACACAGTCAGGAAGTGAAGTTGGAGAATAGAGAACATACCGGTCCAAAGAATTGACTGGAGCCCAGTCATGTGCATTTGCATGAAATGGAGACGATCTAAATTCAACTTGTCACTGGAATCACAGCTCAGTGTGGAGTACTGACACGGGAAATGAATAGGCGCCTGTCTCTTACTGAGATGCATACACAGTCAGGCTGTCAAAGGTTAGAGCAGGACGAGACATGCTGAGATCATGATCAGAGTGGACAGCGGCCCTGTCGTTTGCGGGAATACACAGTTTCAGCCCAGTGTCTAAGGAACACAGTTGTATACACACATACACACACACACACNACACACACACACACTCACAGAGGAAATGGTGCAGTATTGATCATTTGCTAGATCGCTGTTTGGCCAGGCTTCATTAAGTTTGCTGAATCCACAGGTTCACACGTACACACACACACACACACACACACACACACACACACACACTCAGATCTATTATTTAAGCCCCTGGCGCTCCTGTATGCACCTGCCTGTGATCAGGGGCCACTTTGAAATTTTATCCACTTGGGAAAAGAGCCAAAAATTGCACACCTCTCTTACTCTTACTCTCACTCTCACTCTCTCTCTCTCTCTCTCTCTCTCTCTCACACACACACACACACACACACACACACACACACAACTTGCAATAGAGATCCTATTTTTACTCATCAAATATCTATACGCTAATACACAAACACACACACAAAGTAGAAGCGAGTGACTGCACACCTCTGTTTGTTCTGTGGCAGGGCCTTTGAGTCCACAGCGAACATCTTCGACACGAACACGATGACCGGAGCCGATTCTTCACTTGCACACTCCAAGAAGGCTGCAGGGAAAGGAACAATAAAAAGAAGAAATTTTACAACACACACTGTGCTTTTTTTTCTTACCAGGTAAAAACACTGCCATATGGCCAATGTGACCTATGTTAGGATTATGCATCATCTTAACTGTACTATGTCGGTTTATTAGTGTTTTACTGTAGGTGCCTTACACTAACAGTTACAGCAGCTTGCTATCTTAAGTGGTACAGTAACACTAGCCATAGCTTACCTTTAACAGAACACTGAAAATCACATAGCAACGCTGGCATAAATGAGAGTCATGAGTATGTAATAATGAGCCTTACAGACATTTTTTTCCAATTTTCACCAGCATGGTAGTGGTCATTTCTACTATTGTTATTAATAAGGACTAATAACAATAACTTTGATCTGTACTGGTCTTTCCTTATAGCCAAGGCTTTGGTCAAGCAAGTTCTTGCTTATAATAATAATAATAATAATAATAATAATAATAATAATGGTAGTATTAATGGTGGTAGTAGTAGTAGTAATAGTAATAGTGGTGGTGGTGGTGGTGGTGGTATTAGTAGTGGTGGTGATGGTGGTGGTAGTGATGGTAGTAGTTTTATTATTAGTAGTAGTGGTATTAGTAGTAATGGTTGGGGTTGGTATTAGTGGTAGTGGTGGTGGTGATGGTAGTAGTGGTATTAGTAGTAGTGGTTGGAGTTGGTATTAGTAGTAGTGGTGGTGGTGGTAGTGGTGGTATTGGTAGTGGTGGTGGTGGTAGTGGTGGTATTGGTAGTGGTGGTGGTAGTAGTAGTAGTATTAGTAGTAGTGGTGGTGGTGCAGGAGGAGGTGGTGGTAGTAGTAGTGGTGGTGGTGGAGCTCTCTTTCTGTTCAAGCATTACTAATGAAATAACGTTTACTCTACTCTTTACTTAAAACCTCAGTCTTTTAGGACACAAAATGAGCATCATTACACATCCATTCAAACTGCAGCACCAGTTCACAACAGCATGGCTCTGGCTGTCCCTGTATCACACGGCTGTTTATTCCTGGTGTAGTGTTGTTTAGAAACTTTATCAGATTTCTTCTGGCACCCTGCATCTCTCCCTCACCTTAAATAAACACTGCAGAAGCACATGTCAGTATCATTTATCTTTCCGTCCACCAAAGGCCTTTTACTGAGACACGGCAGTGGCGCAGACGCCTTCCAAAATAACACGCTTGACAGGAATATAAAAGTCTTCATAAAAGAAGAACATGACAGGAGGTCACTTCCTCAGAGCTGATAAAAGCCCAGGGTCTAATCGCTAGAGTCTAGGCGCTGAGGGGATTTCTTTATACTGCACAGACACACACGGCAAATTGTTCAGACAGTGCAAAAAATTCAGGTGTGTTGCTCAACTTTCCTATAAATGATCAGTCTAGGGTTAAAAAAAAAAGACAAAGTGAGAGTAAACGCAGTGAACTAGGCTCCTCTGATCAGCAATATTACTGTCTGGGGGAAATCAGTTCCAACTAATCTTGTCTGTGCATCAGACTAACATTCACACCATGACTGCCTAGTGCTGTCGTAAAACAAAAAGCCTTTGTGAAGAGCCACTGGCAAAGACACAACATGAAAAATAAGACCATGAGCAGGGAAGGCTGTTCGGAATAAATAGCGTTTATGCATCTAATTCTCAAAATCATAAAAAGAAGAAAGAGAGAGAAGAAAAGTACTTTAACCGACAAGACATGTAGTGTGTATCCCAAGATTGGCCAAATATGAATAGTGTAAAAAAATCAGGATGAATTATTAACCGAAACAGAGAGACAGATCAATCACTGCTGTACGCTACAGTCTGGCGGTAAGTACTCCAATAATGTCTGATAAATTGTGTGGTTTTAGGAAAAGCAACCTTCCTAGAATGACTCTTCTACAGCCAAAAGAAATCTATTATGTATTTTTTTTATTATTTCATCTAAATCTTTAACCGGTTACTGCACGTTGTGGCTATTTGGCAATAAACATTTTTTATCTGTATTTTTCCGCAACATTTAAATCAAGTCTATTCACTGATCAGCCTTTTTGGGCTTCAGTCGTACCGAGTATATAACTCGATGAAGGCACGGCATTTAAATCTCCCACTGACTGCATGCCCTACAGTAAGAGGAAGACTGAGGAAACGTTAGCATTTTCAGCAGCATTGTATAACCAGGCAAGTGAAGGTCACAGAATCATCTTCATTTCATGTGTCTCAGGGTTCAGCTATGCAAATGATTCCTCTTTTATAATAATGCTTGCAGTGGTCTTTGTACAGAACATGCACACTGAAACATGTCCGGCCGAGCTGGAGAACAGGAACATCAGCTTCTGTAACAGTGAGGGTGAGTTAGAGCACAGTGAGGCAGTGAGGCAGTGAGGAAGTTCAGCAGAAACACAGGCAGGACGAGATGCTGATGTGCTGAGCAACACATAGACCTCGATTACTACTCAGTTATTACTCAATTATTACTCAGTTATTACATGATTACTACTCAGTTATTACTCGATTATTACTCGGTTATTACTCAATTACTACTCAGTTATTACATGATTACTACTCGGTTATTACTCGATTATTACTCGGTTATTACTCAATTACTACTCAGTTATTACTCGATTATTACTCGGTTATTACTCAATTACTACTCAGTTATTACTCGATTATTACTCGGTTATTACTCAATTGCTACTCAGTTATTACTCAATTACTACTCAGTTATTACTCGATTATTACTCAGTTATTACTCGATTATTACTCCGTTATTACTCGATTATTACTCAGTTATTACTCGATTACTACTCTGTTATTACTCGATTATTACTCGATTATTACTCAGTTATTACTCGATTACTACTGTTATTACTCGATTATTACTCGGTTACTCCTCCTTTATTACTCGATTATTACTCAGTTATTACTTGATTACTACTCTGTTATTACTCGATTAGTACTCCGTTATTACTCGATTATTACTGTTATTACTCGATTATTACTGTTATTACTCGATTATTACTCTGTTATTACTCGATTACTACTCAGTTATTACTCGATTATTACTCAGTTATTACTCGATTACTACTCTGTTATTACTCGATTATTACTCAGTTATTACTCGATTACTACTGTTATTACTCGATTATTACTCGGTTACTACTCCGTTATTACTCGATTATTACTCAGTTATTACTTGATTACTACTCTGTTATTACTCGATTATTACTCGATTAGTACTCCGTTATTACTCGATTACTACTGTTATTACTCGATTATTACTCCGTTATTACTCGATTACTACTCAGTTATTACTCGATTATTACTCTGTTATTACTCGATTATTACTCAATTATTACTCAGTTATTACTCGATTACTACTCAGTTATTATTACGTAATTGTTATTCTCTTACATCAGTGACAGAGAGGGACTGATCTGCACTGAAAGGAACAACAGTCTGCTTAACTAATCAAAACCACTGTCCTTTCTTTCAACCTCTGTCCTTTTCCTTTTTTAACTTTAATTTTTTTCCTTTTTCCCTCTTTCTTTTTTACCTTTTTTTCTTTCCCTCGTTCCTGCTTTCAACTTGCCTTTTTCTTTCTTTTTATATCTTCTTATTTTTTCTTCCTTCCTTCCCTCCTTACTTTCTAACCTCAGTCCTTTTCTTTCTATTTAGCTCTTTTAACCTCCGCCTTTTCCTTTCTTTCTTCTAACCGCTGTTCTTCTTTTTTCTTTCCTTTCTTTCAACTTGCCTTTTTCTTTCTTTCTTTCTTCTATCTGTTTTTATTTCTTTATCATCTGTCTTTAACTTGTCATTTTCTTTCTTTCTTTCAGTTCATCTTTCTTTCTTTTTTTGTTTTTCCTACATCTTTTCTTTCTTTCTACCTTCTTTTCTATCAGGGACCATGCTGTGTAATAGAACGCACGGCGTGGATGGAGTGTTTATGAAGAGTGTAAATTCACTCCCATATCTCATCACCCTGTGACTCAACAGCCACCCACTTAGTCACTTCTTCTCCCTCCATCATTACAATAGATGCCATTATCTGTGCTCTGTATCTGTGCTCTGCGAATATTCCCTTTCCTTCGTAACTAACGGTTACGTAATCTAAGCTCACTTTTCCCTCCTCCTATCTCTCCATCTGTCAGGGACTAAACTGACCCGCCTGTATTCCTCATCACCTCTCACACGTGTGTCACTCTCACTCACCTTTTTTCAGCTGCTGTGTTTTTTCCGGCAGGGAGTCGAACCTGCGCATGCCCACGCTCATCAGCTTCTCCACCCTCTCAGAGCTCACCTCAGTGGGAGCCGGCAACTTCTCACACACCATCGCTGAGCCATGTAGTTAAAGACCAATACACACTCTGCTGCAGAGTCGCACACACACACACACACACTCCATTATCAGTACGGCTAGGAATGAATGGTAAGGTTGGTGGTGTATAGAGCACCTGTGGTCCTCAGTGTGTGAAGGTGTTAATTGCGCACCATGCGGAAAGAACCTCCTCCATTCAGCTGCCAGAGTCGAGGCAGGTGCTGAGGAGGTGCACCAGAAAACCGTTCACACCCGTTCACCTTCAGCTAGTTCTTCACACAAACTTCTGCTAACATATCTCTACATTTCCACATCCTTTTCCTAAAACAGCACCCATCATTCTTTACTCCTCTTCTACTGCAGCTATTTCCCAAAGCTAACACTTTTTATGTATTAAAGAATGATACAGAATACCTTTTACCCATTTACAGATTATTTTAATGTTGTAGAACCATGAAGTCTCTACTTGCACTAAGTACTTCCAATCTTTATCACTTTCTTTCTTTCTTTCTTTCTTTCTTTCTACATCCTTTTATATTTGTACCTTTCTTTCTTCCTTTTTTATTTGTTTATTTTTTCCTGTTTATTTCTTCTTACTTTCTTTCAAAACCAGAATTCCTTTTCATCCTTTGTTTTCTTGCTTTTTACCCATATCTTCCTTTTTCAGTCTCGTTTCTCATCAGTTTTTTCCTTTCTCCTTTTGGTTGTCTGTCCTTTCTTTCATTCAAAACATTCTTTCTTTCTTTCTTTCTTTCTCTTTCCTTACTTTCATTTCATTCCCAACATTTTTTCTTTCTTTCAGCTTTTTGATTGTGTTTTTGTCCTTAGCAGAGCTTTTTGTTGTTGTTCCAGAACCCTAGTAAAAAGCACTGTATTTTGTTGTGGGTAAAAAAAAAAGATAGCTGACAAGTTAATTGTTAGTAAACATGAGTGAGATATCAGTATAATCTCTAGCA
>CM074955.1:9632127-9658779 GCA_037577455.1 Pangasius macronema
GGCTGCTGAGGGTGGGGTTCCGTGCAAGCAATAATTAGCTCATTATGAAAGGTGTGTGGGTGTGTGTGTGTGTGTGTAAACAGTAAAAAAAGAGAAATGGCATGTCTCTAGCAATTTGAACCCACATACACAACCAAAAAATATTCTACACAGTATTGAAAACCCTTTCAAATAACACAAAATAAAGAAAACAATACACATACATACACACACACACACACACACACACACACACACACATATATATATATATAATTTAACATAAATCCATTTACCTCAGTTAATGTTTATGTCCAAATCTCGAATGATCAAATTTAAGTTACAAATGAGTGTGGCAAAAGCGTTACCTTAAAACATAACATTACTACTTGTTTAAGAAGTAATAAGTGAGGAATGAACCTTGGCAAAGAGATGCTTTTATAGAAAAATAATCAGCGAATGGTTGACTGGGGTAATGCCAGTACCACCCCAAAGTTGATTATTTTCTTATAACAGCATGTTTCAGAATGTTCATAATTCACCTACTAACTATTATGTTAGTGGTGACTGTCAGAACTGCTTTTATAGAAAATTAATCAATACCTTCTGACCAATCAGCATCCAGAATTCAACAATGCCGTGGCAGACAGAAATCTAACTGAGGCGTTGTAGTCTATTGCAGCGATGATTATCACTACTGTATATCCAAAAACAATAGTGAGTAAAAAGCAGGGATTTTTTTCTTGACTTGTCTGTAGACGCCATCGTTGCACACAAGAGCCCACGGCACTCTACAGGAAGGGCAGCCAGGGTTGTGTAGTGAGTGAATACACTGAGAAGTACCCAGGCTACAAGAGTTATCAGCCACCCAAGAGTCTTAAGCCCAAACAGGAAAAAAAGAGTAACCGTGAACCGATGGAGGGAACCACCACCTTCCGGTAAGCAAACCTTTTTTCTTTCTTATAAATACATATAAATCGATAAATCATATACTGTATACACAGTATTTTTTTGTTTTGTCTATTATGCAACAACAAAAAAGACTCTATAACCTTGCGTTAACAATAATAATAACATTCTACTTCCAAAATAATGCATAATGCAGCAGACATAATACATGCACACAAGACAAATGTATATAAAATGTAGGGTGCACATAGTCCATAGCACTCTATGTGGCACATTTGATCATACCTCTGACTTAAAGTAGGTATTTAAAATTGCCTGCAAAAGCTTTGTTTGCATTGTTGTCTCTGCCTCATTTGGTTTCTACACGCAGGTCTGATTTCGTTCTGTATAAAGTGAGCCAGCGCCCTGGAAAACAAAGGGCTGAATACAAACCTAAACCAGGTGAGATTGACTTGGCCACTACCTACAAGCAGGAGTTTGGCCCTTATAAGCTAGAGCCTGTTACACCGTGGCGCCCAAAGGAGAGGATACGAGGTGCTACTGGGAAGCTGGACACGGTACCAACCTATAAAGGTAATACAGGAGTATGAAGAGTTCTCATAAATGCCAAATTTGATGGCTTATTCTTTTTCTTATTTGAACAGAATGTAGTAGACTGGCATAGATATGGATTGGAAAAACATGCCAAGTATCATGAAACAAAATTAAATGAATGAAATAAAATTTGAGCAACTCAAATATTTACAGACACAAATGACATGATGCAAACTGATGATTTAACCAATGGTGAATATGTTGCACTATGCATTTATACAGTCAAGCATCTTTTAATATTTTGCGGCATTCAACAAGGCTCAGTTCTGGGCCAGCTTTTATTTACTGCACATATGCGTTTTTTAATACATGTGCTTAATTTACGTATTAGGGATATAACCAAATACAAATACATTGTTCAGATTGAACAAATGATGTGTTTCAAACAGATACAAATATAGATATGAATAGGAGGTGCACTATTCCTTTTTGGCAAGAAAGTATTTGGTAAAAAGTTTTCCAGTGTTTTGGGGGCATCATGGTAGTAAAAAAAAGTAAATGCCCAGTTCAGATTACAGATACTTCAGATTATTACATATTTTCATGAAAACGGTAATTAATTTTTAATTAATTAATAATCTAATGGGCTTACTTTTTGTTACTATAGGTGTTAACCTGAGAAAAAATACTTGGTTACGGGTGCTAAAACACTTATAAATACCAGCATTTGGCTCGATTTTGTGATTATCACACTTAGAGTCAGCACATGTATTCTTTTTTTGTTTTGTTTTTTTTCAGAACATTTCCGTCAGTGGGAAATTAGCAAGTGGGAGTCCCCCAAACATAAGGTGTCTTACCATCCTCCAGCTGAGAAGTTTGGAAATGCCACAACATTCCAGGATGAGTTCATTCCACGAGGTCTTGTTCCACGTGAGAGCTTCAAACCTTCAAATGTAGCCAAGCTGTCTGATGCTCCTTTTGATGGAGTGACCAGTAACCAGCTGAATTATATCCCTCACCCAGTGGAAGTGCATTTAGTCAAAGCTCCTCATGAGTACAAACCCAGTGACCAGCCTTTCCAAGACCTCACAACACACCGGCATGACTTCCAGGGCCTGGCAGGCCAAATGCCTAAGAGCTGCAAGCCTGAACACATCAAAATGTCCTGTGATGCACCCTTCCATACCAGCACTGAGTTCCGAGATCGCTTCCAGCCATGGGCTGCATCTCCGCCACGGCTGCAGAAAACGTCGGAGTACATGAGTCCTACAGAGGAAATGGATCTAAACACGACAACTGGCACAACCTTCATCAAACACCATATCCAGCCATTTGTCTCCGCTAAGCCTCTGCCGAAGCCAGTTCGTTCCTCTGTTCCTTTTCAAGGCAACACCACCACGAAGGAGGATTTTAAAGCCTGGAAAGCCCAGCGCCAAGAAATGATCCGCAAACCCCCGGAAATCCACAGAGACAGCGGGAGGATGGAGGATATGAGCACCTTTAAGACCCATTACATCCAGCACCAACTGCAGCCCAATATCAGCTGCAAGCCGCTCACTGTCCCACTGCGGAGTGAAGTACCTTTGGATGAAGAAACCACGTACCGCACTGAGTTCACGCCCAAAGAGATAAGCGTGTGTCCGGCCACCTTTGAGTCAGTGCCGGGGTTTGTCTTTGAGAAGGTTGATGACAGAGGTCACAGGTCTGGTCAATATTATTATTATTATTATTATTATTATTATTGCATTTTATATTATACCACAACACTGTTGAATTCTCAGATCCAGTTGGTTAGAAGGTGTTGATAACAGTATAGCTCTGACAGTTGTGCCAACTGCAATACAAATGGTTTATATTAATGTTAGTGAATATAATAACTATTTCACAGGGACTTGCATGGTAGACAACCTACATGATCTAAGGTTAATAATAATTAACTCAGTAAAACAAGATTTCTGTAAGGAGACGTTTGACCTATATGGAATAATCTTCAGTGTCAGAGCTTATGTAATGACCAGTAAATTTTTTGACTTGAGAAAGTGTTCAGGGTAGACGATCTTGGTGGATCTTGGTTTCTCAACTGTGCTTTTTTTTGACTTATTAACTTGAAGAAAGAAAATAAAATAGAGGCTTGTAAAGGATAGCTGCTATAGCTGCTATAGCATAAGTGATAGCAGGAACTAACATGTCTCACAAATGTTCCACAACAATAACTATAACTATAAATGCTTAAAAAGCAAGCAAGACATGTCCATTAATAAATTTAACATGGTAATCATCGGCAAATCACAGTGGTATACAAGAAATAACATACTTTGGGCCGTGCTTTTGTAGAGAAATAATCAACACATCAGGCCGCATCACACCACCCCATCTTGGATTATTTTCTTATAACAAGAATATTATATTATTATATTATATTCCTTAGCTATTATCATTTTATTAGAATCTTATGTGTAGTATAACAATGCTACTGATTTGATTTACTCTTGTTTGATTTGATTACATATTTTCCCTGATACATCTCTGATTATATTTATTGAATTTGCTATTCCTCTGTCTGTCCAGGTTCTTCCGTAAACTGAGCTCCCAGGAGCAGATGTCTACAGAGTGTGAGGTGCAGGCTCCTAACTCAGTGGCCATGGGGTCTTAAGAGCAAAGCTAGCAAAAGGAAGAAAAAAAAATAAACTCATCTCTCATAACTTAAGCTTTAATCAGTATATATGGTTGTATTAAAAGGTAAATCTAAGTGGCATTATGAAGAGATTAATGAAGCGTATTTAAAAAAGGTAAAAAGTACAAAATTGATTATATTTAGTCTAATGGTGTTGCCATGATAAATGAAAATGGGTGTAAAGGTTTAAATATTTTAAAAGAATTCAAACTGTATAACAATTAGATGTACCCAAGTCATATATATGAAATTGCATCTGGTGATTATATTGCTGGGGGGCAAGGAGGCTTAGTGGTTTGCCTCACACCTCCGGGGTTGGGGGTTCGAATCCCACCTCCCCCTTCAGAGGTTTCCTCTGGGTACTCCGATTTCCTCCCCCAGTCCAAAGACATGAATTGTAGGCTGAATGGCATTTTACAAATTGTCCGTAGTGTGTGAATGGGGTTGTGAATGTGTGTGAAATTGTGCCCTGTGATACCTTGTGCCCCGAGTTCCCTGGGATAGGCTCCAGGCTCCCTCACGATCCTGTGTAGAATAAGCAGTATGGAAAATGGATGGATGGATCGATGGATGTATTATAATGCTCTGTACTACAATTGCAATATTCTTTATGGTATATGAAACCCCCGCTGGTAAGGTTCTTGATGTGGCCTAAGATTAAAATTAACCCTTCACTGCAAATGTAATCAATCAGCCAAGATACTGTATGTTTGGTCTCCAAAGAAAGCCTCTTTACTCAATCCACCACAAAATCACAATCCAGCCAAGTTCGACCCCATCTGTTTTGTATCATGAGTGTCTGCTGATCTGTATTGTTAATAAACGTCTCACACTTGCATCCATCTGCCTCCGCCTCATGACAGCAGAACAACTTGATGTTGGAGGTGTAGCATGATTATTTTATTGTGCACTTTGCACAATGCTAAACTACTAGCTGTGAGCTTCCTTTACTTGCTAGCTAGGTGCAAATCTAAAGAAACCGTATACATTTCATTCATGGCTAATCTATTTTATGCATGTCACGTCAAGGCTGCACAAACAACAAATATAGCTACTTTACAAACTGATACATTTCAGGTAATGTTTCTGTCCCTCTACTGGCATTGTATGGAACATACTAAAAGTCTAAATGTCAAATTTATGTGCCAAAATGATACTCAAGCAATGATCAAAATGAAAAATAAACTCTTTCCCAAAAGTGCATTTATTTTCTTTATGCTATAACACAGAAAAGTGTTGAGGAATTCCAGACAGTCCCCAATCAAAACTCTCACCATCTCAAACATAATGAATAGTTTTACACGTCAGTAGCCAAATATTGTTGTATATCTGTATTTATTTCAGCACATGGTTTATGTATCTATTCACACATTTCAAACTGTAATTAAATCGCATGCTTTTAAATACAGAAGGACATGGTAGTCAACTCATGGATTATCCACGTGAATAATAGATAAGGTTTTCTGTAGTCTTAAATATGGATTACAATGTAAACTACACTAGCAGGTAAGAAAATAATTCCCAAATCTCTACACTCAATGTACAATATTGCACTTAAAAAACACATTATGTACAAGAATTAATTTACAATGCAGCACATTGGTTGAAGACGCACACACACACACACGCACACCCACACACACACACATTTGAAAGATGTAGCAACTGGAGACTCAAGTGTGGTTTTATGACATAAAGACATTTTACTCCTACGTTAAAATGATCTATATCTTCATAACACATGCATAAGCAAGGAATAGTGGTTTTAGAATAAGACATGAATATCTATGAACAGCAGCTAATGTAAGTTTTTATACATTACACGCCTCAATTGTTCAATTCACACATGCACAATTGTGATCATGTGTGAAAAATAAGGCATATAAGATTGTCATTATGTAGTCTCAGTTTCAGATGTTCGGCTATGGGCCACAGAATGTCTATCTTTTGTACACTTTTCTGGCCACCAGCTTCAGAATCTTTATGCTTGAAGTCTGATTACTGGCTGTCAGCACTTCCTTATATTTGTACTTCCATGCACCGGTTTTCAGCTGGAAAGTAAACTCCTGAAAATAATAACACAATGAGCTTTTCAGAGTAAGTCACTGGACTGAAAAAAATCTTTAAAATTTATTAAAGGAGCACTTTGTGGTGAATAAATGAGACTCATGTTTGCTGATGAGCTACAGGGAAAGGTATGTGGTGGATCATTTGTGGAACCAGGGCCAATGTGCAAAAGATTTATTTTAAAAAATCCAAAGCCAAACAATGTTCAAACTGCAAATAGAAATTCAGAAGTCTGTCTTGAGATACTTCTATCCTCAGTATTTTCATGATCTTTGACATAAGCCATGCATACTGTTGAGCAGTTCTGGACACTCCCTATCAAAAGAGTCTTGTGAGCAAATTGCTGTGGTATCAGAGGAATAAAACACTTCAGGGCTTACTGTTACAGGAAAAGAGTTTACAGAGTTAGACCTCCCTCCTTTTTAACTGTGACAGTTATTCTACTTTTAAGAGCAGTGATAAGTGAGATGGAGGCTTTCTGTTTTGTGCAGCTACTATTAGAATATTATGATTAGTTCTGATTGCATAAAAAACAGTATTTTTAATGCAAGAAAATTATAAATTTACATTCCTTGTACTACATACCTTTACTATGCATACCTTCTTGGATGGGAAAAATGTCATAAGCTGCTGTTCTTATATACTCAGACATCATTCTATAAGCATTTTATTCACTGCTAATATGTGTTTTATGAAGTCAATATTTAGATAACCTTCAAATAAAGCGTTACCCTTAAAATGCTTTCAGATTTTCAACTACTGGAAGTACCCTATGTACACTTCAGCTGTACCTATTTTAGCCTTCCTTCACACATGTGAATGGTCCAATATTCTCTGCTTCTCATCCCGATGATTAAATATAGAGCAAAACACATTCTTATAAATTATTCCACACATGATGCCAATAATGAACTTTATATAATGATGAGAGGAGAGAGCTGAATTAGTGCTGTTTTCTCTGTCAGCGGCAAATTGCCAGTGCACACCCATAACTCGCTTCAGCCTAGATAAAGGCCCTTTAGTCCAAATTACATAGAGTATCCACTTAAACTTGGCCGAGTCCCAAAAATGGCACTCTCTCCTCATTTACGCAGCAAAGTCCTGGAGTTCTTCCACTTCAGATTTGTTCCACATGTGCTTGGATTGGAAAGAAGAGCAGTTTTCAGGAGTAAGTGTGTTGTAGAAGCTTGAGATGTTCCATCAGCGTGCACTAGATAGTGCCCGAGTCCTCTGAGCAGGACTTGCAGCATCTCTGTGTATACAGTTCAATGGGACACAATCTGAGGCGTTTCACCACTGCGCAGTAATGTGTCGTGTCCTTACACTCATCTACATGGAGAGGAAAAAGTAAACACACACACACACACTGAATTATTCAGGGTTTGAAATATACATGACAAACTAAAGGAAAAACCAGTGGCTCTGTTTTGCTAGATGGTGTGTGTCCATTTGACCCCATAGAGCAGAGGTTTTCAAACTGTGGGTTTGGGGTTAAGGATGAAATATACTTGCTTGTAACTAAGCATACACCTATGCAAGATGGTTGCCACACGTGTCATTCAGTCATTTGGAGCATCCCTTGTGCACGTCCTCAGAAATGAATTCCATGTTTCGTGTAGTGCAGTACCAATGCGAATGACTTTACAAAATGACTTACCAATGACTTAACAAAATACAGTTGTGCATCACATCCTCATGTATTATTCTACACAGTTAAAGTGTACTAACATTAACCAATTTTTCTGTTACTATTTGAATATTAAGAAACTGTCATATTGCCTTCAAACCCACTGAAAGTTTGTTTTGCATATTCGTCTTCTGGATTTACTAGATTAGAAAATACATTTGAATTGTCAGAGTTTTCAATTTGTGATGTAGCTCATGACAACAATCACAACAACAGCAGAAAGTTTTAAAGAGAGACAGAGATTGTCAGTGTCTTTAACATCACTGTGCATGAAAACACAGTTCAACTCATCTAGTGGATGTACCTTTTAATCCTCCAGATGTACATACTGTACAGTATGCATGCAAGTATGCTCCCCCATTGATCAAATGGGATAACCTGGCCTGTTTTTTCATATGCATATTAACAAGCTTATTTTAGTTGGGCGGTAGGGGCAGGGCAGAGGGACGCAAATTCTCAAAGAACTGACAAGTGGACCTCATGAGGAAAAAGAATACATCTGTGTTAGGGAGAAGGGTCAATTCTATCCTAGTAGAAGTGGTGTCTTCCAGGATGCAAATCATATGCTATCGCCTTCACTGTCACCAGATCTCAACCCAATTGAACACCTCTGGAAAATCAGGAGTGAGGTACTGTATAAGGCTGAGCTCCCTACCACCATGATATCTTTTGGAAGAATAGTGTATATCCCTCCAGTACAGCTGTAGAACCAGTGCCAAGATTCACTGAAGCTGTTGTGGTGGTGGCCCAGCACCTTAATGAGATATACTACATACAAAGACATCACATCTGTTTCATAAAAAGCCCCTGTGAAGAATCTCAGCAAAACAATACTGCAGGTTTAAAACAAAGTGTGATTTCGAATGCATAATGCTCCACTCTGGAGTTCAAATGGCATTTCACTCAGCTGCATGAGAAACAGGAGAAAGGTGATGAAAAGGCAAAAGCGCAGGATGAGAGATGTTTGTTGGGACGAGTTTATACGACCCTGTCAGCAGGGTTGTTAGACAGAGCTGGAGCTTAAACTGCATAAAAAAAATTGCTCATACTTAGAAGGCAGCTGAGGTAAAAGTGCTTTCTGTACTTTATACACCAGCATGGATGGCACATTAACCTGCACTGTACTGAACTTGTTATTAGTGAGCAGATGTTGTGGTTTGGAAGTCTTTTTAAAAAATGACCTTTTTGAAATTCAATGAATTAACTCCAGCTGAGAATGATGATTGTAGCCCATTTCCATCCAAGATGTTCTGACCGGCTTTACAGTCTCCAGTCTGCCTGTTAGTGTTCATTGTGTTTCAGACAGTTTTATATAACAGCCTTTACATCAAACTGCCTTTTAAAAATCTTGAATGTGTGATTGTTTTTAAATTTGGTTTATGTCGAGGGCAGGATATGCAGGAATAATAGTCACTTGTATATTCAACAAGAGGACCAGGTCTGAAAACAGACCCAGCAAAGTATGACCTGAGCACCTGCAAATACTGTAGCAGAGCCGATAAACATATGCAAAAACTGGCCACTGTTCAGAGGCTCTAAACATGATCCATCACGGCTTCTGTCACATGCTTTTAAGCAAATTGTTTAGCTAAAGACTAGCTACAGGAAAGAGAAATTAGGCTTAGAAGAGAAGACTTTTCACAAAATTTTTTAATTTAAAGTTTTAAATTTTAATTCTCTGGTCTGGTTAGAGAACTGAAAACATGCCTTGTTTAAATAAAAGTCGCCAATGAAAAAAGAAAGTACATGTACTGGTGCCACTAGCAAGCTAGCATTGGCCTTGACAACAGCGAAGATGAAGCAGCAAACAGTAGTTTGTTATTCACAATGTGTGTATGCACATAAAATCTTACATACAAGGAATAGTAAGGGTAAAAGTATTATAGCTTGCATACACTCACTGGCCATGTTGTTCAGGAAGCCTGTACACTTGCCCATTCAGGCAATTATTCAATCAGCCAATCATAAGGCAGCAATTCAATGCATAAAATCATGCATCTACAGGTAAAGCGCTTCAGTTAATGTCCACATCAAATATCAGAATGGGGCAGAAATGTGATCTCCTGACTTTGAGCATGGCATGATTGACAGAAAGACCAAGGTAACTCAAAGAATCACCCTTTACAACCATGGTGAGCAGAAAAGCATCTCAGAATGCACAACATGTTGAACCGTAGGCAGATGGGCACAGACTTACCAAAAATGGACACATGAAGTAGAAAAAACATCATCTTGTCTTTTTCAAATCTTCAGCTGCCCAGTTTGGGTGAGTCTGTGCCCACTATAACCTCAGATTCCAACTGGCTGATTGGAAAATTGCATGAATGGGCAGGTGCACAGTTGTTCCTAATTAAGTGGTCGGTGAGTGTATGTATAGAATTAAATGCAAAGGGGGTCCAGGACAGCAAAACATTTAAGAACCACTGATATAGACATAAGGAAAGGGGGAATAAAACAACCTACTGCCACAGGAAGTGATGTTGCAGTGTTGCCAGGTGACAGGGCGGCGCTGCCAGGCACAGTGAAGGTCAGGAAGGGTCTTGTTGTTATGGTGATGTACACATTCAACCCTGCGTGACTGGAAGCCACTTCCACAGGTTGCAGTGCACATTCGCCATGGCGACACCCTCCAGTGAACATCGCACATTTCTGAAGTGCAGTTCCTTACTGAGGCTGGTCTGAGGACAGAAAGTGTAAGTCAGAGTGTGCATGTGATTCTACGCAAAGCAAAAATATAGCACCACTGTGTATGTGTGTGTGTGTGTGTGTGTGTGTGTGTGTGTGTGTGTGTCTGAGAGAGATTAATAATAAGGTTTAATACACACCTTTCTCTGGGGTCACAGGCTGCATTGGAGTCTGAGCCGTTCAGTTTCTTGCACATCACTGTTCTTTTCTGAGTCGCCACAGCTGGACCAACACAGCGGCCAGAACACTGGATACAAAACCATCCCCCAGTAGAGGCTCATGCATAATGTTATACACATAGGGCCTGATTTCATAAAGCTTTGCATGTATTAAAACATGTACAAGCTTGATAATACATACAAAAACCATTTCGCATTTTTTGCAAATTTTGGCTTATTGAACAAGCAGTTTGAATTGTTTCTACATAGAAGTGCAAAATAAAGGGTTGTATCAATGCAGATAGATGAATTTTGTCCTGGATTTTTGTGATTTACTAAGTCTGAAAGTCACTTTGGGAATAGCGATTACATGTGAAACCTTTTTTCCAACGTTTTTACCAGTTGAAGACAAACATATACTATTTACATAATTTTAAAAGTTTTTTTTTCTCCCAAAATTATGACTCAATATTACTGTGGGGAGGGAAGGGAAGGGAAGAATACAAAGGAAGAATATAATGGAAGGGAAGGGGATCTAAGGGAAGGGAAGGGAAGGAAAGGAATATAATGGAAGAATGGGAAGGGATCTAAGGGAAGGGAAGGAAAGAGAAAGAAGGGAAAGGAATATAATGGAAGAATTGGAAAGGGATCTAAGGGAAGGAAAGGAATATAATGGAAGAATGGGAAAGGGACAGGGATCAAAGGGAAGGAAAGGAATATAATGGAAGAATGGGAAAGGGAACAGGACCTAAGGGAAGGGAAGAGAAGGGTAATGGTAGGCTAAAATACACTGAATGGGACACTCACTCTCATATTCCATAGTATAAACTACTCCTGTCTCTTAATAAGTAACAGAAGCTTCTGGATATTAAACACTAGGTCCTTACTCTAGTTAAAGTTAAGGTTAAAGTTCTTTGGCGTGTTCCTCTCTGATTAAGGATTCTTTAACCAGATTCTTTCCCATTCACAAAATTTTCCAAGTAGAATCCATTTACATACCTAGAACAATAGAACCCTTGAGAACCATTTTTTCTATGAGCATATAGTAAGAGCTTTGAAGTGGGTCAGTAATATTAGATCTACCTGTCCCCAGGGTCTGCTGATCCACTCAGCACAAACGTCTGAAACACACAGCTCTCTGTGTTCAGGGCGTGACATTCCTTCACAGGCTGTGTCGGCCAAAACCCGAATGCTCCCGCTGGCCTCCAGACGCTCGCATGACACCCGCCTCTGCCGGAAACCGCTACCACATGACGTGGAGCATTTGGACCACACGGTGGAACCCCAGCTGAGAGAAATCCACAATACACACTCTTAGTACATATCCATTTGAGCTGTGTGTTTATTCCAGACCATTTAGAGATAATTTCATTTAGATTTAGAGACCAGCATAAAGCACATAACACAGTGGTTCTCGGCAATCAGTTCCCAAATAGAGCACATTTGTATTCTTTCTGCACAAAAATATTTGGTTTATTAATGATGATCTTATGAGTTTAGTCTGGTGTGGTGAAGCAGAGAATACACAAAATAATACTGTCTGCATGCTCTCCTGTGTCTGTGTGGCTTTCCTCAGGGTTCTCTGGTTTCCCTGCACCTCCCAAAAACATGCCAGTAGGTGGACTGGCTAAGATAAATTGCCCTGAATGTGTGTGTGCATGGTGCCCTGTGATGAACTGATATTCTGTTCAGGGTGTATTTCCTTTTCATGTCCAGTGTTCATGGGATAGGCTCTGGATCCACCACGACCCTGCCCAGGATAAAGCGGTTACTGAACGTGAATGAGTGAGTGAAAAAATTATTCACACCACAGTGCTGCTGAATTCTTGGACGTAACTGGTCAGAAGGTGTTGATGAATTTTATCATTTTCTAATGCCGCTTGTTATTGTCTCTATGGTAATGGCAATGGCTAATACACAGGGACTTTGATGACTGAAGTTCCACCTAATATAAGGCTAATTATGAACATATTTTAAAAAGTGTTATTACATCTTTTTTAGAATTGCTCTAGTGAAACTTTCTAAAAGGAAATATTTATTTAACATTTATAGAAGTCTCCAGTGTCCGCACTTTATATATCACCATTATATTACTCTAGTTATCCAATAACTTTTAATATTGGTGGTAGAATCTCCAAAAATGAAAATGACACGATGATTAGACCAACAGTAAAATTTACACAATTTCCCCCATACCCCAAATGTAGTTGAACAGTCATGTCTAGTGTTTGATTTCAACATTTGCTTCTTGCTTTCCATCAAGTATTGAGGCTAATGCTGGTAAGAGATGCTTATAGCTACCAGTTTAGCATTGTGAAATATGTGACACTTTTACCTATAAAAATGGACAAATGAATATCTCAAACATTAAATATTAGATAGCAGCCATTTTTAACTCCTAGTTAAGTGTCACTCTGCATAAGCGTCAGTAGAAGTAAAGACGTTTCTTTACTTGATAGCTACATTAGCCTCATGATTGATTGACTACACCCGGAGTAAGAGGAAAATTGTGTGCATTTTATTTTTTGTGATTGATGAGCCTCTGAACGGTTTGTCCAACACCCTGGAAAGGCTGAAGTTATAACAGGGATGACAGATGAGTTTGTTTTTTTAAACAAGCTGGTCAGCAACATCTGAGCTGCAGCTCTCAGGTTTGGTCTGCATATGATCCAGCTGTTATTGAATCTACTGTCTGAGTTATCTGCTGAGGATTTATTAAAGATAGAAAGTGGATGCCAGTATATTTTAGCATGAATATGGCTGAGATTGGTGTGATCAGGACTACACATCAGTCTGGAACTTGGTTATCTGACTCTTTGCTTAACTGGACAGTGGTAAAATAAAGGCGATTACAAGCAATACCACCCAAGCGACCTGCGTGACCTTGTACACATCACTGAACACATTGCCTGTATACAAGTCAAAATATAATAATAGCAAACACAAAATTTATTTACATGTCTTACAAATTTATAGCAAATAACAAAATTAACCAAATTAGAGATTAAGGTTCAGTTGTAATCAATCCATATAATATAATTGGGTCTGAAAAATGGAGTCCACTACTGAAGTGTTTTATTTGCTTGTTTTTTTTTTTTTTTTAAATACGAACTTAATTTTACTAAGTTCATTCAGTTATTTTTAGTAAGCACTTTATCCTAGTCAGGGTCACGGCTGATCTAGAGCCTGTCCTGGGAATGCTAGGCATGTTGCGGGCATAACAATTAACACTTAGGTGCAATTCACAGTATCCAATTTGAATGTTTTTGGATGTCTGAGGAAACTGGAGCTCCCGGATGAAAACCCACGCCTACATTGGGAGAACCAATTGGAAACCTGAGCTCAGGATTGTACCAGGAACCCTGGAGCCACCCATGTGTCGCTTGTTCAACTAAGTTGATACTTAGCATTTATATTTTGATATGTTATGTTCAAGCACTATTAATAGCCAATGTGCTGAAATGGCAAAAAGTGTGGAATGCTAGTCTCTGCATAGCAGATCAGGGTGAAACAATCAGAGGCCACAGCTGTTTGAAAATATCCAAAATGGGCAAGCAGAACTGCAGACACATCCATCCATTTTCTGTACTGCTTATCCAGGGTCATTGGGTAGTCTGGAGCCTATACAAGGGGACTTGGGGAACACAGCAGGGGATACCCTGAACAGGGCACAATCGCACACACATACTACGGACAATTTGGAAATGCAAAAATCCAGAGTACTGGAGGAAACTCCCCAAAGTACCGGGAGAACATGCAAGCTCCGCACATAGAGAGGGGATTCGAACCCCCAACCCCAGAGGTGCACGCCAACAGTGCTAACCACTAAGCCACCATGCCCTCCACTGGTTAATGTCATGAGCTACTATACAGGGATCTGTCATTTATAATAAGTGCTAAGTGCTACCCTTCAAAAATCCAAGTACTATGTAGTGAAAAACTGGGTGTACAGTGTAAATGTAGAAATGATTTGAGGCAGAGCAAATCCACTTTGCAAACTAAAACAAATCTGACATCAACATGATATGTTATGTTTTATATGTTCACACCATTCCAACTTTTTAAAAAACTTTGTTTTTAGCCAGTAAGTCAGAATTTTGTATAAATATACAATAAATATAATTAAGAAATATAAAGAAATAAAGAAATATATTTTTGTTGAAAATTTATGTTAGTTTTTGGTAATTCAGGAAATAAATCCAGACTTCTGGACATGACTGTGTATAACGGCTCTACTTTATATTAATGTTTTAGCACTGTGGAGTGTGTACTGTACCTGGGAGGACAGTCACGGAGGTTACATGGCCGTGTTAGGGAGAATGGTTTAGGAAGATGTTGGCAGAACGATGGGGGCATCTCGTGCCCGCTGCCACTTACGCAGTGAACCTTCCTGCTCTGAGATCCTTTGTTTCCACAACTCGCACTGCACACACTCCATTCAGCCAAATGCCACTCAGATTCTGCACAGTAAACACAAGAAACGCACTGCAGCAGCTTACACCATATTTATTACTATAATAGGATTTGGTCTGAGGTCAACTCAGAATCAAGGTTCACAGAATGACTACATAAAGTTTTATAAATGTGCTTTGAATCCTACATAATCCTAGAATACAAGTACACAAAATTCTATAGGGGTGTTTAGCAAAAAAATGTACATACAATTCCTTCATCTGGAGACCTGGATAAGCAACCAACATGCTTTTTAATGAACACTTTATGACTGTAAATATGTGTATTTAATTATGTTTTGTTTCCTATTGGCGGTTCACATTATCACTTTTCATTATGTTACCACATTTGACTACATTACCACTTCTGACTAGTAGAGGATCCACCCCAACACAGTAGATGGGGGTTATGATAACAGCACCACCTTCTCTTTGGCACCTCACATGGATGAGATTTGTATCTAGACCTTTCTCCAGAAAGGCATTAAACTGTATTGAGTACAGAAAACTTGTATAATAGGTTCTGTAATCCCATGTCAAATGCTAAATAGAAAAAAATGTTAGCACAGCTGAAGATATTGGACATATACATTTCATATTTTTTTCCCATTACGCTGCTGTTTAGTTATGGTCATAACTCATAACACTTGAGTTATGAGTGTTATGGTCAGGTGTCCACAAACATTTGTCCATATAGTGTACCTATGTTGTGAGTTCACCATGACTTTTATACTTTATAACTACAAGTGAAAATCCAATGCCCAGTGAGAATACCAACTCAAATGGAAGAATACAGTGGAAAACTTCCATTGTATGATGTGTTTGCTGATAAAACTGATATTGGATCATGATAGGTGAATGCTTTGATCTATAATTACTTTACTTTAAATGTCTGTATGCCTGCGATAATTCTACTGGGCTCTAGTTTGAAACTATCCACTCACCACATATGGTTTTGGTTCAAACTTCTGAATAAGTTTTGAATGCGAGAAATGGCAGAAACGCATAATGTTAAAATATGATGTGGGAAAAATACAAAAGAAAAGTGTGAGTGAGATGAATGAGGTGTGTTAAGTGGAAAGAAAAAGGTTAGCCACCTTCTCAGCCTATTATTGAAAAATAAGGGTACAGAAAGTGATTTATTCGTTCACTTTTTATCAATTTATGATGTCCCACACACCTGTGTACACAGACACTGACCTTGTGAGAGGATGTGAATCCAGGCAGAGATCATCTGATTGTTGGTGTGGGTTTGGCATGTAAAGCGTCCTTCAAACCTGCTGCTCAGAGTGTGCACTTCCAGAATGCGACCTGCAGCAAGCGTGCGGTAGTGTAGACCCGGCGTCTGCTTCAGGGTTTGATTCTCATATGACCATTTGATTGGTTTCCTGTGGCTCGGGACAACTGGACAACCTGTGGACAACAAAGGGGCTTTATCCTTCATCTTGATCCCAGTTTTTGTAATAGAGGCACATTAAAGCAGGTTATTACACTGTTACACAGTCAGCAGCTACAGCACAAACAATAATTAAAAAAACAACAAAAAAACGCATAGTGATGAAATCAAAACAATTTTAATTTTATGACCTGGCACTGTTTTGATGACACCATCATACGTCATAAAATGACNTGACATGCCATGGGTGAATTATACTGTAAATGCTTATGTTGGATGTTTGATGACACTGATGACAGAGAGTTTAAATTCCCTGAAGGACCAGAGCTGCCAAAAAGATGGGAATCTTAAAAAAGAATGGGATCTTAAACTTTTGAATATCAGCCTGTTTGACTCACCCATATGTGACAGCAGGGTCTTTCATCAAGGCACAGACATAATACTGCACTCTTCTAATCAGTCTGACCGGTAATGACTCACAGTACTGCCTCAAGACACCCGCATACACAGTCATTCATGTCAGAAATAGCACTTTACCTATCCTCAGGATGTCCCCAGGACTGACTGTGATGACTGTTCCAGAGCGGGAGGCCATCACAACTCTTTTCCTGTTTACATCCTTCAACAAGGATTTTTTCTCATTAGGTGCTGGCCCATTGACATCTACAAGCAAAAAAAAACAAAAATCATCAGAACATCACAATCACAATCATCCTATTCAATGTATAAATCCCAGTCTCCTTCCCACAAGACGTTTATATATAGACTTCTATTTATTTAACAAAAGGTCTATGTTGAGCTACACTGAATCTCCTGATAGTCTGACTGCACAGTATTTCCAGCAAGTATTACTGAAACTAAATTCTTGTAACAACAAACATTATTTTTACTCCTTACAATTTCATTTTGACCTTCAAAGTATTCATTACAGTTCTAATGAGGTTGTTTTTGCTTCCTACTTTGTTTTTTTAGTAAGATGTTTTCTTTTGCTGCAGTTTAGGATTCATAGAGGAACGATGTCTCATTTGCCTCCCATGTAAAATGAAATATTGGCCTTTATGTCATCAAATCTAAAGAACTATGCTGAGTTAAAAGTTTTAATTTCTGTAATTTAGCTTGATAACTTAGCTAGTTAGTAAAGTTTTATAAATTAGCTTGTTAAATTAGATTAGTTCATTGTGTTTTGTTTTGCTAATGTAACATGGCAATCATTGTAAAAGGGCTATTAAATATTAGCTAACCAGCAAAACAAATTCCAGGTTTGTCAGATTTAACAGAATATTTTCCTTAATGCTTAGCAAACTAGCAAGTCATGCACGGAACAGTGAGCTTGTGGTCAGTTTTTTTCATCATTTAAAGTATTTATGATGTGCACTCAAATACATGAGCATTTTTAAATGTAGATACTTCTGACTTTCACTCGAGTAGGTTTTTTTGAGTAAGATTTTGACACAGTACACACACTTTCACTTAAAGACAGTTTCTCTTTATTCTTTCCGCCCCTAACAATTAGCAACAGGTGTCCCATTTGCAAGAAGTTACTGGTAAATGAAAAAGTCTGAGACATCTGGGTTACAGTCTATCATCAAATTTCTGCAGAATGAACTCACAGCGTTTAGATGAAAATAACGCAAAGCAGAGTTAAAGGCCAACATAAGACAGGACACTGGTTTTAACAGGATATTACTTAAATTCCTACTATTACATGACAATTATATATGATTACATAGGCTGACTCTAATGGCTGTCTCATTATTTCCTCCAATCACTTTGGTCCTTTATCTTGGAGAGTGATAGTGACCCCATTCAGCTCATACTAGATGTTAAAGCAAATGAATTAAGGACTCTGCAGCTGTGGCTGATCAATTCCAGAGAAACACCACCAATTTCCAGGCTCATAGTCAGACTCAAAATCAGCATGGCCCCATGGGAAATGTGTACAATTTGAACTTCATATTTGACTTATGAATATGACATATTGGACATAGGAATAAAGTTAATAGGGACAAATGCTTATGCTGCTCCTAACACTAACCTTTGCATCTTTTCATATAGGCCTGAGTCATACAAATAGTTAGGGATTTGCCAAGAGTGAAACTGTATCAGAAGAAGGTGAAGGAGAAGAAAAGAAAGAATAGAAAAGTTTCATTAGCTTTTAGGATCATTTGAATGTATAGTGTGTGAATTCTAATCTCCATGTATGTTCTGTATACCAAATACATTTTCTAAACATGCTTGCATACAAGTTTTGGATGTTCTCCATGTGGTTTTCCTCTGGTTTCTCCAGTTTTCATACCAGTAGGTGGATTGGCTACACTACATTTGTGCTATATGCAAATACGTGTGTTAATGTGTGTGTGTGTGTGTGCGTGTGCATGTGTGTGTGTGTGTGTTTTCATGGTGCCATGTGAATGACTAGTGTCCTGATCATGGAGGGGTTTCCCTGTGAAGACGAGAATCAAATAATTACAAATCCTGGAAACTGCAGGAAAATAATTCAGCATCTCACCAGCTACGTGGATCCTGCTAGAGGCTGAAGCTTTGCCGATGGGATTGGAGGCTACGCAGCTGTAGGTGCCGTCGTCCTGCAGCGTGAGATTGTGAAGTAGCAGAGAGCCATTTGTGAGTGAAATGATGTTGGCATTCAGCTTGCCCTCTAAACGGTGCCAGCTTACACTCGGCTGAGGAACACCTGCTCCAAGAAAAGCACAAAAATCACTCCCAATCAGTGAAACCACACTGCCATGCAATCATTATAGCTGTTTTGCTTCTAATCATGCCAAAACAGCTGCTGTGTGTAGGCTAAGTAGTGGAGACAGCCTGAAGACAGTGTATATTTACTTTACAGAATGAGACAGGGGAGGTAATAGGGTCTGTCTACAGACCATAAACTTTGAGTCAAAATATCAAAATGTGGGCATGGTATTGAGTACATACAGTGGATATAAAAAAATCTACACACTCCTGTTAAAATTCCAGGTTCTGTGATGTTAAAAAAATGAAACCAAGATAATTTATATCCTTTTCCACCTTTAATGTGATATAGAGAAAGTGAGAATCAAATAAAAAATATTTAGGGGGGGAAAAAAAAGAAAAAGACTTAACAACCTGGTTGAACAAGTGTGCATACCCTTTCATAATGAGGCATGTGAGTGTGCTCAGAATTCACATTGAAACTCATTCAGAAGTATCAAACACCTGTCATCAATAAAGTTATTCTGATGAACCCCAAATAAATATAAGCCATAGTCTGCCAAGATCTTAGAAAGCATGTACCGTTTTTTTCTAAATGTATTGATCAGGAGAGGAGCACAAACGAAATTCCAAAACATTAGCTGTACCAAGGAATACAATGAAGGCCATCAACAAGTGGAGAAAATGGAGCACCACTGTGATTGTTACCAAGAACAGGACGTCCCTCCAAAATTGACGAAAGGACAAGAAGAATACTGATCAAGGGGGCTGCCAAGAGATTTTGAAGCTGCAGAAATACCTGACAAGTACTGGTCACTACCTGCATGTGACAAGAACCTCTTGCATTCTCTCCATGTGTGGGGTATGGGGTAGAGTGGCTAGATAGAAGCACTTTGTCACCAAAAAAAATAAATAAATAAATCCAAGCATGGTGGTGGCAGCATCATGCTGTGCTGCTTCTTCTCTTCAGCTGGGACTGGGGCTCTAGTCAAGATAGAGGGAATCACAGATAGCTCCAAATACCATTCTATTTTGGCACAAAACCTGTAGACCTCTGTTAGACAGCTGAAGATGAAGAAAAATTTCACCTTCACCTTCCAACATGATGACAACCCAAATCCAAGTCAACAAAGGAATGGCTTAAGGAAAAGATCAACCTATTGGAATGGCCCAGTCAGAGCCCAGATCTAAATCCTATCATGAATCCTATGATCTGGAATGTCTTGAAGAGAGCTGTATACAGGAGATCCCCTCGCAATTTGATAGATCTGGAGTATTTTTGCAAAGAACAGTGAAATAAAATTGCTAAATCATGATGCAATATGTTGGCAGCTTCCTATCCAAAAGGCAGAGTGTTGTATTACAATCAAAAGATGCTGTAACAAAGCATTAATTAAGGATTATTGCCAATGTTTTCTCGCTAGATTATCATGAGCTAACCTGACAAAACTGAGAAAATCTGTTTTAGTGCAACCTTAGAACTACATTTTAGATCTGAATGCCTATCAAACAATTTAAAGGCAGACTTTGAGCTCACATGTGGAATCACATCAGAGCCTAAATGAATGCAGAACAAGAGGTCCCACCCTTCCCCTTACAAATCCTTCTTACGTTTTTGATTAAATTTCTGACAGCTAAAAGAGCAATCTGCACTATATCGCAGACAGTTCCTTTATCTGGTTGGAACTGATTTCCTTCACTTGAATAGTTGTGACATTTAAGTCTTTTAAGAAGTGGAAGAGAATTAAAGCACTAAAGGATCCTTCCTTACCAAAGCTTTGGTCTGGAAACAGCTAATTTCCGAAGCACATCCTAGAAGAGCAGAGCAGACGTGATCTAGGATCAGAAATGCTGTCAAATATGAACTGGAAGGAGTTCGAGTAAAGGCCATTCACAAGAGTGGAGTAAACGGTGATTGGTAGGACAGAGCCGAGTAGCGCGAGGCCTGCAGACCGCCACAAATTACTAGTACAAATGGGCATAATGAATGCAAATTGCTTCACTACAGTCTGCTCCCTTGAGACACATCCTGTCTGAGGTAATGAGTAGCACATTGCCCGAGTCTGAGCTTTACAGCCCCTTATTTTACAAAGGAGAGACATTAGCCCTGACATATTGCTGAGCATACTGCAGACCTCAGGGGGGGAAAATACAGGGCAGATATTTCCAGGCTGCCGCACAAGATGCTAGCTTGGGCACACTTTCTCAAACAAATGAGATATTAACTCATATGAAATGGTTTAATACGGTCATTAAATCATAGTGCAGTTTTGAAAATGGTTTTTCCTCTTCCTCAAGTGTTACTCCTGCTTCCACTAGGAGGCACTATTGTAATAGTTTAATATTGTAATATTCTGGGTACAATAGTCAACGACCAGGTAATTCTTTTGGAAAAGAGAGAAAGGTAATTATGGCTAATGACTTAAGATATAACAGCTACAACAGCGAACCTCATATTTGTTAGAGAACAATCTAGACACAAGCACTTTCAGTTACACTGCAAAAATGATATCTTAGCAAGTAAAACTATCTAGAATATAAGCAAAAAATGTTAATGCAATAAATTCCCCCAGTAACGTAAATATAACATTATTAATGGTTATGATTGAGGAAAAATGTTGCAGGAACAAGGATAAATGGTTAGTATACATATGCAGTTTTTTAACCCCACTCCTGAAGGAATTTTGACCGATCCTGTCTACGTCCACAGGAAACAATGACCAATCCCACCAACATTTTGCTGGTTCTATTTCCCACAATATACACAAATTAATATTTAAATCATCACAACCCTGACCAGGATTTACTGAAAATAAATGAATGCATTAAATGACACCTCACAAGCAACCTGCTACACTGACATATTAATTAGTCTGGCCTTTCTTGTCTCACGTGCTTCATACCTTTTAGATATACTACATACACATGAAGTCTACTAGGAGTATTGTAAAATTGCATCTTCATCTATAGTATAATGGCCATTTTATGAAGTAGTCTACATACAAAAAAATATACTATTATGAGATGGATTTCCAAGAAAAAATCCATTTGGACCAAAATAGGTATTACTCCTATTGTTACAAGACAAAAAATGGGGTACTGTATAGAACCTTTTTGTTAAGAATGATTACTGAAGTATTTCATGTTAGCGAGACATTTTTAGCACTTTGTCATAGGTAGCTATAATGTTGTTACCAAGCTAAGCCTCTTTAAGGTAAAACGTGTGCGTATTCGTGTGCATACACTGACGGTGTGTCGAGCTACTGCTCACTCTGAACAATTTATTTAGCAAAGGTGAGAGTTGGATGGTACAGCTTTGGATGTGATCTGTGATTAGTTTCTCCTCCATTTTGCTCATCACTGATGTGAATGACTAATGATCCACCCCACACTCCAAGTCTCTATGATTATGCCATAATATTTTCAACTCTTTTAAACTTCTAAATGCATGATGGGGTGCATTATCAAGCTTTGGTGCTGGTTTCCCAGCAGCAAATTGTTCTTTTTGAAATGAATGGCATGTATGTAGCATTATTATAAATCCAGTTCATCCATACAGCCCTTAAAGCCTCATCCTTTGGCTTTAACAATTAGATGCCTTCTTTCTATTTTATTCCTCTACCACTCTGTCATTCATTTACCTGAGTGGGTGGGTGATGGAAAGACTTTTGGGAACACAGCAGGATCAATTCAGACAGAGACAGAAAAAGCTAGTGCTACGTTTTGGAAAAGATCCATGTGCTCAGCACATTTTTGGATCCCATCCAGGGCTTTAAACCTCATAAACCTTCACCTTTGAATACATGCAAAAAATAGCCTTGAAAAAAAAGCAGAGACTTGCATACAAAACGTCACTGTTCAATCACACAACAGGAGCTGCACTCTGCTACAGTAAATTAGAGTTAGTTAATGATGAGGAACGGCATAAATCCCATGGCAGAAGGCCGGCATCCTGAGACGCTGGTTAACTTTACACAACGTTTCTCCCTAATTAGCCGAATCTTTCACTACCGCTACGCTCTGCTCTGAGGACAAGAGCCATTAATTGTGGGATACATTTAGAAACAGTGCACTGCATCTCTCACAGGCATGCCATGCATTTATAGCACGTCTAAAGTTTGTGACAGGCAGAAGGGCAGCTTTAGTTTTTTTTGGAGCAAAGAGGCAAAAAATACGACACTAGAATGTTGAGCGTTTTTATGAAGAAGGAGAAAACCACCACTTTGACATGGAAGGCTTGTCACTCATGCAAAAATGTGTTACAGTAATTCTCTATTGAGCAATATCAACACAGAGTGAGGCTTATAGAGATGTAAATTTTGACCATATATTGGTGCACTGAGGAGAATATTCATGATACGGCCTTATCATGTGAAGGAAAAAAAATCATCAGGTAAAGTTGGCCTGTGGCCTGTCAGAATTATTAATACAGAAACTTAAAAAATAATCCACAATCATAGTGTATAGCAATTATCCTATCAAAACAGCTTGATATTGTGTTGAATCATAAACTGCTTATCACTGATCAAATGCTGAGATGGGCATCATCTCACTTTGGAAGGAGAGCTACATACCCCTATTAGGTGTCTATGTGGTATATGTATTATCTTACTGACCTGTAACTGGACAGTCTAGAGTGAGATTGGCACCAATATGGGTTCTTATTCTGCCTCCTACTACCACTTTCAGATTGGCACTGTGCAGGTCAGATACATTCTTCCAAGAAGCCATAATAGCAGGGTGTTCTGTCCAAATAAAAGAAACATGTCAGATAACCATAGCAAACATGGTTTTGCTTGTGTGACAAGCTTGTGTGAGTTTGTACAAATAGTGTGCGTGAATGTATATGACTCACCAGCCAATAGCACCTGTGTTGTTTCTGAATCAGATCCCATTTCGTTGTTTGCTGTGCACCTGTAGATTCCAACATCTTTGGCGCCAGGGCTTGCAATGTGCAGTCCTCCAGCACTATCCCACAATACCCCGGAGAGAAAGGAAGAGACACCAAATCAACCGCAGAATTCAGCTTGGGCGATTGAATTACAGTGTGTGATTTCCACCTCCTCACATGCCACATTAAAGGATTAAATCCACATTCGCTTAAGCCACATTGACATGTGGTTAGGTCAACATAGAAGCAAGCCTCGTGTTAGAAGGATGAAACCAGAGCATCCCTGTATATCATTTTTTAAAAATAATAAAAACACACATTGTCATCTATCCTCATCAAAGGCTACATGGCTAGACCTGCGAGAGGAATGAAGTGCCAAAAATCTCTCATTTCCTCCACATTGATCATAACATTCCCCCTCAGCTACCTTGCTCTCCCTTCCTCATTTCATCTGATCTTCCCTGAGCATTCAGGAGTCAGCAGAGATACACCAGACACCAGAGATGTTTATGGATCTGAGTAGAGTGGCCATTTTAACATGGTGCCACTGGTGTTTCTCAATATGTATTCGTACTGTATATATACTTGAAGGTATCTTTCACTGAACAAGGCTAGTTCCAGTACTGGAAATGAGAAATTGTTCATAAGCCTGCCCAGACACTGCATTATGGCTTGCCATGAGCAAGAATGAATTGAAATAACCTTAATTCCTTGCAAAAACTCACCAATAGTTTCAAATAACTAGGTTTCCAGCTTGTTGTTTTAACTAAACCTTACACCATAAGGTTTGCACATTTGGTAAAAGCAACAGCTAATATGAATGTTTGTTCTGGTGGACGCTAGAGAGTAATAACCCTGTGATAATTGACAATTCCTAGTAAACTTCGTGAGCTAGCAAAAACATGCTGTAATTTTAGTTAACTAGCATTAACAACCTAAAGTAACCTAATCTAGCTAGCAATAACCTGCTGTAAATGAAGTCACCACATCATGCTAACTGCAAGCTAGATACAACAACAACAACAACAACAACAACAACAACAACAACTAGCAATAACCTTCTGTAACTTTAACTAGCATCATTAATGAACTTAAAGTAACTTGCAACCTGTGCCATAGATGTAGACCTGAAAGCAGATGCCACCTAAGGTAAAGCTGAGTTTGCAGTATGTCTCAAACTTTTACACTTTGGTGTTCTTGCAAGTTTATTAGTGGTTAACTCTTCTAGGATCTGATATGGTAAGAGGATGTGAAGAATTATTTTCATACAAAAAATGGTATATATGATTAAAACTAAAACTACACAATATAGGATTTGATATATTTGACCTCAACCTCACATGAAGGCCAATAAGGTAAGGTTGCTAACCCTCCCTGATTGGCTTGGATATACCAATAATTAGCCTCAGTCTCCAGTCTCAAAATAAATTTTAAATCAGACAAAATACATATTTGTGACCTGCCATCAGAGTTAAATATGCAATCTTGAAACCATTAAATGTGATTTCATTCATCCATTCATCTTCAGTAACCACTTCATCCTGGTCAAGGTCGCTGTGAACCTGGAGCCAATCCAAGCAACACTGGTGTGTGTGTGTGTGTGTGTGTGTGTGTGTGTGTGTGTGTGTGTGTGTGTGTGTGTGTGTGTGTGTGTGTGTAACAGCTTGCAGCTAAATTGAAAGTTCAGATTTGTCCTGTCATGAACACCAAGAGTGAAGCTTTGAGATGAAGTTGTTATGAAGGAAAAAAGCTGGAGAAGGTTATTAAAAGAGCAGCAGTGCTTTGAACTGTCCTTGGAGCACTGTGTAATCCATTATAACTTATTTCCATTATATTAAGTGAAAAAAATGTGGCACAACCTAGACACTACCAAGATCAGACTGTCCTTCCAAATTGAGCACATGGCAAAAAGGGCAAGAATGACACTGAAGGAGTTACAGAGTTCACTGGCTAAAATAGGATAACCTGTGCAGACATCAACAATATCATCAGCTCTTCACAGATTTGGCCTCTATGGGAGAGTGGCCAGAAGGAAGCCACTTCTGAGAAAGGTAAACATAAAGGCACACCTGGCATTTGGTAGAAGGCATATGACAAAACTAAATATTTGAAAAAGATTTTGACACATTTGGTCTAAAAGCAAAGTGTTATGTTTGCTGTGGACCAAATACAGTTCAACACCCTAGTAACACCATTCCTACCATCAAGGATGGTTGTGGTAGCATCAAACTCTGGGGTTGCTTTTCAGTAGGAGGAACTGGAAAACTGGGTAACATGGATGGACCCAAATATAAGCAAANCTAATAGGACAATGACCCAAAGCACAGTGCAAAAATTACAAAGGAATGGACTGGGGAAAAAAAGATTTGTGCTTTGGAATGGCCAATGGAAAATCTTTTGCTGTCCAGCAACATTCTCCATCTATAACCCCTGGCAAAAATTATGGAATAACCACACTTAGAGGATGTTCACCCAGCCTTTTTACTTTATAGCAAACAAACAAATCACAGATATGACACAAAAAAGG
>CM074955.1:9672380-9707134 GCA_037577455.1 Pangasius macronema
TCAGTCCCAGTGAAGGTGTGGCCTCTCTTCCCTTTAGTCCCAGTAAAGGATCTTTCCTAATCCTTGACATTTTGTCTATTAAAACTGAGCTGTTTTTGTAATTAAATTAAATGACTGTCTGTTTTAAATGTATATTTCACACATGACCATATGCACTGTAATATCTTAGACGTAGAGACACACAGGCCTATGATCAGATACATAGGTCTGGGTTCACAGAACACACTCAAGAAGTAGAAAAGGCTAAAATACAGTGGTATTATACATTTAAAAAATCAACATAAACTGTGAATCCAGGTTTACAATTACAACTGACTCCACTGGTACCATCAGTCTTATTCCTAATGCTTTTAGTCGATACAACCACACCCAAAAAGTCTACACAAAAACTCTGCACTATTTAAAAAAGAGGAAAGAATCCAAGTACAATTACAATCAAGTCTGATGTCACTGTAAAACATATTCATCATACTAACACAAAACAAGTGATGACCGCTCTGAACCTCACTACCGCAAGAATGGCAAACAAGTATCACTGAGTCCAACGGAAATTGTGAGTGCACTGTAGCAAAGATAATGAGAGCTATAAAACATGAAGTAATGATGAGACTTTATCTGAAACTCATAAAAGTATGATGCTTTCTCTGGATCTCATAAAATACTAAAAGCCCTAATAGAAAACATTAAAACTCAGAAAAATATATAGTCGATGACAGAATTGAAACTATAACACATGGTTCTCAAATGTCAGCTGGCTGATGCCACTAGGAAAAGGTCATTTTTATTTTGATGTTCTGTGAAGATTTAATTTGGATTTTGGTCCTGAACATGGCACAGGAATGCATGTCTGTCGGCATTTGGCATTTAAAAGCTTCACCTTCAGTGCATTATAATACCTGTTATATTATACCAGTACGCAATAAGTTACCAGTACATTAGGCACCATGTAGCTACACATTTGACAATTTTATCAGATACAATCAGCTCCAGAATTATTGGCACGCTTGCTAATTATCTTAAATTTCACATTTTTATTACCTCCATATACCTCCTCTTTGGCCTTCCTCTTCACCTCCTGCCTGGCAGCTCCATGTCCAACATTCCCCTACCAATATACTCACTCTCCCTCCTCTGAACATAACATCATCGTCCAAAACATCTTAATCTGGCCTCCCTAACTTTGTCCCCCAAACGTCCAACATGAGCATTGAACCCTGTCCAACCTCGTCACTCCCAAAGAGAACCTCAACATCTTCAGCTCTGCTAACTCTAGCTCTGACTCCTGTCACTTTCTCAGTGCCACTGTCTCCAAACCATACACCATGGCCGGTCTCACCACTGTCTTGTACACCTTCCCCTTGATTCTCGCTATTTTTCCATCACACAGAACTCCCGACACCTTTCCCCACGCAACATTTAAGTAGTACATTTATTCTAAAAACCCTATCAAAGACCACATGTCAATTACTGGCATCCATGCATTTACTATATTACATGCATTTACTATAGCAACCTGAGACTCCTCAATACAGATCCTCTTCAGCTCAATATAGATCCTCTCTCTTGTGAACTCTCCTCTTCAGCTCACCCAACAGATTTTCAATAGGGTTTGGGTTGGGGGACATTGATGGCCATGTCAAATATCTTGTGTGGATAAGAACATATTTGGATCATTTTCCTGCCGGATGATCTGACTGTGACGCACTTTTAACTCCTTGGAAGAGGCAGCCAGATTTTCCATAATGCCATGTCTCCTGCCTTTAGAGGAAAAACAGCCCCATCGCATCAGAGATCCTCCACCCTGCTGAACAGTGATTCAGGTCTCTTCTGTATAATGATGCTTCTTTTTATGCCAAACCCACCTTGATTGTCACTGAAAAGCTACATTTTGTCTCATTACCAGAAGACCAGGTTCCAGTCAAAGTTCCAGTTGTGTCTTATGAACACTAGGTACGTTTGTGATTAGAAAGAAAAGAAAATATTTATTCTGCCACACTTTCCAAATAGTTTGTTGACATAGAGTTGGTGTCTAATTGTAGATTTAGAGGTAATCTCCACCGATTTAGATCAAATCTCTACTTGTGATCCTTGAGAAAAAAAAATCGTGAGAATCCTAAGAATTTTTTTTAAATTCCTGAGAATTTTTTTTTTCCTTTTTAGACATCTTTATCACTCTGAATGGGGAAAAATACATTCTTGTCCTCTTCCAGGCAGTTTCATTACAGCTCCAGTTGTATTAAACTTCTTAATGATTGTCCTAACAGTGGACATGGGCTTTACAGTTGTGTAGCTATTTTTATGATCATTGTCTGATTTATAAATGTCAACATACTTGGTTTTCATTTATTCACTAATCTTCCCCATGATGAACGACTAAAGGAATTTGGCCTCTGTGTCACCTCATATTTATCCCCCAGTGAAATACGGAGTCATGGATGATGTCTTAGGATTTCCTAAATCTTAAAAATATATAAAAAAAAAAATCCTTAAAGTAGCATAAGAATGGAAACAGTTATATTTCAGTTATATTTTGTTCATAAAAGTTTTTTTTCTTTTAATAAATGTTACTTCAAGTAAAGGTTAGATTTCTCTTACATTTCAGTGTGAGATGAAGCTTAATTAATATTTTGCCTAACATTCATCAACTGTGCCAATAACTGTGGAGCTGATTATAAACCTATTATGTTGTTTTTTAAAATTATTTTATCGTGACCCATCATTTACAATTACTTACTGTTGTCTACCTGATACTATGTACAAAACTATGTGGAAATGAGCTACCATTGGACCACCACTGAGCAGATATTATTTGGTTGGTAGATTATTATGATTTTTATACACCTTAAAAGCAGTTTACCAACCAAAAAACTACATCCACTCTCCTCTGGCTGTGACGCCTTCCACACTGTCAATACTTTCTGTTTTCAGCTTTAGTGGAAAGTCATCTAATCCTTATATTTTACTTTTCATTTATGGTACCCAGGAAGGAGGCAAAATGTCTAATTGGAGTTAGTACACTTAGACAAAGGCCTGTAGTGTAACACTGAGTTCGTGCCAAGACCAAATGCTACAGATATTTCCTGAAAGCAGCCTGCTAGAGCCATTTCACGGATCAGGACGAGGCTGGGGGACACTGAATATCTGGAGAAGATAAATTAATGCCATTTCCATCCTGGCCCTCTCACACTCAACTCAACATGAATATACATCACTTTCATTCATTTGTTCTATGTAAATATTTCATATGTAATTATGTTAGTCACGGTAGGCATCATTGTATTGTTTCTTTGTTTTGATAGTCCATGGTACAGGTTGTTTATTGCCTGCTCTGGAGTCAATAAAGTCAAACAATTTCCCAAGGTGGGCATGAGATCATTTTCACATTTTGTCCATTATATCTTGTTCAAAACATAGCCATGGAAGATATTAAGATCGGAAGAAGGAGAAAAAAATTGGTCGTTTATTGGAACCACATGTTTCCTGGGTATGTTATTAATTACATCCAATAATTCTATAGATTTTGATGGAAATACAGACCTGGTTTAGTCAATCCTACCGGCATGTTTGGCTTAAACTGTGTGTTTGCTGAAGTTTCCCGTCTTTCTTTGTTCAACAGAATTATAATGGCTGTCATGCACCCAAAATCAACTGAGTTCACTGAAAGTTCTACTGTTCGTATCCTATGGAATAAATGCCTCTATACATATTCCCATGAGACTCCACTGTCCTTATATGAGATGTTACTCCCCAAACTACAGTATTTCCTGTTTGAAGTTTCCTGTTTCCAGTTTCCACAAGGTTGTAGTAAATACAGGTAGAAAACAGTCACATCATAGTTCAAAAATGATAATTTAGCAACAGGACATTTCAATTAACAGACATGTCGATGGTATGTATGAATAAGAAGCTGTTTCAGCTGTGATCACTTGTAGTTTACATTGACGTAAATAACCGTAAACCAGATTGCTTTTTCAAGAAACTCCCTCCTAAAACTTTGTCAGGTTCTCATTAGTTCGATGATCTGTGGTTGGTTTTGCCATGCGATGAGTGCAGCACAGAGCAATTTAGCAGTGTATTTCTGCTTCTCAATTGGAGCCATAAAGATGTCCTGCCAATGTTTCGGTAATGTAGCTGAAGCTCTGTGATTGGCCCGACTGCAATACGAAACGACCCAGATTATAATTCTCCATCGGCCATCTGATCCAGACATTCTGTCTCGCATTGTGTTCCCATCTAAATATTTTGCAAAATTTGAGGGAATTTCAGAAAATATGGCAAAAGACAACACGAAAGGACATTTGTTTCCAACTACTGTTATGTGAAAGTTCTGAAAAAGACAAATATGACATCATTAAAAAGTATCAGCCAAATGCTGGAACATATTCACTATATTCATTATGTCATCATTTATTCCAGAATCTGTTTTCATCAGCTTTTATTGCATCATCCTTTTGTCCACATGCTTTTAGACCTCAGACACGGTTCAGAAATTCTGATTTTCGCATCCTGGTTTTCATATGCACAAATGTTAAAATAACAATAGGTCAAAGGAACACACACTTCAGGTCAAGAGAGCCATGTTATCTCCTGGACTGGGGCAGCACGCTTCAACAGATGTTTAGCAGATGTGTACTTGTTTGGTTTTATTTATTTATTTGGCTAATACACTTCTGAAACAAAAAGGAACATGGTCTTTTACAATGAGTAAGCTATGTTATGGTGATCTGCACTACTGGCCACTGGAAATGTAATTACTTGGGTTTGGGGAAAAGCTTCAGAGTTTATTGGACATTTTGTACTTATAAAAACCTTAGTGACAAGAAGATGATGTAATCGAAAGAGCACCAGCAAGTGCCTGGTTAATGCTGATGGTTTTCATTTTTGGAAGTCACTGAATTGTTTCAATCATAGTAAGTCTAGGTGAATGGACTTGCCATAATCTTCGAGATATTTCGAGATGGTTCTGAGAAGCTTCATTAGTTTTACTGAAAACTGAAAACTGGGAAAATTCCAGCTATTACTTGGCTTTTTCCACTTCCATATTTAAAAACAGGAACATGCCTAAACAGGAGTCAAGTAAACTTGGGATTTTAGGTCTAGTTCATTTTCCACCATATTGATAAACGACAAACAACCATGGTGAGATAGTAATATTGATCCAACATTGGAAGAAGTGGTTGGATTAATAATGTTCCTTTGTCTGATTGGTCGATGGGTTAAACAACCTTTATTATCTGAGATTAAACTTCTCAAAAAAAGGAGACCAAAGTTAAGATTTATTTATTTATTTATTTTACAAAATATTCTTCTAAAAAATGCATATCTATTCACTCATACTGTTGTGTATCCACTAAATTAGTCGGCTGTTTGATTAGATATGTTCTCTAATCAACTGTGGGGTCTTTTAGAAACAGGCATATTTATATTAAGTTTACGTGACACACAGACAAACTCCATTCAACTAATTATGTGACTAGTTGCCCTAGAACTAATTTAGGGTTTTCACAGTAAAAATAAAGAGTCAATATTTATGCAATCGCAACTTATGATTTTATTTCTAAATTTAATTTAATTTAATTTAATTTTGCAAACTATATTGATTTCTTCCATTTCAATATTATGACCTATTTTGTGCAGATCCTTCGCATTCCCGATCAAATACATTTTAGCCCCTGTATAAGGGGGTGAATACTTATGGAAGGCACTGTATGGTATTGTATGTTTTATACATTTCTATGCATAACTATTAAACAAAAACAGTTCTGCTACACTCTTAAAACTGGTTCCTCATAGGTTCTTGGACTAGACAAGGGTTCTTATGCTCTTAAATGGTTTATAATTGGAATGCTCTTTGAAAGGAAACCCTCTATTACAGGGACCAACACAGAACCTTCAAAGATTCCTGCAGATTCATAAACCCACACTTAAGGGTGCTAGAATGTACCCCAACCAGACTACCAATAGGTCCTGGAATCTTTGTTAATGAGAATAGTTTTAGTTTTCTGATGCCATAGACTCTGTTACTCCACTACTTTTGTGTGTAATTCACGCCTGTCGTATCATGGAACTCATTATGTTCACACGACTGTCACTAGAATACAGCGGTGTGAGTTGATTTAAAGAGGTTGTAAGAAGATGCTCCGCTGTTCAGACATGGTTAACTCAAGTTTCACATATACAGCCTTCTCCACTTCTCTTTCAAACTAATTGTCCTCTTTATTCAGAATGTGGACATTGTTTTACTCAGAAGAGTATTTCTCTCCATTAATATTTGGATCGACTGCTGAATAATGACCTTTGTAAGTTCTAGGACAGTTTATGATATGCTTTGTATCATTAGATGCAAGTTTGTTAATTCCTCTTGGAATGAACTATGTATATTACAGTGACTCGCATAAGTGCAAGGGACTGTATGTTGCTCCTGTTGTGCTTTGGTAACTGGTCTTTTGGGCATAAGAGTTTCCATCAGGACATTTACCCAAACTCGGCAAAGCTGATGAAACCCTTCAGTTAGGTAGAGAAATGTCATCAAGATTATAATGCAAGCCCAGTGGCATTGATTTACTACTTACTATTAGACTTGTGTATAGTTGTGGTGAGTTGTTACCTGGCAGGACAAGGCTGAGGGTTGCACATGCGCATGATGGTGAGGGGTTTGATTGACTCATCACAGAGTGTATCCTCCACCAGCTCCCGTCGCCCAGCCCTTACACAACGAATAACAGCCATCTGCCTGCCTGACAGACAAAGAGATACACCATAATTGGAAGTCAGAAAGCATCTTACAATACAAAGATTTACTGTTTGAATGATGATTTGTTATGACTGCAAAGACAGAAAAAAGTCATTTCTCATAAACTGACATCCTGTGATTAATGTAGGTTTATTCAGTGGAGAAATAAATGGGGTGTCAGAAAAAGTACAACAGTGAAGAAAATGTGTACTTACTCTCACAGAAGAGAACCTTAGACAACATCCTTCACTGATTAAATTCTCTGTATATGCTGAGAAACCATTTTACTTGTACCAGCACCACATGCTGCTGTGCCGAGAATAGTTTCACCACCCAAATGATACCTGCTCAGCTGTGGTCCTTACCAATAATAGGTGAGTACAGGCAGCAGACAAATTGTGTAATTGCCAGTTTCTCAAGTCTGTGTAATTTCTGAGCCATGTACATTGTGAATCCTATTCTGACCCGTGCCTTGACCTTTGACCACTCTTCATATTTGCCCCTTTCTGTTTTTGACCATTGCTATTAAGACATTGAGCTCTGGATTGTGTTTTTGGTTTTGATGATAAACAAGTTCATCCACATTCATCCTCAACCATCACCCAATTCCTGCATGTTACACCAATATTTAAAGGCATTGTAACATTTTAGACTTGTGCACAAACACCACCTGTACACACACACTTCAAGAGTATCAGGAGTCAGGACATCAGGAGTATCCAAAGCATATCTGCATCAATATTATTCATTTAACTGGGATCACTGGAACAGCCAGCATACAGACTTACCTAAAGCACAAGAGACTGAGCATGCTGTGAAACCCCTATACTCCCAAACATAGGTTTTCTTGGAGGATTTATTCTGATTTTCCTGTGGGTGCTGTGGATCTGGCAATTTGGAGCAGGCTTCAATGGTGCAGGGTCTCTGGAGGAGAGGCTTATCCTCACCACACTCCTCATCTGGAAGATCCACCTCAGCCTGAGTGAAGGAGAGAAACACTCTGCACTTCACAGTGCGCTTCTGTATGCCCACACCACAAGACACACTGCAGGGAGACCACGGGCCTGGGATGAAGCTGAATGCACACATGAAAAAAGTAAGCATAATTAAATGTGTCTTAAACGTCCAGTGTAAATATGCACAATTACCTCAAACAATTAATTGAAAAGGAGCAGCAAGACACAGATGTTATTTGGGTGGTGGTCCACTCTTAGCAAAGCTGTGACACGGACATGGCAGTGTGTGTTGCTGGGAAACCAACCGAAAATATCCAGCTTATGGCAGTGCTGTGGTAAGAAACTGACACAGAAGAAGGAATAATAAGAAGAAGACCTGACACAAAACTCTGGAAATTGATGAGTTATAGTGTCTACCTATACACCTACCAGGGGCAGCAACAAGGTACATGTTTCTCAAAAAGTGGCACATAAGTGTACACATCAGTGTTCAAATACCCCAGCAATACTGACGCAACTGATGCACTCAAACCAGCACCACACACACTATAATGTCAGTGTCACTGCTGTACTGAGAATGATTCACTATCATCATCATATATATGTATATATATATATGCAGTTAATAACTACATACCAGCAAATGTGCTAAAGTATAAATTAGTAAATAGTATTCTTATACCCACAGGGATGAACAGTCATGAGTGTGAAAATGATGTAAATCAAATGCCATGCAGTCGATGGAACACCAATGGTAGATTTCGGAGTGTTGTGTTAGACAGTGCTCTCGTCATAATGGCATTTGAGGGATTTGAGGAGATTTGTAAAACCTTAAGCTTGTGGCTTGTGGTGGCCCAACACATTACTAAGATATTCTTTGTTGATAAGTGTATGATGTGGTTACATGTTTGTCACAACGTATGGATCAAGTCAAGTATTACCATTTTTCATTTTATTTGTCAATCATTTGTATGTATATAGTACGAGGGTTCGTGCATGCTAATTGTAATTACATCTGGGGGTATTTTTGTAGTAATTTCCCAACATATCTGAGGGAAATATTGACATTCTTGACACTTTTCTATCATTGCCACCGTCACTGTCACTGTGCTTCTACATTGTCTGTATAAAAGACTTAACAGCTACTTCATAGCTGGCTAAATCATTAATCTCAGTCATTAGTTAGCATTTGCTTGGCATCCAATTGCCTAATCACAGTGTCTTCACAGCTGCTTTATCTGCTCATGTCAAAAGCACAAATGTAAATTTATATTATATAATATTTTCTATTAAAAACAGCAATATAAATGCAGAAGATACCATGTGTATTTGATTAGGATGAATCTAATTTTCAATAATGTAGGTCCATTAGTTATAACTATCTTTAAATAAAACTTAGACACAGTATAATCAGGACAGATATTTGATCTGGAACCATTCATTTAGCATTTTTTTTATTCATTCTGTCAAATTACCAAATGACCAAACACTTCAAGACCAAACCACAGATTCATATATCTACCAATACAATATAAAGAGGAATTCTAATGAAAGAAAAGTGATTTGAAAATAATGGAGGAATATGGCACTAAAAATAGCTGTATTTCAGGCCAGAAACCATTATGTGCCAGAAAGGAATTGCAGGAAAACAATATTAATAGACATCACAAGGACTCATAATGAACCACAGAATGAGTTCGCCATGCAGCATTACAGACGAGTGGAAAACAGCCTTTACAGAAAAGCGCTGCTGAAATTTAGAGCCTATCCAATTCATGTGTAATGTGATTCACTGTAGGAGAAAATGGAGAGAGAGGGACACAGAGACAGTGAAGGGAAGAAGGAAGATAGACAGAGGAAAAGAGGTGGAGAGACTGAGACTGAGCAAGATGTAGAAAAAGACAATGAAATGAAAAGAGAAAGACAGGAAGAGAAAAACCGTGACAGTGACCAGTATAAAGCTTTTACTGAAGATAAATGATGAAAGAATGAACTGATAGTGCACACTATATACTCCATATGGTTTGTATACTGCAAACAACCTTGTATTGTATAGTGTTTATATTTGAAAACCATGTGACTAGAAACATGTGCGTGTGGCTGCAGCTTGGCTTGTCTTCTTGGCTTATGTCTATACTCATCATTGGCCTTCTGCACATTTCCTCTTTCTGCGTTACCCTGATTTCGCTATAGATAACCCCATGCCTGTGTTATAGGATTGCGGGTTTTCAACTGTGGGCTTTTAGAAATAAAACAAACTTGTGATGGAGAAAGCAGACTTTAGCAATGCTTTGTCAAAATGCCCCATTTAAAACTTACTGTTTCTATTTCCAACATGAAATGTGGCCCAATTATTTTTAATAAGAATAAAAATGTCATTTTAAATGTAATTGCTATATAGTATCTGTCAAAGATTTAAGCACACACAGATTATTATTATTATTATTAGTAGTAGTAGTAGTAGTAGTAGTAGTAGCAGCAGTAGTAGTATTACTCTATTCTACATTTAGATGAAATATAAAAATGTCAGAACTATAAAAAGATGTGGGCAAAAATGTAATGATAAATATTTTACCAAAAATATTTTTGATAATTATGTGCCATTGTAAAAAGGTTTTTTTTCCCCCCACAAGAGAGATTCCTCTTCTGTTGAATGCTGACACATTAAATTTAACATGTTAGATTTAAAATATGCTGATAAATTAAATATCAGCAAGTAGATTAATAAGCAAAAAGTTTTCTTTTATTTGTAAGGACAGCACTAGACCAGACTCCCTCTATTTATTTTACCACCTACTGACTACAGACCATCTTTGCACTCCAGTTGGCAGGCAGCAATCTTGGGCAGATATTTGCTCACTTCTGTGATAAAGGCTCTCCCATCTGGGAGGCAGCTGTCCTCTGAGCTCCCTTATTTTGGCTAATTTTTGAGTCCTCCTTCTTCTTGCAGGCAATCAAATAACTCCTTGAGTGCCATGATAGTATTAACAAACTGCTGACCAGTGGATATGTCAACAATGTACAAGTGAATCACCTCGTAGCTGACACAGTTGTGTTTGTACATTGTCAGAAAGGTTTCCATGTAGAATTATTCTAGCAAACTTCAGAGTATGTATAGAATGCTGACTTGATAGCCTTACCAGTTAGCTCAGTTAGCTAGCCAGCTAGATAGCTATGCAATTCAGTGAATAGTAATGTACGTGTAGTCAGCAGCAGGAAGATAGTTGCCACTTGCATCCCTTCTTGGGAAATCAATAAATAATAACTAAACTTTATGTGTATAAGTTATTACGTATGATGACATTGAATGGTGACCTGAGCAGCGATCTTCAAGGAAGCAGCTACTAATTTTAGAAATTTTAGCCTGCATGTGGAAGGAACTAGACAAGGCAGCAGGCATGATTTCATGCACCTGTCTGATTATTGATGATGTTTCGAGGCACTATGACTGAAGATTTTTTTTGCTCTTATTTTTTTTTTCGGCGTCTATCTTAGGTGCTACATATTACCATCTGTTAATTGTTTTGGCTGGTATGTACCCTTGGGTTTAACTTATGCATGTACCTCTACATTTGCATTCAACACTGTTAACATTCCAGGCTGACACCTCTAACATACTGATTTTTTTCAGGGCTGTTCTGCTTCTTAAAAGGTATTAAATCAAAGCAAAGCTAGTGATGTAAGCTCATGTATACATAATAGGACAGTTTTAGGCATATTTATACAATTAGGACTGTCCTGTAACACTGAATGAGCAGCATTACAAAACGTTTGACCTCTGATTGGCCCCATGTGTCAAAGGAAGGATGTAATGACCTTTAATTTTGCAGGATTGTTGTAGAGACGAAGGTAATGAAGTGGAAATTGGCAAAACTATATTGTAATAAAACTGAAAATGACATGTGAATAAAAAGATGACATTTAAGGATGTAACCTTCCATCTCTGCAAAAACACCTGCCATGAGAAAGCCACAAAGGAAAAAATGGCAGGTTTTTGTGATGTAAAAAAATAAATAAAACCAAGATAAATCATGTCAGAACTTTTTACATCCTCAACATGAAATTACAATCAGAAAAAAAATAGGAAAAATGAAAAAGTTACAATAACCTGGTTGCATAAGTGTGTACACCTTCTGCACCTTTTATAATTGAGGATGTGGCTGTGTTCAGAATGAATCAATCACATTCGGTTTCATGTTCAAAAGTATTTATCATACACCTGTCATCAATGAAATTATTCTGATTAACCCCAAATAAAGATCAGCGGTTTCTGTGTTTCTGATTTTCTTCTTGTCTTCTTGGTTTCATCCGACTACTGAAGCCATGGTCTGCAAAGAGCTTACAAAGCATGTACGGTATCTCATTGTTGAAACGTACTGATGAGGAGAGGGGTATAAAAGAATTTCCAAAACATTAGATGTTCCATGGTACACATCACAGTGACATCACCAAGTACAGGACATTCCTCCAAAATTTATAAAGGATAAAAACTTACCAGGGAGGCTGTCAAGAGACCTACAGCAACATAATTACTCTCTGAATGCAACAACAATCTCTTGTATTCTTCACATATCTGGGCTATGGGGTAGGGTGTCTAGACGGAAGCCCTTTCTCACAAAAAAAAATAAAATCCAAGCTCAAATAAATCACACCAAACCAAGTGGAAAAAAACCCAAAAGAACACCATACCCACAGTGAAGCACAGTGGTGGCAGCATCATGCTTTAGGGCAGCTATTCTTCAGCCAGAACTGGGCCTTCCCTCAATGTGGAGGGAATCTTGAATAGCTACAAATACCAGCCAATTTTAGTGCAAAACCTTCAGGTGTCTGCTAGTAAGCTGACAATGAAAAGGAATTTCACCTGTCAGCATGGCAATGACCCAAAATATACATCAAAATCAACAAAGGAATGGCTTAACCAAAAGAAGATCAATGTTTTTTAATGACCTTGCCAGAGCCCAGACCTGAATACCACTGTGGGGTGACCTGAAGTGAGCTGTGCACAGGAGATGCACTTATAATATGATTGATCTAGAATGTTTTGCAAGAAAGAGTGGAAAATATTACCAAGTCAAGATGTGCCACGCTGATAGACTCTTACCCAAAAAGACTGAGTGGCGTAATAAAAATCAAAAAGTGCTTCAACAAAATATTAGTTTAGGGATGTGCACACTTATGCAACTAGGTTATTGTAAGTTTTTTATTTTTCATTTTTTTCCCCTACAAATGTTTCTGATTATTTTTCACTTTATTTGCATACTTTCCAATTTCACATTAAAGATGAGAAAAGTTCTGATATGATTTATCTTGGTTTCATTTTTTTATATCACAAAAACCTGCCAATTTAACAGGGGTGAATAGACCTTTTATATTCATTGTAAATGCTATTATAAATTGCAAACTGACTTCCTGTAAAGAAATGACCTGGTGTAAGAGGACAGAATATTGATAAGTAGTGAACAAAATGAGAGCCAGGACAGAGATTCATCAGTTTGACACATTCAAGTCAGAACCACTTCTCTTGCATTCCTGAGCTAAAACCCATGACACCTTAAGTCCTGGAATCACATGGCTGTTGTCCAACAGTGAATTCCACACACTTGGGTCACTCTCTGATTGCGCTGATTACTGAAACAGCATCCCACCTCCCCAGACTCTGCTAAATTAAGCAAGCACATTGACATAGCAGAAACAGGATGGGAGGCCTGCTGTTGAATGATATATTGTACTGAAGGGTGCAATTCAAGAGCAGTTATCAGGAGAGCAGCAGATCCTAATCCTCCTTACACACACAGATACACTTAACAGCAAGCTCCCCATGCTGCTCTCTTCTCCGAAGCCCTTAAACACTTTCACCCCACATGCTTCTGTTTTATGAGTTTCTGTGACAGAAGGCTTCGGTAGACTGCCGGATGTTGGAAGCCTTCATGTCATGGCTTTTTTCAATGGCCCAGAGATGCACTGAGCTGTTTTCAGCTCTTAGCTGGGCTACAGTTTCAGAGATGGGGCAAGATATCACCAACAATAGCACAATACTTTTGAATGAAGACTAAGGTAATAAGAGCAAAACCTAAAGTAAGTCCAAATCCAAACTCTGTTAGGGCCATTGCCTTTCCACTAAAAAAAGAAAGCAGACAAATGATTTGTCTTGCCAGTGTAATGCAAATGATAAGGAAAGAGCACCTTTGTGTTCTGAAAAAGTGTCTCAGAAAAGTTAGCAGATAATATACTCCATAGCAATTGGTGGGAAAACGCAGTGAAAAATGGTATGGTACATGGACTTGCTGAAGAGCTGTCTTTACAGCCTAATGTATTTTAATTAGATTCCATTAAAAACATTTTTCTTAGATTATATCTGATTGTACCACCCCAGGGACAACCGTTGATACATTAAAAGCCCAGTTTACTACTTTTTTCTATAATAGCATAAATTGTCCACACTAACGGTCATTCAAGGCTTATTATTTATTATATATTTATTAGCTAAATATATAACACAGATGTAGCTCCCGCATTCAGCCCATATCTAAACCTGTCAATATCTGGCGATGTGAGAAAAACAAGACAAAAGGTAATGGAAGAAATGTATCACCTTGGTTGTGTTTCAGATTTACTTTTCCAGGTGCTAAAAATGAAAACTCACGTTGGAACTTCAGTGGCCACTCTGGTCTCCTCCAATTCTTGGGCTTGTTTTAGCCATGGGACTTTGGCTTCTACGGGCACACTCTCTGAAAGACCAGGACAGAGAGGTTAGCACAGACAAACGCATGTATATCAAAGCAATCAAATACCAAAGTACCAAATGACAACCTCTTTCAGGACTCCATTACAATGGACACCTGTGTATCCAAACACCTGTCTGCTTTAAAAAGTAGGCCAGACCTTCAAAGCCTTGAGCATAAAGGCAGGAAAATGCACAAACATTAAACTCATTAGATTTTATATTGACACAAAGCTAGACAACAAGCTCCAAACCTCCAAAAGTCCCACCATTTTTCGCTTAAAAATGACAAGCTGCTGGCAAGTGTGTTCTCACTGTAAGTGATAAATATAACACTGTCACAGGTACAGAGCTTAGTGCCAAAAATAACGTCCCCAAACATTCTTATGAGGCTAGTTTCTTTGATTTCTATATCAAGAGACAGTTGGAACGGAGTCTGTGCTGGTGAACATTAATAGAGTCAGGATAGAACACCCTCGCACACTGGATCAGCAAAACCAGTTACTATGACATCAACAAATCCCAGTGGCCTCACCAACCATTCAATTTGCTGCACCAACAAACACCACCATGTTCAGCAACCAACAGATCATCCTTTTACAAACCTCAATACATCCAAGTCCAACTTTCAACAAATTCCACTGACCAATAAACACCAACAAATACTGCCATATACAGATTCTATCATCTACAAATCAAAGCATCTATAAATATCAGTACGTCCAAACACAGCTTTCAAAAAATTCCACTGTCAGCAAGGTAAACACTCAATCTATGGCCCAAACACCCAATCCCCCCCCACTCCCAATCTATACATCCCATTAATTCTGCTATCAGTCTGACCACCTACAACTTCAACTATTCTGCAATTTACAGTCCTCTCCCTTAACACATTGAAGCACTAATAAATGTAACCCTATATGAACAGCACAATCCGGAAATCTACCCTCTATAACCTCAAACATCTAAAATCCCACTATCTACAATATCCACAATTAACAAACACTCAATCATTTACAAATTCTAACAATTACAATTTCAACCATCTCCAAATCAAAGCATATACAAACTCTGAAACTCTACAAATCCAACCTCCAATAAACCTGACAATCTATAAACCTCACAATGAACCCAACTAAAATTAAACAACACCATACAGAATCAACAAAACACAATCTCTAATAACTCATAACATCTACAAATCCCATTATCTACAAAGTAAACCATTTCCAAACCCCACTATCTAAAGATTCCACTAACTTCAAATATCATATACTACAAAACTAACCATATATAAACCCCAACATTTGAACACTGAACCATTAACAAACTCAATCTGCATATTCAACAATCTACAAACTCATTTACAAATTGCATCATTTGCATATTTAACTGTCAATAAACTCCACAATCTGCATATCCAATCAAAAAGCCCAATCTACAAATCCAACTAAAAGTTCTTCAAAACTCCATCATTTAACAAGTTAATCATCTATAATGTTTACCGTTGAAAACCTTACAATTTTTAAAATAATAGTTCCACACAGCCTACCATCAATAAACCTCATCCACATCCACCCACACCGCCCAAACCCATCCCACTCTGCTCAGATTCTCTGCTCCATATCCCACAAACCCCAAAGGAATCCAATTATGGCTAATAAAACTCCACATACCAATCAAATATTCATGAAAGCAGGCATTTATTGAAGTGAGGAATGATTATCATGGTGTGTAGAGGTTGCAGGACAGCAGTAAAACAGACTGTTTAACACAGAGGACGTTCTGAGGTCTGAGGGTTTGGCTTTCAAGTCAAGCCTTTTGGGGATTTCTGAGTTTTGGTAATAGTACAAACTTTTGGTATAAAACTAGGCAGTCTAGATTAAATCTAATTCAGCACAAGTGATCTAGACATGGTTCATGTGTGGCAGTAACTCATTTGAGATAACTGTAAACCATAAATGCTTAAATGTACTTCTGTATTTATTCTAGTTTTACATTTTCACTATTAGTATAGCACTCATAGCACAAATGTGTTATAGATTTACAATTCAAACTCCCCTGAAGTAGTTTTGTGGGAAGCATCTACAGGATGTTAAGAGCACAAGGAAGTAATGCAAACGGACTGAGACAGAGTGTGCACTTGATTAGGGCTTCAAGAATTCATTTGGCAATTCTTTTTATGGACTTGTGCAGATTATGCGATTCAGTTGTACACTCTTGAAGTGTCACACATCATTTATCTTAGAAAAGACTCTCTCAGACTGCCATGCCTTAGCATTAGTCTGACTCATTACATACAGAACAGAGCAGGCAGAGTCATGTACCAGACTCAGTCCTACAAAATCACATTGTTATTCTCGCCTTGCTCACTGAGGGTTAGAGCACTAATGTCTGTAAAACTGCTTCAATGCTGTGTTGTAAAAAAAAAAGATTTTACTGCAGACTATGGCATTTAGACAAGTAATAACACAAATGTCATAATTAGTACTAATTCTATATTTAATAAAGGTAACCAAGTCTCAACTTTAGAGGGACTATATTCGGATGCAAATCCCATCATCTACATTCTCCAAATCCCAACATCTATAAGTTCAACAATTTACAGACTGTAACAATTGCAGCATACATGAATACCATATCTACATCTACCAGGTCTAACATTACTAAATTGAACCATGAACCCCCTTTTCCAAATTCACCATCGACAAGCCCTACCATCTTCATGTTCAATAATGTATAAACTCAACAAATTCAGCTATCTACAAATCCCACAATCTACAAATTGAAGCAACTACAAAATGCACAATCCACAAATCACATGTTCTACATAGCCAAATACCTAAAAACCTTAATAACCTACCTTCTTAACATTAACAACTCTTACTACAAATTCAACCAACAAATGGAACCTTCTGTAAACCACACCATCTTCAAAGTTCACCATCAACAAGCCCCACTATCTTCAAATTCAATCATTAAAAAAAAAGAAACGTCATCTACAAATTCAACCATCTACAAGCCTGACAATCTGTAAATCCAAGTTCAATCAACCCTGACTTTTATAAACCACACAAAGAACGAAACCAACAATATACAAACCACAAATTGAATTTACAAATTGAATTTCAGAATTAGCATAATTTAATATATTGTAGCCTGGCCTGGATTATAGTGTGAGGTTAGCATATGTAATCCTCTTCAGAAACTTGAATCCACCATGTCTCTTGAAATAATTTTACAGTTCATTCTTTATTACCTAACTGTTAATTTGTAAGTACTCTTTCTTACACTGTAACAAGAGGCATGTAAAAGCATGAGCAAGACCGTTAATTAAAACGTAGACAAAATAATGAAAAGGAAGACACCAAATCCGTAGACTTCACAATAAGTTCGAAAACAACATGTTCTCTCTCCAGTTCACATAATGTAATCACTAGCATAAGTATTTTTAACATACTTACTGGTGCTCATTTACATAAGCTCTACAGTGCAAGAGACTCTGTGTCCCTCTCTCAGCTTCTTCACCTCTACAACACTGCATTTATTTATTGTATTATTCTCACCGAATCTGTGCTCTCTCTCATGTTTTTTTTTCTCTTATACTTTTTTTCTTGTGTTGTCTTTCTCTTTTTGGAATGATGCCTGTTAGTGAGTTTAGGCCTGTCTTCATACTCACTCACTCGACTTTTTTTTCTTTCTCTCACCCTTTCTCTCTCGCTATCTAAGCTTGTTTTAAAATTGTGCACTGTGGTTGATTGTCAATCCATTGTGATCATTAGGTATAGTGTTGCTAATTTATTTATTCCTTTATAACACTAGTACTTTAAAATCTGCCCTAAAAGACAGGAAACCAGGGTAATAAATGCCAAAATTGGTGTGATATGTTCTCTCTTGTGTATATCCTGGATAAAGCAGCATGGACAAGCAGCAGCTTATAAATATTTTTTTCTGGCAACCAAGTGAACAGTGAATTACAGAAATCAAAACAAAAGCATGCAACATCATCTTAACATCATGAAAAAGGATATATGGTCTAGCTTGAGCAACATTTCTCAGTTGAATAAAGGCAGATCGAGTGCATTAAAATGTAGTTCAGAGTACAAAATGGCACCTAAGTGGGGGAGGGGGGAGGGGGGAGGGGGGCAATAATGGATCTATGTGTAAAATCTTTTTAAAGTAAAGGGGATAAAAATACAGATTGTCTGTTTACTTTTGATTGTACTAGGCCTGACATGGTCATGGATCTGTCAAATCTGTGGTTATCAGTGGCCCTGAAAGCTGATTGTTTGGAAACTGGCTGTTTATTTAACCGCAGGGCTTCTTATGAATCTGAACAATCAACAGAATTGACTGTAATATAATTAGTCAGACCACCTATCATATTTCATGGTTCTGAATCCCACATACAGATTCATGTACTTGTCTGATGTTTTCTGTCTCTCTCAAAGATCAGCCGCTCAGCATCTCCTTAGCAGCACAGCATTTAATTAGCCCTCCTGTTTTCCCTATTTTTCTAACCCCCTCTTTCTTTCCCTTTTTCAAACTGAAACAATATCACAGACACTTGTTATTTAGCTTACTGTTACCTTTATGCATTGTCCTAGTTTTTCTGTCTCACTCCATGCTTCTTCAGCAACATGGCACTTAATTAACCTCCTACTTCATTTCCTACATCACTCTTTCTCACATTCCTAACGTCTATGAATTTGTTATATTCTTTCCATCGCTTTGCACACAGCATTTTATTAACTCCTCTCTCTCTTTCTCTGTAGCTTATTGACCACATACTATATCTCATGCGTGATTTTCTCTCTTTTTTGCATTCTCTTTCCCTTTTCTCCTGGATATTCGTTCTTTTTTCCTCTATATTGTCTCCCATCATTTCACTCTTGTGCTCTCTCTCAATCCCTTAATAACAATTTGACTTTACTAAGCTGGTTGGAATAGGATCCAGAGAACGCAATGATCATTTCGATGATGCTACTAAGAAAGTCAGTTCACTTTGGTCAATTGATATAAACTCTACTAGCTATGTATATTTCATAATTTAAAAAAAAGAAGTATACTGAATAATATTGTTTAAGATACTGAAAAATAGGTTTGAATTTTCAGGGTTAAAGTTTTGGGAGTAAAACCAGACAACTAGACTTATGAATGTGGTCATGCCTACTGTATGTAGGTGGAATATCTGACTCTAATTATGATAACTTGTAAAATCAGTTATTACATAAAATAAAAATCTGGATTATTTTTTATTAGCCTCAATTATATTGAGATACTCCACTTTGACAGCTGTAGTGAATGTCCGTATGACTGTAATAAATGTCTGTATGGCTTTCTTACCAAACAGAAAAATTTCCAAATTAGCTTGCTGCCATCTGCGTTTCATTTAATGAGCATATTACTTGATAGTATGAGTATAGTGTGATGTTGTGTGCCAATATTAACACAGCGTAGGCCTTAGTGGTTCATTTTCACAACCGGCAAATGAAAATACCTAATTATCTTTTTTTTTTTTTTTTCAATTGTCTCATTTCTGAATAGAGGTGCACAGGCCAATGGATATTAAAACGAATAAAAGAGAGGATAGTGCCTCAAATTGTCATACAAACTATTTGTAAGAGTTGCATTAAAGAAAATGTTCATGAAAGTAAGCCACAAAATGCCACAAATCATCAGTGGAACTACAAATGGAACTGTGTGTCATGACCCGATGAGATCAAAGTTAAGTTTTTTGGCCATGCAAACCATTTGGCAAAATGAGTAGCATTGTTACAAGGACTAGCCCCCAGGCCCACTGTAAAGTATGACAGTGAATCACTGAGGGTTTATGGCTCCACCAGCATATTTTGGCTCAAAACCTGGTTGCCAGGAGGTTACAGCTTGGTTTCTCTGTATATTTCATTTAGTAAATATGGCCTTTTCCTTATAACAATTGTGATTGTGACTGTCAGCTTCTCCACACCTCCTTAGCAACACAGTATTCAACCTACCATCATTCTTTACGCTTCTTTAGTTTTTACTACTCTTAAATTCTTCTGAAATGTTCTCCTACTTTTATTTTCTTTCTTTCCTATCGTCTCTCTCTCCTTCCATTTCTCCCTCATTTACTCTCTCAGTTCATCTCTCCCACTCCCTCCCTCCCTCCCTCCCTCCCTCTCTTTTTTTTCACATTAAGCAATAATTCATTGTTCAGTGTCCAGGTATTTCTTGCCCCCTTTGTATCTCTTATCACTTAATATCACATCTCTTCAGCAACACATTTCATTAACCTCCCCTCCTTATCCTACACCACTATCCCCATCCTCTATTTGTCAAGTTGGTAGGTATAATATGTATAACAACCAAACTGCAACACTATTTCAGGACATTACCCCTCTCATCTGACCCCAATTTCCTGTTCCCTTCTCCATTTCAAGCTCACAGTTTTCACAGTTTTCATCTCATTGCAAAGTCTTGCCAATTCTTTAGTGGAATACACTTTTTTTTAAATCCCTGATAGCCTTGTATGCATGTAGACCCTGTGTCTGTTCTACTCTTGCGAATATCCTCTGTTTGTGTTTGATGGCTGATTGTGTTTTGACCTTGCCTGCTCTACTGTTTGGGATTTAAGCTTGTATCTTCCCGCATATGGATCCTAAATTTCTTCAGAGTCTAGTGTGATGCACAAAAGCTTGTAAAACATGAATTAAACAAAAATTACTTATCTATACACACAGAGGCACATTTTCAAACCCCCAAAACATACAGACAAATTAGGGTAACACAATAATAGGACATATCATCTATAAAGAGTAATGGCACCCTTGGTGATTTGTCAGTGTCACTTATTGCGTATGTTTCCTACCTCTGGGTTTGTGACATGCGATTGGCACTAAGCACTCCTCTTTGATGTGGGGCTTGAGTTCAGAAGTGCAGCCTCCTGTGTGCTCTCCTTGGTGATCCACACACACAACCACACGGTAACGCAAACCCCGGCCACAGGTTACTGTACACTGAAAAAACACGCACAAGAGATAATTGTGACACTGTTTCCTATTTCTAACATCACAGAGCACTTTGCTCTTACTGTTTTAGGTTCTTTACTAAAAAGGTAGACTGACTGACTGACTGACTGACTGACTGATAGATAGATAGATAGATAGATAGATAGATAGATAGATAGATAGATAGATAGTGCACTGTGGACATATACAATTTGTCAATGAATGGATGAATAGACAGTTGGAAGAGTGGATCAGTGGTTAGATGGATGGATAGATAGACAGAGAGATGGATGTACAGATGGCTGGAGCATGGGATGGTGAGTTGGGTAAATGGACAAATGGATACATGAAAGAATAGAATACTATAGTATACTATTTGAATGTAAAGATGGATGGATGGATGGATGGATGGATGGATGGATGGATATAGGGTATTTTTGATGATTAATTACTTAGGTGTGCTGTATATTGTAACCAGAATTGAGAAAAATGCTGTATAAATTAAATGATAAATTATTATTATTAGTATTATTGTTGTTGTTGTTGTTATATGAATACTTCAACAAGCACAGATGGTAAATGAATACACATGGTTGGACAGATGGATGGCTGGATGGACAAATGGATAAGCAGAAAAATGCAGAACAATGTATACCTGAGACCATTCCATTGCCAACCACTTTGGGCATTCAAAATTGTTGCAGCTCTGTTTGGAGATGGGCCGTGGGGAGTGTGTGCACTTCCATTCCTCAACCTGAACAACCTGGCCCTGCATGTCCTCCTCCACACACACCACACTGCGCTCCTGACTTCCACCTCCACAAGATACTGAACACGATGTCCAGGGGTTCTGCTCCCACCTACATGCCCACGAATACACCGAAACATAGATTAACACACACATCTTCTCATCATCGCCATCTTCATCATCGTCCTCACAACAAAAACAAATATAATGTATATAAGCATGTATAGACACACTATAAGCACCAGTATTGCATAAGTCCCACCCTTCCAGTAAAAAGAACCAATCACCATGCTGATTAAGATGTTACTGGAAATCACCTTGCTTATCTGATTCTTCCACTGATGCACGTTGATTTAGGGTTGCATTATTAATTTTGCTCATTCTTTCAGTAATTATTTTCAAAATCTCCTACATTGTTCTCATCTTGTTTACATGACAGTCATGAAAATAATTATAACTACATGTAGAGTTTATGGTTTACACAGCAGCAATTTGGTGCTGGAACCATGCCAAACTTGCTGGCTTTAAACCAGCAGTTTTACACACAGAATGGTCCCAGATTGGGCTACGAGTGCCACTGTTGGGCCCTTGAGCAAAGTTCAGTCTCACCTTGAATAAGAGCATCTTAATGAATACATGTAAAACAGGATCAGTGTGGGGACATTACTTACCGTGGAAGAGGCTGGAAGTGATCGTAAGGCATGACCTCTTTGAAGCCATCACTGTGGAGAAAACAGGCTTTTATAATACCCATCCTCTAAACAAAAAGTGCATACTTTACAAAGTGTGACTCATGGGGCCTCTTAAGTTTATTAGTTCGCATAAGTCAGTGTCAAACACACCATGAGTGTGTTACCTTATAAAGTAAAATATTACAATAGCAAAGTTTGTTGGTTTTGGCATGCTTTTGGTGGTTTGGTTTGTGTGTGTGTGTGTGTGTGTGTGTGTGTGTGTGTGTGTGTGTGTGTGTGTGTGTGTGTGTGTGTATGAACCAGCCTTTCGAGACAGGGCTCCATGTTGCACTCCTTGAGCTTGGGTTTGGGTTTAGTGTTCTCCGGATAGCTGTGACAGTTATGATCTGTGACAGTTCTGTTGTAGCGGATGTCCACACATTCAGCTGAGTTTAGCTGGTAGCCTGAGAAGTGTACACTGAATTAGTACTGTATTAGAGATCCTGAGCTGCATGAGAACTGAAAATGGGAAAGGAATACAGATGTCACACAAATAGGAATAGAAAAATAGGAAAGCAAAGAATACAAGTTTTCCCTTCCAGTGTTAGCTCTACCCAGCTTATTTATAGGGATACATGTGAGGTGACTGTGTGTTGCACTAGCAGTAGAGATATATAACAACATTTGAGATGGACTGTACTGTATTTTGCTCAGTTTGGTCACAGTTTCCACATCTTTTTATATTCCTTATTCTGGAAGTATTGCCCAGCATCCGTTCAATTAATAAGGCTAGTAAAAATAGTTCCTACCAACAGCCAGACCATGTCCTCAGTTTCAATGCAAAGTGCAGCAGATGGTAGGATTCGGAAAACCGTAGCACGCGCCACAGCTTCGACATGCTCCACCACCAAGAAATTTATAAACCAACTGGGGTGTGTTATGTAAACATACACATCAGATAAAGAGTTTTCATGTTTGAAAGTCAAAGTTAGAGTTAGGGGTTGGAGTTTTTCTTTCTCTGGTTATTAGACGACTAAGGTAAAAAAAAAAATCCTACTATATTAGCAGCCTACTGAGCCTGCTTGCATGCTGAGCACCTGTGAATAAAAAAACCTGATAGGTTTATATACATAATGTGCTGGTTCCGGGTGCCAGGGTTAGTGTTTTACCTCCTCCACACTTTACAGAGCAGGGGAAGAAGTCCGTCTCTCTCCACTGATAGCGGATCGGCTGGTAGAACATGAACATGACCACTGTGTCTTTAGGAGCCGCATACTTCACCTGAAAAAAGAAAAAGAGGGACGTCATACATTTCACCCAACACACACAACACACACAACAGTTAACAGCTAATGTGTGAAAATTAAAAAGTTGAGAATTTTAATATGAGCTAACAGAAGAGTATGAGCAAATAACTCACACAGAGAATATTTTAACCCAAACCGTTCATCCTCTCAAAGCTTTTCTACTGTCTCAATGAGAGAAATTCAAATACACATGGCCAAAAGTATGTGGACACCTGACCATCACAACCCTATGCACTTGTAGAACATCCCATTTAATGTTTTTTTTAATTTATTTATTTATTTTTTATGCTGTTTGAGGTCAGGGCTCTGTGCAGTACACTTGAGTTCTTCCACACCAACTTTGGCAAACCGGGTCTTTATGGAGCTCACTTTGTGCACATTGTCATGCTAGAACAGTTTTTTTCCGACTTGTCCAACATCCAGAGAATTAAAAAAAAAGACTTCCTACTACCTATTGTGAAAGAAAACATCTAATTTGATGGAGCATGCCCCAGTAGGTTCATATATTTCGCAGTGTTGCAAAGCAAATTGATGCTGTGGTGCTTGCTCCTCTTTTCCAAATCCCACCACCTGCTCCCCTATACAGGCAAACTGAGGACACGGTCTGGCTATTGGGAGGAATTATTTTTACTAGCCATATTAATTAACTTGAACAGATGCTAGACAATCTTTCCAGAATCAATAATACTAAGGGATGTGGAAAGAGTGACAAAACTGAGCAAAATGCAGCGCAGCGCAACAACAGTTATATAACTCTAATGTTTGCACAACACGCAGTCACGTTGCATTTAACACTTCAACAAGTGAAAATGAAGACACTTTATGTGCGATGAGAGAATAACATGGCTCATGGACAAAATGTTAGTCAGTGATTTGGTTTTTTTGTCTGTTTGTCGATGGCGCAAATATGATGATTAATCAGCAGAGACATTATCAGGAGAGGATAAAGACTAGGGTACATAAACTCACTGATTTTCCACAGTCTATTTTAATATACATAATTAGCTTGTTATACTTGAGTTAAATTACAGCAAATTTTTTAGCAAAGTTAATTGGTCATCCAGATAAGCAATTTATGATTTGTCCACCCTTGAGATCAGTACAGATTGATGATCTAGACACACTTTTACACCACTTTTACACCACATTCAATACGAGTCTTGTGTTCAGAAGTGTAACACAGTCTTGGTTCGGGTATTAGACTGAGTGTCTTATGACTGACAGGAGGAACGCAGTCTTGCATCAAGAGCTTGAAAGTTGCGTTTAAATTACAGATCATTAAAAAGGAAAGTGAGAAACAGAAAGACTCAGACAGAATGGATGGATATGCGATAAGCGCCAGAACCAGTACTAAGTGTTTTATTGTTGATCTTTACTTATACTCATTTGGGTTTCAGCATTGTCAGAGATGGTCACAGGATGGCTCTGTCTCTGACACCGTAGTTTCAAAGCCTAAATATCTGAAAGGGTAAAGCATTATGCATTTGTTTCTCCTCTTCTTTTTATAGTTTATGCTGCATTTGATCACTGAATCTCAATCTCACTGTCTGTTTCCTTATCAATTTGGGCAAAACACAGTTTGGAAGAATGCATAACTACAGTTTAATCTGATTTTGCTGATGTTAAAAATTCATAAAAGTGCTCTTAACACAAGGAATTTGGCCTTCAAATCACTGTGGAGCATCTTTTTTTTTTAAAAAAAAAGTTGTTTCTACAACTCAAACCCTATGCAAATCATTATAAACCAAGCAAAATGATCTGCTAGAATCTTATATCTGGAAGCTGGGGTGCTCTGGTTTCTCTAACCCTAACCCTACACCTACAGATTTAATAAATGTTCAATAAAAAATTGTTAAAAATCATAAAAACGTTCCTAGCCTGAACATCTCAGTGTTATCTGCTAGAATTTGAAGTTTGGAAGCTGTATGCTCTGGTTTTTGTAACATTACAAGTTAAAAATCAGACATTTAGCATGCAAAACAGTTGGAAACTGTATGTACTCTTATTTTTAGAAACCCTACACCTGGATTTTCCATACATGCAAAATATATATATATATATATATATAAATATACTGATAAAAATCATGAATCTCTGTGTTGTCATCTGCTAGAATCCTCAGTTTGGAAGTTGCATATGTTCTTGTTTCTATAACACTAACTCAAACCATAGCCACATGGTGATGCGTATAAGGTAAGAAATTATGAGAATTGTTAGAGTTTAGCATTCAAACTTCTGTGGGTCATTATCTGAAGTGTGTTGTTGTCAAGTAGAATCTTACTTTTGAAAGCTGTGGGTGCTCTCGTTCTGTAATCTTAAGCCTAGCACTATGTCCATAAGTATAATGCAGTGAAAATGATAAGAAATTGCTAATCATTAAAGCTGTAGCCACACGAGTAATTTAGCCTCCAAAGCTGTGCGGGTCATTCTTTGATTGAATATTAAGTTAGGAAGTTGTGGGTGCTTTAGTATCTGTAATCATAACATCCTATGCCCATAAGTATACAGCAAGCAAAATTGTAATAAATTATATTAAAAAAATAATTACAAAAATCTAAGTTGTCAACACACAAGGAATTTAGCCTCCAAAGCTCTGTGGGCTTTTATCTGATCGAATCTTAACTTTGGAAGCTGTGGGTGTTCTGGTTTCCATTCATCACAGATTCAATACAAGAGCACACGCTGAGGTCTGTGGCTACGAAGAAACACCAGAGAGGCAGCAGATTAAAGCCAAAGTATCTCTTTTCCTTTCCATCTCCATCTACAAATTCTAAAGATGTTAAAGAAAACTCTTTCCTGATTTATGTGAGAATACATAGCCACAATATTTTTCAGTATTTTAACAGTAGCTGTGAAGAGTCTTGTCAAATTCACTGACCATGATTTATTGGGCAACGATTTACATGTGCAATTAGATGAGTTTTGTGCACAGTTAGCAAGCATGTTGCCAGGAATCTACAAAGAAGAATCGTGTGAATTATGTCACAGCACTGTTTTGGCATATGCTATTTGTTCTCAATAGCCACCGAGTCTGGACTTCAAGGCTCCTGGAAGAGTCTGAAACTGAAACTCAATTAAAACGGCAAGTCAAGGTGCTGAAAGGAGTCAAAATCTATATGAATAATCAATAAAACAAAAGCCACAATATGATTAAATGATAAAAACAAAAGTCACCATATGATTAAATAATAAAACAAAAGCCTGCATATTTGGGAAGTAAAACATTTTCAAAAGCTCTGTTTAAATGTTGCAGAGGCAGCAGAAGAGTGAACTTTACGTGAATCATACAGAATCAACCAAACTGTGGCCTAAAGTCATGATTTTATGAAACATTCTTATTGTTTTAATATTTTATAAACTTAGACAGATTAGTAACTGGTATAGTTTTGGCTTCAACCAATGGAAATCGAATGGATATATATATATATATATACTGTATACACACATGTCTCAATAATATAGCCTAATTTTAAAGTCCAAAGATATTTTCCTAAAAGGCAACCCAACACAGATGTACTATAACGTTGTCATATTCCCTCTTGTTTTTCTGCCCACCTTGATGGTGAAGTCTGCAGCGAGCGGCCCATGGCAGCGCAGAATCTGTCTCTCAGCTTCTCTTCCTCTCTGATAATCCACAGTGCTGTTGGCCAGAGTATATGAGCCTGGAGAGCTCAACACCAGCTCCTCTCTCCTGTCGTTTAGACTGTGAGCTTCAATCACTAACACAGAGACAAAGCACCATTAGTCAAGGCAAGGTGAAATCTTTGGGATGTAAAATGAACTGCACTGTGTATACTCCTTGCTCTTAATTTTAACCTGAGCTGTACAATCTTTGAATATGAAGCACAGAAGGTAGCCTCTGATCCATTTTTTTGTTAAGCTACATTCACTTCTATTGTTGGATGTGATTTTTTTCATCAGTGTTGCTCATTTGCATATTGAATCTTATAGGCTCCTTTATTTTTTGATGCAATAAAACTTGCCTGCAAGTCAGAATTTTTTTGAGTGAGAAAATAGCAAAACTCCTACAGTATGACCACTTTCCTTTCCCATGAAAGGATTTAATCATAAAAACACAATTTGTAATGTTTACCATGACTTATAACCCAAGACCAGTTGTCTTTGAACTCAATGCTAGCAGGTGCTGCTGGAGTAATGAGACGAAGATGTTTGGCTGCTCACTGACAGAGCTGTTTTCAATCTGTTCCCACATCATAGAGGAAAAAATCATCAAGCAAGAGCTTTGTTTGTGTAAATCAATTTGGACAAGAAGAGGCCGAGCGTGTTGGTTAGAAAGTCCCCACAAAGAATTAAAAGCAAGAAAGTTTCAAATTATGGCTCAATCATATTCAGGTGAATCATAAAGCGGTAAATCTCTCGTGTTGTTCATCTTGTGTGTGTTTTCCCACTAATACATTGTTGTGTGTGTTTGTAGTAGGGTGCATTCAGCCGTTCCCAAAACATGGTTTCCATTTGGGAGTAATCGAATAGTTAACGATTTTGCCATTATTTATGGTTGCACACACTCCACAAAGCAGGGGTTAGGATTCTATACGCTCAGTAAAGGGACGTTTATTGTCCTACACACTCAAAGTCTCCACACAGCAGCAGACAGGGTCACACACACGCTCGGTGTATTAAGCCTTTCCCAAAACAAGCTTTCCATTAAATCCATTGCTAATGGAAATCTCGCTCAGCATGGTAATAGTAACCGTGGCCCCATCCACAGGAAATCTGATTATCCATCTCTAACTCGCTTCTGATAATATTTAGTTTCGCAGGAGTTCATGAACTTGACTGCTGCGCACTGTACCACTGGCAATGTATGTGTTGTCTATTTCCATTTTCTACCTTTTTGTCTCCAGTGGACATTTTCACATCCACATTGTGAGTCTCCTGGTAAATGCTCTGTGAAAACACAGCATGGCAGCTTTCCAAACTCTTACACACTGTATTCATTTCAGATGGGGAAAATGAAGGGGTTTGTAACAGTGCAGGTGAATGTGTGTGTGTGTGTGTATTTGTGCCTCTGTGACTGTGTGTGTATAGTACACACAGTATATTCTTGTGTAAGGGATGTGGGGATACTGAGTGGGCTACAGGATTCCTTTAGTGCACACAGAATGATCATAGCCCTGATTTCCCAGTCAGCGACTAAAATTTATCACAGAGGCTCCAATATTTACAAGCATTTTTTTTTACAAACAGCCACTGAGAGTCTGAGAGGAAATCAAATTCATCTGGTCTTATGTGTAGCAGAACCCTGAACCAAGTTATTTATCCATAGATTTGTTCTTGTTTCTGTACAGAAAGGTTACAAAGTCATATGATGGGCAGCTCCCATGTTTAATTTGATGAGAAAGCAGGATTTAGGGATTAGACAGAGTGGGGATCCCTCCAGGTGAAAAATTGTGTAGTGTGCTCACCCCTAGAGCCACAAAACAACAGATCACAAGATCATTAAGTAGTGTGAAAGGGTCAGTGTGACTGAGATTTTGAAAGGTGCAGTCAGACTACAGCTGCAAAACAATATAAGACATCAATATAAGGGTTTTTTGGCATCCACATCAGACTGTGTGCTGCTAACAAATGTATTAAGGTGGATTACTTTGCACTTTCGTGGAAACAAGCGCAACAGCACCACAAGTGGTGATAAGTAAAACACACAGAATCATAACGAGAAGTGAGACTGAGGCTGATTTCTTTCCAGCCCACTGATTCCACCTCTCTGATTCATTCAGTCTATCAGTGACCGTCATATCAGGTGAGTACATAGCATGAAATGCCCCCTAGATTTGATCTCCATTTCAGCTGATATTTCTCAGCCTGCTTTGCTGATGCCTCTGTAATACCCAGAAGTGTTTGAGAGAAGGTGCACGTGAAATGTATGAAACGCACTGAATGTGAACTCTATCATCCTCATTTCCCCCAGAATGCCTTTGGAGGAGAAAAAGTGATATCTAAAGCAGTAGTTCAACAAGCATCCAAACTAATGGCATATTTGGTCTATCAGCCAAGATAATAATTATGTAAAAATCTATATTTTATTTTAGATTTTATTATATATTATACATATTTTTAAAAATGCTCTTACAGAACTGAATGATGTCTTTTTGAGGCGAGTGTGTGATTACATACAGTTTGCACAATAAATGACTACATTAGCCTCACTGTACCAGTCAAAATATTCAGAACTACTAGTCAAAACATACAGAAGCAAACTTTGGAGACTAAACATTTTTTGGCTGATTAGCTACATTTGGGAAAAATAGCCGTAAATTTAATCTTAAAGCATTATTGCTCTAAATGGAAATTAGTTGTCAGGTTCATGATTATTCTTTCATCTTAGAGCCAGATCACAGAGCCAGATTACAGTTCTGAGCAGTTTAGTGTAACAAACCTGCTGATGTAGTGAATGAATATGAATACAGGAACTCACTTATGATGTCAGGACCCTTGGCTGTGAGTCTCAGACCTCGGCTTCCTAGAGGAACTTCAACCACCATCTTCAGGGCTTTAATAAGAGCAAAGAAACAATGTTAAAACATTAAAAGTGAAATATAATTGAGAGGGTCATGTTGTCATGTCAATCATATAACAACTTTTAATTGTTTAAAGATTTTCAAGATGGCTATATACGTAGCTCGGTGAACGTCTCAGGCTGTTCTGACTGAGTGAACATTTTCAATATCACTTTAAAAATACCATTTACTTTATATATTTGCAATATGTGAGTTCAATCATATGCTCATTAAATTGGTTCATGCCAGTTTTCTCCCTTTCAACAATGACTCTCACAAATAAGTCACTTGAATAAGCTGCCCCTTGTGGAGAATCTCCAGAATGTTAGTAATTCACTGTTAATGAATTAGTGAGTGTACAGTATCAAGGAGTTGATGAGTAACTTTGTGAGTGAGTCAATTGCTTGTGAGTCTGTGGGAATGAGGAGTGAATGAGTGAGTCAGTAACTGAATGAGAGACTCAGTGGGTGAGTAAGTGGATGAGTTAATAAGTGAATGAGGAAGTCAGTGAGTGAATCAATGAGGGAGTCAGTGAGTCAGTGAGTGAATCAATGAGGGAGTCAGTGAGTCAGTGAGTGAATCAATGAGTGAGTCAGTGAGTGAATCAATGAGTGACTGAGTGAGTCAGTGAGTAAACGAGTGGGTTACTGATTTACTGCATATGTGACTGAGTTAGTGAATGAATTATTGAGTGAGTTAGTGAACTGTCATGCCACGCTGCCCCACCATGCAGTTCAGGACTCAGACTCACTATTTAAGAACAGGTTGAAAACCTATTTATTTAATGAGACATGATTTGGTGATAGTGGACTGGCCACATGCCTGTGTTACATTTTGGCTCTCAGTTTTAGTCATGCTTCCATAGCTAGCCCTGCTGGAGTCCTGGCCTACACTCTCTCAAAATGTACACCCTTTTAAGCCACTATATGATAAGAGCATACCTTATAACCTGTTCCCTCTCTCTTTTAAGATGTATGTGTATTCCTGATGCCTGATCCTGACACCCTTCTGCAACTATGACTCCTCTTTCCCGCCGCACCTTTCTGATTCATCCTGATGCTTTACTTCTGCTTGGAATGTTTAGCACTTGTGACTAACACTCTGCTGCTCTGGATGGTTCCACATGGATACCCCAAAACAGCTAATGACTAAGTTTTACCCTTATTTTAGGAAATAATCTCATGTTAATCCTGTAGACATGAACCTTTTAGAACAGCTGCTGTAATCGTAAAGACGGTTTATGCCAGGACTCATTCAAAATACGCTTATTCTGAACATTCACTTAGTACTGTTTGTTTTTACTCTTCTACGCCTGTATACTGTAATGATTTATAATCCCAATATTCAGTGTCACTGGTGTTTTTTGTTTATCTTAAGGTTCTTTTTTCTTGCCACTGTCATCTCTGGTTTCCTCAATAGGGATCAATATCTGCATTTCTGTATAGCTGCTTTGTGGCAATGTCTCTTAAAATCCTATAGAAATAAACTGAACTGAAATGAATAGACCAGGAAGTGAAGGAGAACCCAATCAGTGTGCAACACTTCTCCTAGCTATCAGGACTGATTACAGCACTGATTTTATGCTAGCTCCTGCAGTGTAGGTGTGAAAGTTCTTGAGTGTTCATTTGTTGATGCCGTTAAACAGTTAAGAGCTATTGTTAACTTTAATAGTTTCACTCTTTACTTCTGCTACTCTGGGACTCTGTTTTTACCTTCATGCTCTGTTTGTTCCTTGTAAACCCTCTTAAGTTATGTGTTGCTTTTTGCTTCTCATTAATGAATGAGTGAGTTAGTGAGTGGATGAATGAGTGAGTTAGTGAGTGAGAATGTGAGTGAGAAATTCAGGAGACTCGTATGGCTGTATTTCCAAGAACTATTTCTGCTTTTATGACACAATGCATCTTATGTAGCTGTTAGATTTAATACCACCCAAAATGATCTATTTATGGTGGAGGATTTGAACCGCTGCCAGTTTACTTACAATCCAGGTCCACTACTTGCTCAGTAAGCCCCTTCACGATGACTAAGGAAAGCCCCTTTTATATGAGGACTGAGGTTTCACGAGAGAGGCGTCATTATTAATGCATTTTAACAAGGAGGAAGAGAGCCCTTTGCCCAGAGTCTCGGGTGCCCCTGAAAATAATCACTTTTGGAAAGTCCTGGTATTTAATGCATATAATAACAGAATAATGTTTTGCAGCCTGGTCAATGGTGAGGGAGAAATAATGTAAAAATAATGTATATATAGTGTGGTGCCTAGGTTAGTATTAAACAAAATGACAAAATCCACAAGCAAAATACTGAGCATTAAAATCTAAAACATATATGGTGCAAATACAAATAATAAGAATTATTATTTGTTTATAATCATACTCTTAAAAAGAGTTTTTTGCAGATTCTGTCTGTAGATTTATTGGATATAGGGCCAGAGTTGGGTCATGTGTGTGTAATGGCTTCTGTAAATTCCAGAAGCACTTACAATGAAGTGAATTGGTTCAGTGCTCGATTCACTGCTCTACGCTCACAAATAGCTGTGTGTGCTCACAATTCACCACGCCTCACACACTCAGTTAATAAGCACACTCGGTAACACTGTTCCACATGCATAAGTCAGCTGCCCTTGCACTCTCTATTAATGATACTGCTGAAACACCACAGAAGCTACAGTTGCGCTACAGTTACACGCAGGACACAGTTTGCCAAAAATACAGTCATGTCTCAGTTACGTATGATTCCGACCTTAAACTTAAGCCAATATTTATTGCTCAATATTGGCTAAAGCAGTTTTAAATCCAGCGCAACTCTCTTTGAAGGTTTGTGTCACCATAATATGTCGTCCTGAAACATATGTTTTGAGCTGTAAATACACTAAAAAATTGAATGCCATTTGAAGCCTATATTATATACATAAATATGACACTACTAATTGATAGTATTGTATAGTACTGAGGATGGAAGCTATATTGCTAAATTAAATCAAATTTATTACAACTACAACTATTCATGCAACAATATACAAACAATATACTAGCATACTGTTAGGTGCTTATTCCATTTTCTCATTCATGTCTCACCATATTGGTCTTTTTATTTTTCATTTTTAAATTGTCTTGCTTTTATATTACATTTGACAGCAAAAGAAACTGTTTCCTGCTTCAGTCAGCATTTTAAATCCCTGATCTTTTTTTCTGGTTTAAAGGCAAGTGCTTGGGTTTAAAGGTTATCTAAATGCAACACAGGAAGTTCATAATAGTAGTACATAATCGGAATGCGTTACAACTTCCCATTTTCGTAATTTTGCCTCTGTACAATACCACAATAGATTTGAAATGAAGCAATCAAGATGTGATTGAAGTGTAGCTTTTTTAGAGCTTTTTTTGTTTTGTTTTGTTTTTTTAGCAAAGTCTAATCTGGCCTTTCTGTTCTTGAGTGTTAATAGTGGTTTGCATCTTGAAGTAAACCTTCTTTATTTACATTCATTAAGGCATCTCTTGATTGTAAACCTTGACAATGATATGCCTACCTTCTCAAGAGTGCTCTTCACAAAGGAAATAATTCTGTGATCATCCACTTTAGTTGTCTTCTGTGGTCTTCCAGGCCTTGCATTCCTTCGTTTTTAGAATGTACCAAATTGTTGATTTGCCCCACGATTGTCCTAAAGTATCTGCCATCTCTATGATAGGTCTGCTATGTTTTTTCCGCCTAAAAAATGCAGCCTCCTTCATTTGCATCTACAACTCTTTTTGGCATATTGCGACTTCCCATGAACAGATACCAAATGCAAATTCAACACTTGGAATCAACTCCAGACCTTTTATCTCCTAATTTGGCATGAGATAATGAGCAAACAGGCCACACCTGGCCATGAAACTGAGTGAATTGTCCGTTTACTTTTGAGCTTGTGAAAATGAAGGAACTCTGTAAAAAAATGTCTGTAATTCCTAAATGGTTAATGCAATATTTTTATAAAACCCCTTGAATTAAAGGTGAAAGTCTATATTTCAAGCACATCTTGATTGCTTTATTTCAAATCAACTGTATGTATGTTTGTGTGTATGTATATATATGTAGATATATATATATATATATATATATATATATATATATA
>CM074955.1:9707234-9718621 GCA_037577455.1 Pangasius macronema
ATATATACACATATATATATATATATACACACACACACACACACACACACACACACACACACACACATGTTAACAAAAGGCCAAATGCAGTGACAAATGTGAACACATGAAAGTCCAAAAAGTCAAAAATGAATAATAAAAGCACAGACTGGTGGGGTGAATGTTATTCTGCACTCGTCTTTCAGGAACGCAGCACAGAGCCAGCACGGAGTGGAGGAATGGAGTGTAAGTGCCAGTGACTCATTAGAAGCATTTTTACTACTTATTAATAACGCAAAAGCAAAAAACGACAAGCCAGCAAGATCCTGAATGCCAGCCAATGGAACAGAAGATCTGGAGAGAGAAACCTATCAGATTACTCAGGCTTACTGTGAATTGCATAAAGGAAGCCTGGATGTCGTTGTGACGAGCAGTGAGTTATTACCTAGATGCCATTTATTATAGGGAGCGCAATGCTTTTGGATTGGGTTACGCTGTGCTTTTAAAGCAAATGGCATGGCAGTCTGGAAATGCCAAACGTTCCACTGCTTCTTAATCTGAGCACTCGGACACTTCTCTTGATGGAAAAAGGGGTTTTGGACTAAGGAAAATGACTTCAGCATGAACTGGCAGACCAAATACAGATGAGCAGGCCCTTCTAAGAACAATACGGAACTGTCTATCCACTGGAGAGCATCTGAGCCCATATTCATTTGTAGAGTGGCATTATTTTTTTCAACACGGTTAAACAAAACTTGGCATTGGGGTATTTTAAGAGCAAAAAAGACATCCATCCATCCATCCATCCATTCTCTGTACCCCTTATCCTGCACAGGGTTGTGTGGTAGCCTGGAGCACAAAGCGGGGGACACCCTGGATGTGGTGCCAGCCCATTGCAGGCAAAAAGACATACTTGTTTGAAAGCAATGTTTTAGCTATACTATGGTTCAGTGCACTGGGCTAAATAATTATAATGTATCTACACTGATACAGAACACTGCTTATGAAGCACATGATGTTCAGCAATGGTGATTATATGAGTAAGGTCCAATAGTCCAGCAGCTTCTTTTGGTTTTAGTGTAGTGTTATTTAGAAGCATTATTAAATCATATCATTATAAATCTCCTGCCATCAATTCCAGCGAATAACATGTGGCTAACAATTTGTCACTTAAAATCAAACCACATAGGCAATATTGAAAAGAAAAAAAAAACCTAAACAGTATTCTGAAATATTGGCAGCACTAAATGTATATGTCATACACTGCATCATACTGAGATCATAGTGTCTGAGAATAAAGGACAGACACACCTCTACTTTGTGTTAGTTATTGTAAAGTTATAAGCTCAAATACCAGAACTGCTATTGAGCCACTGTTGTTCCCTTAACCAATAATTGCTCTGCTCTATACTTGGCCTGGATTCTACCACACTTGTAAGTCATTCTAATAAATAAATGTTTAAAAAAACTTGAGTAGGCAGATGGAAAGAACTGAGGTATGGCACTGAAAGGCAATTCAAACAACTGCAACGACTAGCAAGGCCTTCCAATCATATCAAACAATTATCAAATATGTCTACAAAAGTCTAGAAGTCAGTGAGCAAGTCCAAGTGCCCGCGATGCCAAGAAAGAAAGAATTACAGTAAGAGTTACAGCTTACTATTGGCCTTTTCTAAAAGTGCAACCCATTAGTGGCCTCACACGGAATCAATAATTCTTTACAAGCACTCGAAAATATCCTCTTTCCCAGCATGTGAAACAATATGTCGGCTGGCTGAGCTGTAAAACCCAGTATGTAAATAAACCTGCCAATTCTTGCAATAGAACAGAGAACTCAAAGAATGTTCGACTGGCCTCGGAATGTTCGCAAACTCTCTGCGCCCTTCAAAGAGCCCTTTATCCTTGACCTGGGATCAGGCACTGATTAAAATAAGCACACTTCACTTAACTACCGCAAAATCATAACGAGACACAAAGTCAATATTTTAAAATCGTGCCGAATAGCTCCATCAAATAACCAAAGACATTTATGAAAATCTGGAGGCTCTTCACTGCTGGAATAATCCAAAGTGCCTAAGACCAAATATAGTATTAAACAAACTTCTGTAAGAGTTGAGGTTGTATATTTGATTTATGTATGTATATATCATATGTTGCGTTAAATCCAAACCCATGTTCGGTTTTTGATGTTTATTCTGTTTCTTTTTTCCCCCCACCAATTTTCCCTATTTTATCTCTAATGTGGTCCCCTGCCAATTCCCACCCATTAGACAGGTCTCCCCATCATATGACAGCTACCAACCAGGGAGAGTGAAGGCTAACATGCGCTTAGTCTTAGAAACCCTGAAACCAACCAATCTGCTGCTCATGCTGCATCACAGGGCAGTGTAACATTCAGAGGAACGTGCTATCTCTCCCCTTCCGCATACATGAGCTCATAGATGATTGGCTCATCACTGTGATTGACAGGGAAGAGAGTGTATGCTGTCCCTCCCACCCAGAGAGCATGACCAGATTTGCTTCCTTGGCCAGAGAGGCTGGGCTTCAGTTAAGGGCTGGAAAGATGAAAGCTTTTTCTAATCTTTAGCTGTCTAATCTGGGAGAGCCTGTACCCATGATAGCCTCAGATTCTTGTTCTTGGCTGACAGGAGAGGAGCCTGATGTGGTCTTCTGCTGTTGTAGAACATCCACTTCAATGTTCAATGCTTTTCTGCCCACGACGGTTCTAAAGAGTGATTATATGAGTTACTATATCCTTCCTAGCAGTTCAAACCAATCTGGCCATTTTCTTTTGACCTCTCTTATCAACAAGGTGTTTCCACCCACAGAACTGTTGCTCACTCAATGTTTTTTTTGTTTTCTGCACCAGTGTGTGTAAACTCTACTCTTTAGAAAACTCTGCATGGTTTTAGGCATTATGCTGCTGTCACATGATTGGCTGATTGGATAACTGAATAAATTAGCAGGTGTTTTCTACACAGTATCTGAGAAGTGTGTTTGAAAATATTTTAGTCTGAATGTATGAGTCTGATTGTGTTTGACTTTTAAAGTGTGTGTGAGTATACATGAATGGCTTTATTTTCTGATGAGTGTGTTGAAATGAGTGTGTGTATGTGTCTTTGAGCACTTACGCTCCTCCAGCGAGACATGTATCTGTGATTGGCCTCGGATCAGGTGGCAGCTTGAGCCATCTCCTCCACACACTCCACAGTTATCCGGCTTAGTGTTGCTGCCCAGCTGCCTATCACAGCCCACTTCCTGTGAAGTGGAGAGGAAAACAAAGCAAAAAGCAGCAGAACTCAGTATGGAGAATCAGCTGTTTATTGTTTACTCAGTTTAAATGATTTGGCTATCTCGCTAAAAAATGATCAGGCTATTACTGGTTTTAAGCAACAGATCAATTAAGATTTCATCATATAAAATTAATTGTACATAAGTTCAAAAAGGCTAATGTCATTTTCTGGTCACCAGGTGAGATTCTGATTTATGTCTACATTTTTCTTGTTATGTTTACAATGTTCATGCTACATTTACAAATCATGGTTATGTTGCTAATGCACACAAACACAACTTGAGGGGTTTGACTGAGACAGCTCCATATTGTTACATTTTGAAGGATGCAGACAAGTAGACACCACCGAGACCTGAAGGAAAATCTGTAAACCCACAACATGAGATGTAAAGTACATAAAGACTGATGCACATAATGTCTAATAAGTGCTAGAATGTCTGAAAAGATTAATTGAAACCCTTTTTTTACAAGAGAAGGTAGATTAATGTTTGAGTAAATAAAGCAAGCTTTGAAAGCAAGTCTCTCAATATATTCATTTCTTTATATCCATCTCTCTTTCTCCTATACACAGCTGCACAGTTCATCTACATAATCAGAAATGTAGTTTCAACCATAAATTGTTAAACTAAAGCCCAGCCAGTCACAGTCACAGACACTCACCTAAACATACAGTAACTTTAAAGTCCCAAATCATTCTGAACTTTAATGTATTGCCTTTCTATTTTAGTCTATTGTTATGGACCATCAGTAAATTATGATATGGTGACTGAGATCAATAGTATGACTCATAAATGAAGTATGAAGACACTATGCATGGGTCAAACTGGGTTCAAAGCTTGTTGGTCTCTTTATAGCGCTTAATTCATGCAATAATGACCCAAGCAGTCTCTTCTATAATAGATTTGTTTGTAAATTAAGACAAAATCTTTTCTATGAGCATTTACCACAGAAATTACTTGGCTAAGTAATACTGTTTCTATGTACAGTATGCTCACCTGTTCATTCATGCAATTATGAACCCTAACCCTAACCCTATAAACTAATCACGTGGCAACTGCCACATGATGCTCCCACATGATTGGCTGATTGGATAATTGCATGAGAATTGAAGGTTTAGTCAATGTGTAGACAGACAGACAGACAGACAGATGTAAGCGATAGAAGGTTCATGTTTAACTATCCTGAAATTTCCTAGATGCCCACCTCTTACCAGATATGTCTAACCCATAGAGAAATATAAAGATGGTAAGACTCACCTGGCATATGCCATTAATGCACATATCCAGGGAATCTGCTTTACATCGAGTGCCATCTAGCACTTTAGGTGCCAGTTCCACCACTAAGCTCTTCCCTCGAGCTTGGCACTTGAGGGCACAGGGCGAGATCGGGTCATAGCTCACTGGAACCCACTCATATGTCTGTCCCTGGTATTTGATGTCGTTGTGGGCGGAGCACTGCTGAGCTCTGAAGTCACCTGACTCGGCAGGGCAGTCCTTATCAGAGAAAGAAACACTCATTAGTTTTCTTAATTAATTATCATTACTAATTAATTATTAATTATTCATTGTTAATGAATTAATCAGATTAACATTAGTTAATCTTAATGTCCTCTAAACATTATCAGAGCAGACTAAAAATAGAATCATACATCAATGTTCCCATACTTTAAAGCAGCATATTCTCTTTAAACATGGGATATCATTTTCAATTTTTGCAAAATCAGTTTTTCCATTTTAATAAGTTAATAGCATAAGATCAGGAATTTTACATTTGTACAGCTAGGTAAGGTATATACTAAAAGTAAGTTTAGTTGACAACCCTTTTATCTTTTTTTTTTTTTAACCATGTTCTAGAAGCTTGGTTTTGAAGACATTAGACATAGTTACAGCCTGTGTTGTGCTGATTTCATGTTGTTGTTGTTGTTTTTAAATAAGTGATGTACATATGCAGTGCACTAGTTGTGTGAAATGTTCGTTTTTATAAATTTAATAGAAGAAGTTGACTATTATTAATAAAATGACATAGATTGGTTTTTAATCCAGGCAATCTGAAACATATTCAAAATAAATTGTCTTTTATTCATTATCCACAATAGCTCCAGGGTCTTCAGATCCTGATCCAGGGTCTGTACTGGAAACAGTGCACACAGAGGATGAGACAGGCTTATTCCATTTGATAGTTATATACTAGGAGCCAGTCTTGCCTCCCAAAGGCAATGAATATGTCAATTCATAAGTTATATTGATGCACAAATCAAGCTCCAGGATATCAGGAAATCCATTAAATTAAATGCTAAATTTTAGCCCAGTCTTGACACATTGTATTGGAAGAGGCAGATTTGCGGGTGTAGGCTCAGTCTAATTGTCAGACTGTGTTTATCTTTTCAAGCCCTCATCTTATAAAACACCCCCAGCATTTTTATTTTATCACCCCACTCAGATATTTCTTATTTAAGAGAAAATGGGTAGCTATAGAAAGCACAGTGTTTAATCATACTTGTCTGGGCTGCTTAATTCATGCTTGATCGTGCATGGCTCGTTCAGTAAGCAATCTTAAGGAAAAAATACTCTGCTAACTCAGACAAACAGACTTTGGCTTGTTGGTTCGTGTTTAATAACCCTTTTGGATTGAATGGTAAGTCAGATAAGCAACCAAAATAAAACTTAGCTAACTAGATAATTTAACAAGCTAATTTACAAAACTTAAATAGATAGCTTTTCTGTCATCTAATGTACAAACCTAACTAGCGAGATAATTAAACTAAACTACAAGCTAAACTCCAAAATGTAACTAGCTAATTTACCAAACGTAAAGTTAATCTAACATGCTATTTCAGCTTTTAATTGCGGATTTTAAATGTTGATATGTCATTTTTACATGGGAGGCAAATGACACACCTCATTCTGTAAGAATGATTAACTCCAATAAGTGCTTTTAAAATCACAATGAAAATGTACGGAGTAAAAAGTAAGCTTTTTTTTTCTTGGAAATTTCTTTGAGTAAGAGCACCAGTATTCAGTTTCAATAAAACTTAAGTGAAGTACAAATCTCCCAAAATATTAAGTACAGCACAAAAGTACAATTCTTCCACCCTTGTTCTTTAATAAGAACTTAATTTATTAACACGTTATCTTCGATACTGAACTTTCCCTTGCTCTTTATTCCTGAGCTTTTTGATGGTTAACCATTTCCCTCATTTTGTATAGAGGCGTAAACTACAATTTGCACCTCAAGAAGAGCACATATATGGCGCTTACAGTTTGTGTGAAAAGTTACAGACTTTAACTAAAAGTTAATGTCAGGTACATTGGCAGTTGCATTTGCCAAGTTGCATTTTACACCGAACGAAAGCAGAAAACTTGGTTTAAAAAAAGAGGTTTCTGTCACACCTTCTTTCTTGCTTTTCACACTCAAGGGCTGCGTTTCCTAAATCACCCAAAACCTGGCAGTGTGAACAGTAAGTGTGTGACGTGTTAGACACAGGCATCTGGATGTTGGAGCTGCCTAGGCTTTATATAGGCTTCTCCAAGAATCTACTTCATAATCCAGAGTGCAGGTCAGATCATATGTAAACATAGTTATTGAAGGCAAATGCTAAAGACAGGCTCTGGTCAAAAAAACAACCAAATTAGCAACACACCAGGACTATAATTATTAAAATAAATTACATTGCACAAATATAGAGCCATATGGGTGTGTTCCATCCACACTAAAAATGTGATCATTATCTGAATTCATCAAATATGCAGGTTAAAATATTTACTTATTTAGGGAATCCAGTGAAGAATTCTAGCCCAGGAATCAGGATTTTCAGCACATGTATATTACTTATTTAGCAGCTTTAAGATTTCTACACCAATGCATGTACTCAGATCTGCTGCCAAAAAATATCTAAAAATCATCATAGGGTGCTTCTGAGTGGCACAACAGAAAAGTGCTCTATTGTTGCAAGGTCACATGTTCAAATCCCAACAAACCCACAGCCAAGGAAGCAAGAGAGAAATGGCATACTCTCTCTCTATGTCAATCAAAGTGACACTAACCAATCAGGGTCGTCTCTGAACTCACATAAGCGAAAGAGGGAAGGTTGTGCTTTCCTCTGAGTGTGTTACGCTACCCTGTGATGCAGCATTCGAAAAGATTTGTAAAGGTGGCTTCAGAGTATGTTTTAGAATTCACTCTTCCTGGTTGGTAGGTGTCTATGATAGTGGGTGGGATTTGGAGGATAATCAAATTGGAAGATTTCAAATCTTCCAAAATAAAATCTAAAATAAAAAAACAAAGACAGACTCTACAGTATACACATAAACATGCATCCAAGAAGGAGTCTTTGTGGTGGTGGAGGAAGACCTACACTAGATCCAAGAGCAGATGTTTGCCCATAAAAGCTTTTCAAAATAAAGACAGCACAGAGGAAGAAAATAAAGAATATGTGATCTGTAACCATAAAAATGTCTCATTCGACAGCGAGTTTGATTTCTGTGTTATATATTTCTTCTTGGGTTGAATTTTTTTTAAAGGTGACGTGTTCCAATTATTTTGAAATAATTAATTTCAAAATAATTAATTTCCAAATATTAATTTCCAGTTCTATCACGTTATTTTGCACATGTAAACATAACTTAAAGACATTTATTGACAACGATTGTGTGGTCAGGGTGAGGCTGCAGCAGCACTGAGGAACAACAGGCGTGCATTTAAGGGATCTGAAAAAGAAATGAACAGTCGTGCACCTGAGAAACTGAGCCTAGAGCTAACTCCATCAATATGCTGCTAATAATATTTTACACACAAGGGTCCGTTCTCAAGATCCACATTTTTAACACCATCATTTTGATTATGCAGCGACTGGCTTTGACCCAGCAACCACAAAACCATTCAAAACCACTTCAATAGTGGAAAAAGAGACCACAGATTAAAATGGATGGAAAAGGGACAGATGGCTTCTTGCGTGTTGATGGAGACATGGAGCCTGGCTACACTAGAGACATAGATTCAGATGGAAAACTTTTCTTTTCCATCTATCTTTGAAAGGGATGAAGCAGGGGACTTTACCATATGCTAGACCACAAGTTATTTTATAAAACTGGACAGGAAAATGAAAGAGGTTTCTATTTCTGGCAAGCATATAGGGGACATACTGTGCTGTAGCAAAAGAGGAGAGTATAACTTCTATAACTGGTAGTTTCTATAGACTATAACAGAGCCACTGTGAGTTCCTTTTAGCTTTTATAAAAAAGTCATTACAGAAATTTGCATTAATGGTAATTTGGCTAATTATTTTATTCAAATGCTGATTCATGGTGATTCATTCTGTTGATTCTGTTGAAAGGATGTGCTTCTAGTGGTTTATTAGGTTTAAAGCATAAATTTGAGCAAATTTGTGATATTTGTGATTTTTACTCCTTTGTACAAAAGGTCAGATTTTCCACGAGTCTTAGCCCTTCCATTGAAGCATGTGTTCAGATGACATGTCGATGGATTTGATCTAACCTGGATCATCAGGTTTTACACAAACTTGTAAAGTCTGTATCAGCCTGAGTTAAGAAATTAATTCCATTTAAATATTTCTAAGATTCTACTTCTCACAAAAGTTGTTGCTGACAATATCATTTGTAATGAAAACCTTTGTGTTAAATTGAAAAAGAATGCCAAACACTAGTGGTCTCAGACTTTTGACCCCATTCTATGTATATAATTTCTCGAATGGTTCCCCACTGGGCCAATGTTGGGTAAATCTATCCATAGAACCAACTTTGGGTAATTTTATCTGATGGGCCAACTGAAGTTGACTTTTGTCCACTGGACCAACATTGGGAAAATTCATTCATTGGACCAATGTTGGTAAGTTTTGTCGCTGAATGAGCAGAAATCCCCACAGCCATGTTCCCAAACCTAGTGGAAAGCCTTCCCAGGAGAGTGAAGGTTATTATAACATCAAAGGGGGACTAAATCTGGAACATGATGTTCAAATAGCACATATGGATATGTCCACAAACCTTTGGCATATATAGTGTGTGTGTAAGCGTGTTTTAACATGTCTCATATGGACTCACTGTGTTGCTGCACGTCCTGTAACGGATGTTTCTTCCTTCACAATTCCTGCAGAGTATAAAAAAAAAGATTTTAACATGACCGTCATCCTCAGTGATTTGCTGCTTGTAAATGTTCTGTCATGCAGAATACATCAGACACTGAAACCAAATTAACAATGAGTTCACTACATAGCACTATCTAGTCTTATTGACCAAGGATATCACTTTAGCTTATATAGCAATAGATTTTTAACATTCATTTTGGTATCTAAATTTTATATTCATCACAGGTATTTTCAGTATCATGACAGTGTTAGCCCAAGTGATCCTCTTCTACTTAGAGTAGCGTCACAAATACCAGTGATTTTTTCATACTTATTTCACATTGTTACTCTCAGCCCAAAATGACCCTGAACATCATTTCTGCAATAGCAAAAGCAAAACAATGTTTTATGTTCATTACAATAATTGAGCCAAGCACATATATTTGGGGGGAAAAATATTACTACTGTACTACTTCTCCAAAATTTTCACCTGAACAAAACATACGCATTAAATTGCATCTGCTTGTTCATCTTTGTGCTTGTTTCTAGAGAGCAATGTGTTTCTTTAGACAGACAAAAGGTGTGATAGAAAAGAAGCTTGGCAGCACAGAGCTAAGTCAATACTACCATGTAGTACGTGATCCTAATGCAAAAATGCTAGGTAGATGTGCCAAATTAACTGAGACTCTTCTCATCAACTCTCAACCCATGCTACTCGAAGGTGCCCTTGATGTAGTCAGCAATGATAAAACAGAAAAGCAGACAATGAGGTGAAAGAGTCCAACTAAATGCAAAGTGACAGATCTGCTCAGCATAAAGATGAGTCCTAAATTCTGAGTCTACTACCAAACATTACTTCATCAGGTCTGAAAAAGTAATTCATTTTGTGATATTACATTGTTAAGAAATATAACATTTTAGTAATATAGGTCCAAAACCGCATCCTCAAGTTTTATCCCTTATGTCTAATCATCCCTACAGCTTTCTTCCAATAAGAACAAACTGTTTTGGATTTAAAGAATAATGGAATCTTGTTTGACACACATAAGATTGGACAATGTTTTTAGGAGTTTTGGTAGTGGACTCAAATCTTGAGCCCAACTGCATGTTGATTTTAGTATCCACCTCAATATTACGCTCAATTCTATATAATAAGTAAAACACCTGGTAATTTACACCAAGTTGTTTTATTCATCTTATATCTGGATTGTATTCTGATGAGATTGTAATCTCATCTAAATTGTATATGATTGCAGTTCTTCTGTGCAAAAGCTGGCTGTATCAGAAATCACATCAGATTAATTGAGAAGTAAGATTGAAGTGAAGACTAGTGGAAGAAGGTCATTCTGTCACCTTCAGTAATCTGGGCTGGCCGGCTAATTGATGAATACACTGTGTTATACTGTGATACTTTACTATATATGTGGTAACGGAAGCACTGTGTTGTGATGTAACATATTGTGAGTGGTTTTGGTTGTTAAATGTGCTTTAGAGAAATGAGTGCATTTACATTTGTATTACATCTGGCTAAAATGCATCTCAGATATCCTCAACTGGATTGAAATTCGTTTTTAGGTGGATAAGGAAGAATACAATCCCTATCTGAAAATAACTATTATATACACCGATCAGCCATAACAAAATGACCACCTGCCTCATATTGTTTTGGTCCCCCTTTTGCTGCGAAAACAGCCCTGACCCGTTGAAGGTGTGCTGTGGTATCTGGCACAAAGACGTTAATAACAGATCCTTTAAGTCCTTTAAGTTGCCTCCATGGATCGGACACCCCACAGATGTTCGATTGGATTGAGATCTGGGGAATTTGGAGGCCAAATCAACACCTTGAACTCTTTGTCATGTTCCTTGAACTATTCCTGAACAATTTTTACAGTGTGGCAGAGTGCATTATCCTGCCGAAAGAGGTCACTTCCATTAGGGAACACCGTTGCCATGAAGGGGTGTACCTGGTCTGCAACAATGTTTAGGTAGGTGTCAAAATAGCATCCACATGAATGCCAGGACCCAAAGTTTCCCAGC
>CM074955.1:9758755-9773672 GCA_037577455.1 Pangasius macronema
CAGTCTAGCTCAGGCTTTCTGATGAAATATTTTAATTAGATTAAACAAGCCATTTTAAGTTGCCAAATATTTAATGTGTGTGTGTGTGTGTGTGTGTGTGTGTGTGAGAATATGACCATCTTAATTTGCTGTTAAATATAATCAAAATCAATTCCAGGATCATCAATAAGCCTAGCAAGCAGTCTATAGTAAGTAGTGTAATATAGATATATAATAAAAATAGCAAGTAACCATCACACTTGCACATGAGAACCTTTAAATGAACTGCAATTTGGATTTGTTTATTTGTTCTAGATGGAAATCTGTCTCATCTGCATTTGTAAATAAAACTTTGATTAAATTTAACATAATTGACTACCTGCAGGTAAGGTTGGAAAATGATTCAGTTTTCTACCTGACTGTAAGCTTAAACAGCCTTTAAAAGCTTTTTATAGATAGATAGATAGATAGATAGATAGATAGATAGATAGATAGATAGATAGAAGACAGTTATTTGCAGCAACCTCGGACAAAGGCACCTCGAACTCTGAAATGTGTTTTTTTGTGGCTTTTTCCCCCACTGTGCTTTGGATAGCTCCCTTCCTCAAGCGCATGCTTTGCTGCATGTGTTCCTCTACTTGACTCAGTATCATAACATTGGCACAAACTAGGATATATAATTCAAATGTTTCTATATCAAATCAAGTGAAGTTTGTTACTTGATGGCTTGGATGCTAAAAGTAGTGACTCGGTGTGAATGTAAATTTCAGAAGCAGAATATATTCACATTATATCTGATGTAATTTCTTTTTAAAGTAAGTAATGGTGGATGCGGTTGTTTCAGGCAATAAAACACAAGCAGTAAAATACTTTTTTTAATGGAGCATTTGAATTTCTGCTTTTAAATTGGGTTTTACATAGCCAATATCATAACCTGCACAGGATCACTTACATAACTTCCTAATTTTATTCTGCTAGACAGATGACAAGCTAGCTTTCCCTGCTGGATATTTAGTTGGCTAAATTACTCAGAAACCTCTATACTCCTGGGCAAAACAAAATAGGCCAGGAAATTAGCAAGAATTAAAAGAATGCACTCCTGAGCGCCCCGTGCCTCCATTTGCTCTTTTAATTTTGCTGCAATGAACTGTTTGGGGAAAAGCTAGAAACAGGGAAATTCACTTGTATAGTCTTCTTGCACACAAAGGTAAAATCATGATAATGATTAAAATGTTTGATGTAAAATTCAAACTAACACATGTCTCTGAGAGTAAAATTTTCCAAAATTTTCTCCTGGGATTTTCTTCTTTTTTTTTTTTTGTTAAAGATTAGTCATTGTTTGGTGAACTGCCACACCTGATGTAGCCCATCAAAGGCCACAAGGCTTAAACATTTGAAGAAATCAAAGGGAAAAGCTCCCATACTAAGTCCCTTTATCTATTTGTTTTATGGGCTTGGCCCATTTTTTTGACCAGGAGTGCACACTATGCAAATTACCAGGGTAATTGGTTGAACTACTTTTTTCCCTGGCAACCATGGGCAAGTGTATCCCATGCCCTTTTACACGTTCTGCCCCTGGTGCGGTGAGGTGAAACCAACAAGGGCACCTGAAAAGTAGTACTGACATGCAGGTAAAACATCCACAAAAATTCACCCTTTTTAGTAATCAAATAGTGCATATTGGACTAAAAGGGACATCTGCAAGGAAATGGGCCGTAACTCTGACATTAAGCAACTAAAACACATGGGATGCAAACACCTGCACTGCTGAGGTTCAACATATTCACTGAGCAATTCATTTTAAAGCTCCATATGCAGGGAACATGCATACTTGCATGGCTTTGACCATAAGAGAGTCATCACCGTAGTCTATATTGATGCTGTAAAGTGATTTGGGTGTTAGGTGCTCAGCGAATTACCAACCTTATATCACCTCCAAGTACTAAAGACCCCTGGAAAATGTGTTAAATCAACAGAGACAGATAGGGGGCTTTGTGAAAACTACTCATTCTGAGACATCGGAGAAATTTAGCATGTGTTTAAAATGTAATTACCCAAAAACCCCATGATGCATGATGCTGTCGAAGTAGAATTTACAAAGTGGGAGAATTAAAAATTACTCCTCGATGCATGTTCAGCACATAATCATAGAGAGTTCCCAAAAGTTGGAAATTGATTCCAACAATTTTATTGGAATTTGGGTTTGACTCTGGTGGGAAAAGTCAGCTCTCATTTATTTCAAGCAAATGTTTAAAAGGTATCTAAAGCAACGAACGATATTTACCAGTAGCTTATATAATTTGTGGGTTTTCCATCTTGGTTTATATTACAACTTGAGAGGAAGTTAATGCCTCAATTCATCATGAGTGGTCTAAACAAAATCAGCCAAAGAAGTTTTTTGCTGATTTCTCAACTTGAAAAAAAAAAAATGTAGTTTCGTTCCGGATCCCATCTCAACCTCCAACAGACAATTAAAGTCTCAGCTCGGCTGAGACCACTTCAAATCAGTGCAGAAGGGATCATTGGCATTTCTAATGATTATGTCTATTACTTCATTATTATGTATTAATATTATTAATAGTGAAAGTTTGCCTTCTTTCTGCTTTCAAGATTGTAGCATTTGTAGTGTCATTGCTTGTTAGTGGTTATAGCTCTCCTCAGGACTATCACTTAGTTCACTATCACTTGTTTAGCATCAACTTGGTCGGTTCTTTGCACCATAAGCATGCTCTTGTTTTTGGTCAGCTGATTGAAATATAAGCTTAACTTCATTATCATCCAAACCACTTCTAACTTAAAATTCTGCCTTCCAATGTTGGGCAACACCTCCTACTCAAGTCTGTTGCTTGCATGGAGTGATGCCAAACTATATGCTGAGGAAGAAAGTGATTCCAGACTTAAAACAGCTGCTATTACTGTTTTAGCTCTAGAACATCCTTTAGTCCATTTCTGTAGATATCAGTGTGTCAAAGTGTACGGAAAGTGTACAGTTTCAGAAACCACAAGCAAGTCTTTCTGAAGTAACAACTCAACTTGCTTCAAGGCAAGACTATGATGTAAGGAGACAGTTTGGATGTTATAGGCTTCCATTTCGTCTAAGCTACATCTAAGCTTCAATTACATTAGCCTCATAGTTTCAGTGCAAAAGTAAAGAAGCAAACCCTGGAAGGCAAACATGCCTTGGCTGATCACTACATTTAGAATAATCTGGGAAATGTGTTCAATTCATTAATCAAATGAAATCCATTTGTGTATAAATATAAAAACAATTTATTTAATCTGGGCTACTGCAGTAAAAGCAGGTTTTCATGAGGATGTAGAATTCTGTCAACATAGACCAATATAAAAGGTCATATGAAAGGCTAAGTCATATCAGTAGTCAAAGGATTATTAGCTAGAATTTCATTTTTGGCCAAAATAAGGCTTAAATAATAACAGTTTTCACCATAGCTGTTCAAACACTAACTAAGGATGAAAATAGCTCACATTACTTGGGTCAAAACAGGGTGAGGTCACAGCAGATGTTCTGCTCTACTCACTCCAGTATTAGAATCTGCACAACATTAGTATCTGCAAAGAATTAAAAGCACTTTTGTCCTCTTTTAAATTATTCTATTTTCATTGGGCTCTGAATCAGTGTGTATCTGCCAAATGTAGGGTACTAGCTTTTCTCAGACTTCAAAATCAAATATATAAAAAAAAAAAAAACCAAGACTATTTAGTCTACAAGCCCCTGGGTTGCAGGAGAAAACTGAGAAAAATGCAAACACTGGTTGTTGTTTCCTCATGTTGACTTTGCCTAAAATAAGGGAACATGCAACCGTTAGGGGTTTCATAGTGATTTTATCACCCTGGTTGTGTCCAGAGTTGAACACAAATGTCTGGATGGTGATTTGTTTTCATGCACCTCTGAACCAGACAAATGTTCAATATGCACCAAAAAGCTCCACAAAAGTGGCTCATTTCGAATGCATGGCTAAACAGCTGCTTCATAAATCAACATGATGAATTACATGAAAAGCAAAATCAAGTTTAATCCAAACGCGCACACACAACTTAAACCAATGAAAGCTGAGTAAAGTTAATGCTCCTGTTTTATTGCCCATCTAGAGCACATTGTGTCAAAATAGGTTTAATAGTGGTCACATGGTAGAGACAGATACTTACTTCCAATTGAACATGACATCACTTCCATGTGACTAAGTCCTGCTAATGACATTTAAAGATCTGTATGATTTATATAAGGTGTATGTTGCTCATCTACTGAAGCAGCATGGTGCATCCTGAACATATCGCTCAGCTAAGGCAGGTACTGATATACTGTATACAGACTATCACTTCTAGCTCAGGTGGTGGAAGATTTTTTTTTTCCTTCTAAACTCAGTAATTCCATGCTGTATGTGTCTTTAAACCCAGATTAATAATATACTTGTTTAACTTGGCCATGTAGCGTTAAAAAGGCTTTTCATGAGTTGTTCATTCTCATAATTTATAGTGATTAGTGATTTACTTTGGCTCTTTAATAAGCCTCAACATTTCTAATATTGTAGATGTGGAGCACCTTGAGAATTTTAGATTTAAAAAAAAAGTAGTACAAAATAATGTTATACTTATTATTGTTATTACTGTTGTTATTAGTGTTGCTGCTGTTGTTGTAAGCTTATTTTTAATATCTGGCCCAAAAGTGGCAAAGACCCAGGTCAGAAGTAGTTTCAGCTGCCAAATCGAGCATAATTATTCAAGATTTATTTTTTTTGGCAAAAGAATTATGGTTTATTAAGCACAATTATTTCTGCCTGTTTAAAATGCTAAAATGCTGCGGTGACTACAAATATAAATAAACATTTATAAAGTGGAAGTATGCGTGCACTGCAGCATTTAGGAGCAAACACTAGGTCATTTGCTAAATGGTCATGAGTTGAACAGCTTTGCACATAACTTCTGTAACAGTAAACCCTCTTTACAAACACCTCTCTGGACTGATGCCAGGTTAAAATATCTGATAAACATTCGTTTTTGATGTCTTAGATGGTACTGTAGCTTGGACGGCAATTGGGTTCTTGCTTCTATTGATCTCATCAGAATGCTTGTACACATACCGCTGGGTAGATAACTCGAATCAGGTCAATAGCAGAATTAGCTTGTTTGAAATAGCAGTAAATACAATTACAGTTACAAGATAGATAGATAGATGGCTAGATATCAGCTTTCTTGAATTGTCTCTAATAGTTCTAATGCAAAATTAAGTAACCATACCTTTTTGTTTTAACACTTCATTTCACTTTCTCTAATATAGTTGTGAGTAAAAACGAGCCTACAACATATAGCCTTATGTAGTGTTGATAAATTGGTCTTAGTATTGTACCACTTTTATTTAAAAAAAAAAAAAAAAAAAGTAGATCAAAGTGTATTATTTTGACTTGAATAGATCATAAGGGTAAATCCTGGAGGTCTGCAAATAATTTTGCCTCAGTTTGTGTCCCATATGCACTCGCCATACTGTCTTTGGTGAGAGGGAGCCAAACAAATGATCACAGCAGTGCTGAGAAGTAGGGGGAAACGTACACTGCTGAAGTGTGTGTACTGCTGGTGCCATGCTAGAAGAAGGCAGCATGAAAAAGACAAAGCAGGGGGTGCACGGAGTTGGAATATCTGCCCTGAGGATCAGTGTCTGTGAAACAGTGTCTGTGTAATGTCATGCAATCATGGGAAATCCAGGTGGTTTATAGTATCAGGATCAAAATTACCAAGCACATGAGCTAGGTAATATCACTGCAAATGATTGCAAACTGAACATTGTAAATTATTTTTTTCTTATTAATTCGAGAACTTGACCCAAGGTTGAACAGATAAATTTTCAGTTGAACTGAAAATGGGTCCAAACAGAACATAAAGGTTAATCCACCAGCCATTCAAGAAGAAATACACTCTTCTTGGGACTCCTCACAATCTGTGTTTACACTCATACCACATGCATGTAGCTGAGAGTAAATAAAATGGTCACCAAGGAGACCAAGCCTCACCACTAGATTTATCAGGCCATTTTTTTGCACATTTGAACTTTTTTCCCTGCAGGCTAGAACTGATGGGAAACTAATCAAGGTGTAGCTCCCACCAGGATAACGAGGCCAGGTCTGTGTCAGCAATGAAGAGCTCTGGAAAAGCTCCATGCCTTTAATGTGGAGAACCACCAGGTCCAAATCACCGGGTCAGAGAGAGAGAGAAACAAAGTGAGAGAGAGAAAAGATGACAGACATGAACACTGAATCTGCACACAGAGATGGATAGTCTCCCCAGGAAATCCCTCATCTCCCAGTCTATCATTTACAAGTGACAAACAGCAGCTACGAATGACAAGTTGCAGGAAGATAGACATGGAGGCTTCCCACAACAAGTAATGGCATATTCAATTGTTATCCAATAATGGTAATGTAATAATGGTAATGGAAAATGGCCTACTGGACCAACAAAGACAAAGTATTTTCCCCAAGATTATATTTGAGGCCCTGATTAAAATAAATGATTGACTTGCTTTTATATAATAGACAAAAATTAATGTCCAAATCCTGTCATTATGCATTGTCGGATAATTCACCACATTTCCCAGAAGAGCTATTTGTTTTTGCTTTTATGATTTTTTTTTTCTGTCTGGTTTCTGAGTTTGGTGTTTTTTTTTTTGTTGTTGTTTTTTTGTTGTTGTTACATTCTCTGATTTGTTAATGCTTTTTGCACTTACAGGCCACCGTAGATAATGCAAGCGTGTCCCTTGGTTTATTTGTGACTAAAAACACTGCATGACAAATAGAGCACATTAAAGGGAACAACTTTATAAAAAATAATAATAATAATTAAAAAAAAAAAACATGGAACTGACACATTTTGAGAAAAGCTGTTTCATAATGCTGATGCCCAAGTACTATCAAACACTGTACGCACTAATAAGCCAGAAGCATTACTTCTCAACTTAGTTTTTCACCTTAGTTGATTGAAGGTAGATTAGCGATGTAATGTTCTTAGCTTGCTAGGTAGATATTCCTCTGGATCTGGATCTACTAGCATGTTTTTTGGAGGGGGAAGGAAACCGAAGAACACAGAGGAAACCCACATGGACATGCAAGAGAACATGCAAAACTCCATGCATACAGTAACCCAAGCTCAGAATGAATCAAACTGAGGGCACTGGTACTGGGAGTTTTCTGCACAGATGCATATTATGTCAGCCAATCAGGGCCAATAATCATTCATGAAATATTTAGTAGTCTGAAGAGACAGTGGTGACCCTGTCCTGCCCAACAGTGTAGACATTCCTTAGTAAACCTTCCTCTCAGAAGGTTTCTGAAAGGGTTTTAAGAAGAAGCACTTAATCAGAAACTTTAAATGCCACCTTTGTGGTGGTAATTGTGAGATTCTTTGTGGTAAGATTTTCTCTTTGTGAGTTTTTCTCTTTGTGAGTATATCTCCTGGTTATTTATCTAGCATGATGCAAAGTTCAAGTGTACAGTACAGTCATGTCCAGGTGGCTGAGATAAATAAGATTTTGCATGGTCTCCTTCATACTAATCAAATAAACAAATTTGAAAAAGTGGCATACTGAAGGTTTCTACAGTGTCTATGAGTGTACTGATTCACTGACATTGAAAACACAGGTAAATGATTTAAAATTATGTGATTTATTTTGGCCAATCCACATTGCACTGTATTCTAAGTTTCCGGTATCCATTATCTAGGTTGCTATTGTCATTCATGGGATATCTCGATTTGTGCCACTGTGAAAGTTTATTTTGAGTATGTGAAAAAGACAACTGTTGCGGTTATGTAGACGTTTAAGAAACTCATTGTGGACAATTGAAGTATGATAATTCATGCCAAATCAGCACAGACCAAAATCAACTCAAAAAAAGACCAACAATAACATTTTATGGACTAGTGTAATACAAGCCTAGGCTAGTCCAAAATTAGACATCCAAGGATATCACTGATCAGTTGGTGATCATTGGGAAAATAATTGTTACAAATTCAGAAATGGGAAAAGAGATGGGCAGTGTAAACTGGAAATTCATGTTGAGTTTGGATTACCCTTTTTCAACCAGCACAACTGCAATGATTATCTTCATCTAAACACATAGCATTTATGTCTTCTGTGTCCTTCATCTTCATTTCACCTGCTCTTGGATCATAATTACCTTCAGTCACAAATGGATCCTTCCAATAATATCAACCTGTTAACAGGGTTGCTTGGCAAATCCATCGTTTATCATCTATCACCTGATGAGCAGGAGCCAATGGCCTTTTTAGCAGCTTTATTAAAGGAATAAATTGCGTTAAAAAAGGAAAGGCATAGGCCACCTCTGAGACCTGTCTCCCTGTTGTGTACCTGTAGGAGAACAGCAGCTGTTCAGGGGCTTTTCATCTAAAAGCATCCCATAATTAAGTTAGGCTCAAAACAGGCCTCCATGACATTCAGCTATTCTTACCCAGCATGCTCCCCAGGGATGAGCTGACCTATTAAACAAGCAGCTCGCTGCTGGCCAGACGCTGAGCCAGTGAGGGGGAAATTCCACTGTCAAATCACACAGTGTTGGAGACAGATACAGAAAAGCATTTTAGGCCAGTGGAGAACCAGACATCACAACAACAGGATGTAGCCACTGCAGTATGGAGAGGCATGGATAAGCCTAAAGATATGACGACATCAGAATGACCATCCCAGAGGATCCATCATGATTCCAGAAATGGGGATCCAACAGTTCTCTCCTATCTGTACACAAAGCATGTGCACAACTCCTTTAGTTGTTTCCCAGGACTACTTTCAGCTGCAACAGTATTTTACAGCTACAGCAGATCCAACAGCTAACCAAGCATGTGCCAATATCACTGTTTCCCTGTCACTGTAAATTTTAGCCTGGTCACCTAGGGGCATTTTTACATTTGGTCCAAATACTCAAGCTTGTACCCAGGATTGAATCAGGGCTCCTTTCTTGGATGGAATAAATGGAATGCCACAGATGAAAAAAAAAAAAAAACCTGTCCATCCTGCAAAGACTTTGACCAACACCCATTGCAGTTATTTTTGTTTTTTATCATACATAAATATGAAAAATTTGTATTGTAAGCCACAGCTATATTAACCAGGATAAAGCAGTATACAAGTGCCGTGCCAGGAGCACACTGCATCCAACATGCTCCCAAGTTAATATTTGACATTGCTTTTTCCCATGAGCTTCATGTCTGATGTCCCACTCCTGCCCACATGAGAGTAGACTGCAAAAAGTCGCAAAATTTCTGAATGTCAGAGCAGGAATTTTACAACATCCTCCCAAAGCATGGAGTTAACCTGCAGAAAGTTTGGCTAGCAAGTTAATCACTTAACTTAGCAATGAAACTACCTCTCCATTGGCTCAAGTTAGCTAGGAAAATCTGCATGATCTGTATATGCAGGCCATATTAACATGTTTTACAAAGGGATAAAATGAGGAGCAACTGCTATTTATTGATTTCATTAGCATTTAATCTAACATGTAATAAATAAGATATTAGTACAAATCACCCTCTAGTGTCATCACTTGGATTTAAATTGTTTACTGTTCTCTCACATATTGGGGCTGAAATATTTGCTGATTAATTCAGTCAGTTCCACTCTGTTCACTACATTTCCTATATCTTAATTAGGTCACTCACAACTTTGGCTGCTGTCCTTTGTACAGAGTGCCCTCTTTTCTGTTTTGATGATGTGATAGCACAGAAGCATCACACACATTTTTTCCAACAGTATCTGATGTCCATTTCACCATTTCTTGTTGCTCTCCAGTGACAAATCATGACATTCACTGTGTGAGGAAATCACACTTAACTAGTAAGGTTTTAGGTATCTTTAGGCAGACTCACTTTTTGCCACTACATTTCTTAACCAACATGATATTTGCAGATAGCATAGGCAAATTCAGTAAGAAAATAACATTTTCATGTTGTTTTTGTTGACAACTATTAAAGCCGAGGCATCTATGTACAGAATATTATTGCCCAAAAACTCTTGAAATATGGCTGCAGCAATATTGGATAGGTTTTCCCAGACCACCACACAAGCATTACCTAGCAGGCAGATTGGATATAAATGGTAAATGTTTTGGGTTTTTTTTAAAGCCACCATCCTGTAACACCACCCACTCCATCTTCTGCTGCCATCTAACAGTCACATACAGCGTAAGCAAACAACCTTGATATATTGTTGTATTCAAGTACAATATTATCACTGCGGTCAACACAAAATATCACTACAGGTGACGTCTGTTTTTATATTTGTACTGGAATCTGTTCTACAGTAGTATGGGTAACTGTCCTTTTTGTTTTGTTTTGTTTTTTTGCCGATTTTATTAGGTTTGGGAACTTCAGCCGCATTTTACACCACATTTTAAATAGAAATACAACACTCATTTCTTATTTAGTACACCAGTTTATTATTCAACTATTCAGACAAATAAATAAAACGAATTAATACATAGTGATAATATCATAAACAGGATAGTTATGCAATTATCATGATCTGAAAGTTTAATAATAGCAGATGCCTAGAGCTGACACAAAGCAATAACCGTGCACAGAGGGAAGGAGAACTGAAACAATATTATGACTGCACACAGTTCATATTTCATGCGGAGAGGTAGGGGACCATGGCTGATCTGCCAAAACGAGAGCCGATACCAAATGTGTGTATGGCTGAAGGGTCAGACACTGGATGAATATGTGATAGTTCAGTTTCATGTCTGTAACAATATTTTTGGATCTTGTGTTAAGTGATGCAGTCGACTGAATAACTTTAAAATCCGCTCTTCAGGTTCCCTAGGTAACACCGACTCCTGCACAGTCATCAGATTTACGAGACTACACACGCCATCCAAAACCACACTCTCCGCTCGTATGTGTGAGTAGGTTAAGTCAGAGAGTTCAGTGCCCATGAAGTTAATCTGAATACAAAATCAGGACTGACAACACACAAAACGCTCCATCAGCATTTGAGTAGTGCATTTTAACCACTATATCATACAGAAACAATTTCTATCTAAAGCAGCTCCAAAGTAATCACATTTCAATCCAAAGTCCCCATTAAATCAAAGACACAGCACATTAGACCTACGCATATCAGATCCATACACTCTTAGGAAAACAGGGTCCTTCAAGATTTTTTAAGGATTCAATCATAGCTTCCTAAATAGTGTCCGACTTTGAACCCTTCCTCACTGTAAAGAAATGGGATATTTACAAGTGACAATATCTTTATCCAGTGTTTCTTATTATAAGATTTCATTCATACATTCCCACATACATGATTTTTAATCCTATTTCTAGACCTTTTTTTTTCACTAATTTCAAGGTTAAAATAGTTTTGTTCTATTGGCAGATAATTTATTTATATCTGATTTTATTTATATTTGCCAATAGAAATAGGAAGGTTTAAGGCTTGATATGTCTAAAAGCTTCTAAAACAGGCTGAAAATTTGTATATTTATGACTCTCTTAAGAAATATTAGATAAATCTGCTCATATTCAAGATATTGTCTCTTGCCAAGATAAGTAAACAACGTCCTGTCTTTCTTGGGAGACAACATCCCGAGATATATCTTGTCATGTTGGTTTTTTTTTTTTTTTTAAAGCCTTAGGAATGCTAAATTTTGTAAGTGTGTAGCTTACAGAGGAAAAGTTTATACACCAACAGAAATCCCAATCAAAGTCAACTTGTAGCTTTCTGCAACAGGATCAATTTTAAAACCAGACTAAATCTGATTACTAAAACTAGACTGACTGATTTTAAAACATTGTCTTCAGATAAAATTGTCCGGTCAAAGTCTCATAGTGTTTACATGATCAATTCTATGATGACACAAAAACAAAGCAGTGGGTCTAATCTGTCACTATTAATATCCAGGGTTGTTGTTAAAATTAATTGATAGATGGCCCTGTGTCATGTACCAGTCTTTCAATCGACTGCAATTATTTATGTGTATGTTTGCTTTCATGAATCGCTGTGTGAGCTCTTTTCCCAGAACTGCGGATGCAAGGATACTCTGGTACACCAAATTTGGTCTGTTTTTCCATCATCCCTCAAATTAAAAAGAAGAAAGGAAAAAATCATGACTTGGTGTGTAAAAGCCTATACATAGATTTTTAGTACGGAAGGAACGAGGCGTTAATACAAACATAGTGTATTAATTGCTGCCTCTTCTGAACTCATAAAGCTGGGCTTACACTACATTTATTAGAAAAAATGAAAACAGATTTCAAAACTGGAAGACATCATTTACTTAACACCAGGTTTGATCGCAAACTCTGAATACTTAGGTTCAAATAGTTTTCCTGTCATATGCCATCATTCATGCCCACATAATCAAGGTATAAACTGAAGAATCACTTCAAAGTTTTAATACAAATGAGCAACACATTTCTGTAAGTCTGTCATGCTGTAAATGCTGTAAACATAAATGTACATGAATGAATAAGATACAATCACAGTTTGGTCATAAATTAACAGTCAGCCTTGTAATGGCTTACTATTCTCGTTTGTGCACACCAGGGACTCTTCCTGTCCCTATTCAAATGTATATCGTTAAATGATAAGGTATTATTCAACCCTTCTAAACTAAAATCAATGACCTGTTCTTAAAATCTCATTCTTTCCCCCCTTTTTAATGGCTCTTTCCATAAACCAAACCAAAGGTGCAATGGGTGCAAGCCTGAAAAAAGTAAACACGAAAATGATTTCTTATTCAGTTAACATCAACATCAGTAACAATGCCAAATGGAGGAAATGATCTCAAAGAAAGTTCCCCTTTTTTACAGGTACTACAAGCAACTTGGAACAAGCACAAACACGCTTAACCTTAGCCATTTACTGCCTTTGATCAATGCTTTGCACAAAGATCACCGTCTCTACAGAAAACAAGACCAGGCTCATTCTGAGCCAAATACAAATCAAGAGGGTCAAAAGAAGGTTAAATTCACCAATTTAACTAGATACAATGGAGGCAATCAAAGACTAACACGATTTTCACTCAGGTCCTTCTTTTATAAAAGAAATTACTGCAGTTCCCTGGACTAACACTTTGTAGGTATTTGGAAAAGCAGGTGGATACACAACTCCCCCAGAGAGGTTCACTCTCTAACAAAGCCAGTGGCTTGTGGTTCCCAGGAGGTGAGCAACACAGCGGAAAATCTATGCGCAGATGCCCTTACAACGTTAAGTCGTGATTAGATAACCTCAAGGTCGGATTATTTACAATCACTGGCCAACGACACTGACTTTTTGTCCAAAAAAAAAAGGCTTGAAAGTCTGACTTGCTTCAATACAGCTACACAGTGCCTTGAATTGAATCTGTTTACATCTTCTGATATTAAATTCTCATATCAATATAAATGCCATGACTCATCATATCATGATATTGTACCAAAAATGATGAGCTGTATGTGTATGTGTGATTGTAAAATATGGGCCAAATTCTAAGCATACAAAAATATACAATCCAGCAAAATTTTAAACCATCTACAGTATTAATATTATGCATTCTGCATCACAGTATATAATAAGTGATTGTGATCATTGTATAAAAAGGAACAGTTTGGCAAAAAATAAAACTGACAAAATCTACCCAAAAGTTGAGCAGCCAAGACATGTTTGCTTTAGGGTTTTTTTAATGGACAAACATTAATGTCGATAATGCCCAAATTTCCATATGTTTGCTTCAAACATTGGTAAATTACATAATCTAATAGAAATGATGTACAGTAGGACTGCCATATCCGTGAGGGATAAGTTCCAAGCCCCCCAGGGGAAGCCTGAAACAGCAGATAGTAGCGAACACTATCTATATGTACTGCATACATAAAACGGCTGGGTAGCGTATATAGCGTGGATACGCTGGACAAAGAGATGATTAACATCCTGGGCAGGATTTCATCACGTTACTCAGAACAGTGCGCAATTTAAATTTTGAATATGTACTGTATTTCTGCAATTTTCTATTTAATTTTTTCTATTTAATTTAACTTAATTTTTTTTAAACCATGGTAACTGAAACAGTGGATACGGGGGTTTTACTGTAGTCTAATAATAACAGCATGGATAGTCCATATTTACACATTAAAGTTTAAACCGAGACAACCAAATATCAGACACTACTTGATTTAGTGCATCTGGTGTCAAAAATGGACAAAATGAAATCAGAAATGAAACCTTTCCAAGTAGCAAATCAGACACTTCAGACGTCATCACATTCCAGCTTTAGGCATGAAAGAAGTCCAAGTGTTTTAGTGCATTTTTTGCATTTCAAACCTACTGGGTTCTAATAAAGCAATCTAGGCTTTTGCTCACAGATCCACTGATCTGTGTCTCAACCTTGGGTATATCTGGCAAATTAATAGATAAAAAAGAGAAAAAGGAAAGTTTTACTGATAAAACTTCTGTAATACTGAACAGATGAGATAAGAGCAGCAGAAAATTACATCCTCAGAGAGACAATATCCACACATCTCAAAGCACATTCATCCCTGCTAAATAGTATGTTAGTACACCAATGGTGCTATATAGGCATCCTTTGTAATTTGGACCCAGTCCTGAACTCTTATTGAATATGAATTGTATATTTATGTAGTATTCACAACCATCAGATCAAGCATTACAAATAAGTAAGTAAATAAATAAATAATACAATGAATGCTAGAAAATGCATTATTACTGAAATAATGCAAACTTGAAAGATCAACATTTTAACTTCATTATGGCAATTACCTTTAACAAGCTTTATAGCTTTAATACCTACACTAACTGCAGTCAGTTACATGAGCCTTCATAGAAAATCTTTCCATAAAAGTCCGTCTCAGTCATTAGCATTCACAACAGGATTAAAGGGCAACTGTAGCTCCTTACCCATGCATTATTCTGTGAAAATGG
>CM074955.1:9773772-9796598 GCA_037577455.1 Pangasius macronema
ATTGTGGTGGTGTATAGAGCCAAAAATGTTAGAATTGTGTCGATGTCCCAATATTTATGGACCTGACTGTAAATAACACAATGAATGCTAGAAAATGCATTATTACTGAAATAATGCAAACTTGAAAGATCACCATTAAATTAACTTCATTATGGCAATTACCTTTAACAAGCTTTATAGCTTTAATACACTAACTGCAGTCAGTTACATGAGCTTGCATAGAAAACGTGAACGTCTTTCCATAAAAGTCTGTCTCAGTCATTAGCATTCACAACAGGATTAAAGGGCAACTGTAGCTCCTTACCCATGCATTATTCTGTGAAAATGGTCTTGAGGCAAGTGTTCTTTTGTCCTTTTTACAATTTTCCTATTAAATCATACATTTTGATGTTCATGCTTGGCTGCTTCAGGGAGAACACAAACAGGGAGTTTGTTGCCACAGGTCTCTTTTGTCATCTAGAAATTTGACACTTATTAATTTCAGAACTCGTTTCATGACTCTGGTGAGCATGAAACTCAAAGTAATATTCCTACAAAACTCATTCCAGATAACTGAATTTCAAGAACTTTTCTGAGATAATACAAGGCTAGCTGTGTATCTCGATGAAGAGTTCCTCAACATGTTTCATGAAAACAGGGTTATTCATCCTTGTTCTTTGCTGGCTACCTTGTAGGATTCCTTTTGTCTCTGGTGATCCTGTATTTTGCAAGACTGGAACTGAACCACTAGTTTAGAACCTTAGATTGTTGTTTAACCCTAATGTTTTATTAGATTACAAATCGCTATGTGATGGCAACCGTGAACACATACATAAAATAGACTAGTCAAACAGAACATGTACTGCAACCGCAAGGCTTGTGCCAACTATTATTTACAGAATTCACATCCAGCTAAATCAAGCCCATAGAACAGTCATTTAGCAAATACTACTTGGATTTAACCTCTATAGCACAACTGATAGCTTGCAGCATTCATTAAAACTCCAAAAACTGCTAAATAAAACCTACACCCCTACCATGAAAATGAAAGGCCAGAAGCTAATATTGGAATAATTTTAATTTATTCAACTTAAAATCTTTTGTAGCACTCTAAATATAAACATTTTAGTGATATCTGAAGAATTTTTACAGTGAATCTGTAGCCATATGTACATTACATATGCAGCAGAATGATATTCTTTCTTATCACTCCTTTAAATGCACAACAGAAATATGTTGTTTCTGTTTTTTTTTTTTGTTTTTTTTACTTGAATTGAGTAATAGTTCTCTGTGCAGCCCTCTTTCCCTTACAGAGCCACACGTGTCCTTTCGGTGCACAAATAGTGGGTAAAAGTACTCGATTCTGGAAACCAGAGTACAATAATAACTCTTTTTTGTGCTGTTTTGAGCACATCTTTTCGATTCAAGCTGGAAGTATGACCCAGGAGTGTCTTCCGATAGAAGCATGCCTAGAGCCAAGAACAATTTGTAATGCTGTACTTTTCTCCCCACTCACTCTTTTAATCCATTTCTCTTCTTGCAAAAGCTCAAGGATGCTACAGCTTACTGCATTCAAGAATCTTTTAGAGAAAAAAATCCGTTCCACAGATCAGTAATACATGGGTAATTGCATGCTAACACTATGGTAAGTTGTAATTATGGAGTTAAAGATGTCAATCAGCATAAAATAGTCTTTTGTTTAAATCCATAAAGACTCTAAAAAAGAAATTTGTATATGTCAGTATACTGTCTTAGTAGACAATACTTCAATTATAAAGTATTATATAATACTGACAGTTTATAATAGGTACTTTTTACGGACCTGATCCCACATTCATTCTTTATTAGACCCTTTATATATATTACTTAGTAACAACTTGGAAATTAACAAGTAATTTAAGAATAACCATGCCTTTATTTTACCATCATTACTACAACTGTCAATTACTACAGGGGAAATGAACACTTTTTAGTAAATACTTGGTTCATACTTGGTTTTATATATAGAGATCATACTTAGTTATAGTTAGACTTTAAGAATGCCTTTGACAAAAGAAGAACGTATTGAAATCATTCTCATGGCCGGATCAGGAAGCTGTCACAAGGTAGTGATGGACTTTAACAGGAAACATGGCAAGTACATCACGCACAAGACTACTGCCATACTTATTAACTTATTAACGACTGGACGTGTTGTGGACCAACCAAGAAGTGGACGTCCACGAACATCCATACGTGTATTTCTAAGCCTGTTTTCCTGCATTCCATTTTTTATTCTTGCTTTGTTGGGTCCACATTCAGATCATAGTCACCAGCTGATGACCCCTGCTGTAGACAATCAACGTTTTTTGTGTTTTGTTTTTTGCTATCACTTTATTTGGTCTGTGCAGGCTCTTGCCCTTGCTGTTTAGTAGATCTTTAATAGATCTTGTAGTATAGACCATCATCTTGTCTCAAGTTCTATAGCCAATCCAAGTTCAGTTCATGTGGATTGATACAAATTAGGACATCATATTGAGAATCATTTGATGGGCTGCATCATGACATGTTTATAGACAGTTTATAGAGTGTCTATATTGGGTTCCAAGTAAAGTGTTACCCAAAAAGGCTATTCCCATTGTCCAACATGGCTGCTTTCATAACATTACAAGTCGTCCTCATGTTTATAGATAATCACATGATCAATCTGAGTGACAGCACTGAAGAACTGAATGTGGTTTTAAGAGAGATTCCTGGAAGAGATTTTAGGGTCCGATAGACTTCCATTACCTGTTAGCAACATTAGCCTTCAAAACTAAACATGATGTTGGACACTAAACATATCTTGGTTTATCACCTACATTTATGGAAAGAGGAAAATCTTTGGCCAAAGTATTTCTTTAATGCAATGGAAAGGTGCGTGCAAGTTTCATTTACAGTTGTGTGTGTGTGTGTGGGAGAGGGGGAAAAATGTCCTTTCTCTGGCTATAAACGCATCAAACAGGGGGATTGAGTGCAGGTGTTCTTCCTGCTCGCTCTTCTCTTCTTCAGTGGCGTTTCGTTCCTTTGGGCCTGCATCCTCTGTTTTAATTGCTCACTGTAGACAGTCATGTCCTTCTGCTTCAACTCGCACATAAAACTGTAGTGAATCATACCGCCTACATCTCTCTCTCCCTCTCTCCCTCTTGTATGAGTGTGTAAAGATATAGTGCGTGTGGTTTAGAGGAGCTGTATGCATGTGTGTGTCCAGCTCTGACCTCCCTCATTGGATTTAGCAGGTAATAGCTTTCGCATGAGTTGCATTTTTTGCTCTTGCTAAGCTCCTTCTGCGGCCATCACTTAATTTATGCCTGCCTCTTAGTCTACATTGGAGCCCAAACCTCAGAGCGATATTCATTCACTCTAACATGATCCAAATGTTTAAAACAAAAAAAAACCTCTTTCTTAGTTAAAACTTGCCAGCTTTAAGCACATTGGACTCTAGAGACTGTCCTGGCATTATACAGGACATAATAATACACAGTGTTGTGCATTCTTGCTAACCCCCCAAACAGCCTTATTCTGCTATGATCCCTCACAGACCTTTTGATTTGAGATGCTTCCAGTTTTTCTCTGCATTCAAAATTAGAATAATGCAAGCTAATGCTGAGTGCATATTCAGGACAGGAACTTTAGGGCAGATGCTAATGTAATAACTGGCTTGAACCTTTCACGCTTTAATTTAACATGATGCTGAACTGAATTCTACCTGTTTTTCTTACCTTTTATTTTTCTCTAAAGGATTTATTCATCCATTTACAAAGAAATATATAGTATCTGACGGTTCAGGCATGTGTTAATTGTGTTAATTCGGTGCTAGCACAGTTAAAATCAGCTCTAGACATTCCCACTCTGGTTGCATCCCAACTGCGGTTGCTCTTAAAGTGCTCATGAATTGGAAAATTGGTGTCCCAGGCATTATGGACTGTATGTCAGTATATATATATATGTCACTAAAACAGACATAAACCTAATCAATTCAGTTTGTAATCATACACCTGCTGTCAAAATGTCAGACAGAATGAAATCTTTAAATGCAGATTCTCTCTCTCTTCACTTTTGAAAGTAACCAGAGTATATAAAAATATTAAAGTTTTCTGAATACGCAATGGTTTAGATAGTTAAGGGGTTTTAAAGGGTTCCACATAGAACATTTAAGTGTTCCACTAGGAAAAAAAAACAAACCTACAAGAACTCTATGTATAAGAATGTAGATATTCTTATTTTAATTTTACTTCATCAACCCCTGGAAAGCGATAAAAAAAATACTGTTGACTCATCCTACACTTGAAGGCATGTGCTAAATGTGTATCCAGTCAAATACTCGCTAGAATGTTTAAGTCCCACCCCATAAAAATAAACCCTCCCTGTTATTAATCTGCTACAATAAATTGCCTGTAGATTTATGGCAAGGCAAGCAAGAAAAGTCATTAAACATATATAATGTTAATGCCTCAGACATACAGTAAGCCTACCATTTGGATGTATCAACTCCCTTCCAGGGAAGATCCTGTGTTTTTTTTCTCAACACAAACAGGCGAAGGTTAAAGTGATAGATTCTCCATGATGCAAACCAAACCTGCTGCGTCCCAATTCACCTATTTACATTATGCACTAAAATGTACTCTTTTTGTGAAGAAAAAGTGCATACTTTTGAGTGTGTACTGAGTATGCAAGTAATGGGACATACTAACACGTCATGTAATGGAAGAGAACATTGTTGCCTAGTTACACAGAGTCACCATAAACAAACTTCTCACTGCATTTCAGCTTTAAAACTTTGGTTAGTGCTTAACATTTAAGTTCTTACACTTAAATACCTAAGACGCATCACCAACGTTAGCCTCGTCCGCCATGTTTGCAGGTTGAGTTTGGTGAAGCAAGCCATCACAAAACTCCTCTTCCCTTGCGCAAGGAGTTGTGGGCAAGGTTAGCTGAAAAAGTGTCCAAGTAGACCATCTGAGTATCTTTGAGATACTCATTTCAACATACTACACTTTGGGACACAAATTGGGACGCAACTGTCTTGATTGCCCACCATATTTAACTAGCTAGCTAAACTACTCAGGTTTGTTTAGATATAACAGCTGTATTGTGTATCTTGAAGGCAACTGGTTATTGCAAAATCAAAACCTTCTTTTTGTTCTATTCCCTCTATAAAAGCAGAAGTTTTCTACAGTGTGCCATTTACAGTATTAATTATGTTAAACACAAAAGAAATCGGAAAGACAAATTAAGGCAATTCCTCAAAAAGTCCATTTATTTTCTGCGATTAGTGAATTTGGACAATGAGTTAAATCTACATACACACACACACACACACACACACACACATACACACACATACACACACACACACACACACACATAGATACACATGTGCAAGCATACACGCTTTTGTACACTTATGTACACATAAGTGAGTCCACACATGTGATCCCCTGTGGTCGCTGTATAAAATTTATGACCTTTGGAGAGCTTGAACCTGATGAAATGACACAACAGGTGTACAGCTGCTGCAGGTCTCTGTACTAAATGGATCCAACTGTGAAAGACTGACCCTCTGAACAGATCAACACAACTGCAGCCTAACGGACTAACAGGATTACCTTAACACTGCCTCATGAATAAAAAGTAGAACTCTCAGACAACTTTGGAGAAAACTGGTCTATAGTTGTCATTTTCAAAAGTTAAGCTTACATGGAGCTCAAATTAGCATCTAAAATGTTTGCACATACTCAGAGTAGAAGAAGAAGAATATAGATAGAATATCTTTATTGTCATTGCACAAGCACAGTGAAACTGGGCTTGCAACTTCCCTACTAGAAGATATGTAAGAAATAATAAACGGGTAGCTAAAGCTAGCTACAATACAAACTATGCAATGAAATTAAAGCTACATTTCACCTCTTCTGCTAATGACAAATAACGGCTAATAAATAGATGCTGCCCAAGCCGATGACTCATTAATCTTGATTTACTTTTGTTTCCAATCAACTGACAAGAAGCTGTGTAGCTTAATGGATTAAATGTTTATATTTTGTATGCTACAAAAATTAATTACTGCATGTACCAACTCAAAAATGTAGGTATTATGAGTCATATTACTTAAAAAATAAAGTCAATCAAAAGGGCACAATCCTGGAAGCTGATTAAATTACAACAACAGTTAGCTGTGTTTCGCTTTATATTTGCATATGGCACAATATCACAATGTTTTCTATCAATGAATTTGTGGACTAATAATGGAATCATATCACCATGTGTGCCACAGATATCCAGGTGAAAATTCCTGCATTCGTTCCCTGTCTGAGCTGTCGCAGAGGGGATATTTGTCATGTGGCAGACATGGTTGCAAGTGCAGGCAAACTTTATTGCAAGAAGTTACCCCAGGCTCTGTGTGTGTGTGTGTGTGTGTGTGTGTGTGTGTGTGTGTGTGTGTGTGTGTGTGTGTGTGGTTTGAGTCCAGGTATGAGTGATCAGTAATCAGGTCAATGTAAACATGATAGTGGCTGTGCATGATGGAAAATGGAGTCCAGATCAGCCATGCTGTGATGCTGGTGTGGATTCCAGGGTAGGAAGTTCATGGCCAAAGCCTGGGCTGACACGACAATATTTACACTCAATACAACAGGTGCCCTGTCAAACTACTACACACCCTTAAAATCTTACAGATGATATTTTCATGCCAGGGTGAAGGGTGAATTATTGACATATTCTATTTTCTTTTAAATATAGTTCTGAAAACTTCATTTGTAGTTTTCTGAAGTGAAATATGTGTGCATGTACCTAAAGCAGAAGTTCTAGTGTTGTAAATTTTGGTTTAAGATTCCATTCTGACTGCAGCACAGGACCATCACAGACATTTTGATGGCCAGTATCTGATTACAAACTGAATCAATTAGGCCAAATTTTGCTATGGCACATAGCTATCCAGTAACTTGAACCAAGGATTCCATTTATTATGTGAGCATTTAACATTCCATTTGTTACAGAAATAAAATATTTCCTCACCATTTCAGTGAAATATAGTTATAGTTTATTAAAGTTGAGGTGTCACATATGTTTTGATGTGAAAAAAAAAAAATCTTTGGCCAAAAACCAGATTTTTCTTCTCTTTTGGCTGTTTTCCCAAAATTACCACACAAATAGAAAGCCAACAATGTATTTAAACTCACTTTGTTCCAAATTATAAAGAAAGAAAAAAGAAACAAAACTAAATGCTGGAAACAAACACTTGTTAAATATGCTCAAACTTAAACCCCAGCAACCAACTTAGTACTGGAAAATGTCACTAAAAGTAGCTAATATCTTAGCTAGCAGTAGTACTACTGCCCCAATGGTTCATAGATAGCTATGAAAACAACCCCCCAACCCACACCCCCAGATGCGGTGCCCAACACTGCGAGCGCTGCTTTCTCTAGTCTAGTTCTCTGTGTGCTTTCATTTATTTTGCCATGTGCATTTGCAATCATTCCGGCCTTGTCTCTGCCCCATCCCTACATCGGTTCATTAGCTATTGTACTCAACATTTCTGAGTTTTATTTTGATAAGGTTGTCTATTTATACCCTCCCATTTCTTTGTCGTATTGTGATTTCTTACTGATTGTAATCAGGCATTTCTGGACAATTGTTTCTCTGTCTGTAATTTTTAGCTTTCTGAATTGTACCTGTTTTGTTTATGGATCTTCTTTCTTTGGCTTACTGAGTACTGACCTTCACTTTGTACCATGATGACAATTTTTGGATAACCCTTAATCAAGAACATGCTACGTTACACAATACTTTTTCCCGCTTGCATCATCCCAAGGTGATCCTAATACATAAAATTTCTTCCATCAACTTTTGACATTGTCAAATATTGTTAAGCCGGGTGCATTTGAAAGATTGTGATGTATTTGTTATGAGGAGCAAGAATGTCGTTTAAAAATGTGTGCACGTGCATGTACAAGATTCAAAATGTGTTTATAACATGTGCCTGGAGGTTAGGTAAAATAAATTGTATGAGATTACGATTTGTCTGCTAAGGCAAGGTAGCGTCCTATTCAGAAGCATCACAATTCCGTTGTGTACTGAAGAAGGATTGGAATGAGGACTGACTGAGGAAGGTCTGGCTGCAGAATACATAACACTAGTGGCTGAGACTTCGCATGGGACAAACAAAACTAGTTTTATTATTACATCCAAGTGCTTTTTTTAATATGAAGTTACTTTACTGTGTGTTAGATGAACAGCAAGGATTAGCTGTTAAGGTTATTAAAATTTTTACATAACATGCACTATTCATCTCAGAAATCCTGTCATGTTGGCTAACATGATGTCTGAAAATATCTGCATGTATATAAATGTCATTATATTCCTTCTCCCTACTTGAATATTTCCATATACTGACTTAAAGAAACACCCACATTCCTGTGTATGTATGCTCACATTTCCATACATGCAGTGCCAGCCCTAGCACGTATACTATTAGGCAAGCTTCACCCCTTCAACCCATTCATACAACACCATACTCCCCATTTTCAGCCTGAACATGGAAAATGTGCCACTTTGACTTCAGACCAATGTGTCATCACACTTTGTTTTTTTTCTTCACAGCATTTTGCTCCTGCCTGAGGTTAATTTTTTCCTCACTGTACAAATGGCTCTGTCACCTAATTGTCATTGAGTAAACAGCTCTATATATATATATATATATATATAAATGCCATTTCAATTCTATTCACATTATCTGATACCACCATAAAACAACTTAGTACTGCCTGAGCATCTTACGCTTCTGGCCGACAGTTAGCAGTTTCCCTGTGTGAAGTGTAGTATAGATATTAAAACAGAGGGAAAAAAAGATCACTCAGTCAGTCCATCAGTCTTTGAAGGTGAAGTCTTTCAGCTTCAGAGATTTACCTTTTTTTGGAGTTTTGAGGGTGTTACTAAATGCAAATCATCTACAGCATGCACATGGTTTACAGGTAATTGGCATTAATCAAAATTCACACACATATATACTTTTGTAACTTTGATGGAAATTTTCAGTTCCATTTGGCCTAAAGAAATATTTATACACTTATAACTTCACTGAAAAAAATTATACATGTGGCTCAGTGTGTCTATATTTTTAATATGGAGAGCAATGAATATGTTATTTTTATACATGGCTGTGTGTATGTGTAAAAATAGTGATTTCTCTGCACATTTCACTAGCACCCAGGGCACTTCCAGATGTTGCTTGCTAAAGACCCCTCACGCTGTCTCCTCCTTCTCTCCAGCTTTCTGCAACCCGAATGGGCATCGTTCCAAAAAGGACCCTGTGGTAAAACCACATGTCGTACTCGATCAGGTTTATATTAGCAGGATTCAGGGAGTGCACGTGGCAATTTGTACATCTGCGCTCTGTCATGACGGCCACTAACGCGTGCACCGATCCAGGCCTGCTGAGAGAGCGTGAAACAAGTCCCGCCTCGGGAGAAAAGTGTGTTTGAAATGTTGAGGCGAGTGGGGAGTTTTATAATAGGGCCCCATTTTGCAGCTTTCAAGCTGCTTCTCTGGTGGCAGGTGGAACTTCTCAGTGGACACAGAGGAAACAAAATAACGTGTTGCCTGTGTGTTGAGAAGAAATGTTGGATGGCATGGAAAGCTGAAAAAGATAAAGCCTTTCAAATCAGCTAGATAATGTTCCTCTGAGTCTTTCTGTCTATCTACTGAGAACCATTCAAGTAAAATGGGACCAAAATGTTTCCCCTTACCCAAAGTAAATTGCTCAGCCAGGACGTGTCTAATATTTGCCTCATTTTTTCTGCACTGGAGCAATCAAGGTAAAGTAGCAAATAATGGAAGTCGATCATACCCACAAACATCTGCTTCAAAACACTCAGTTCTTCAGTAATGTCACACAGAATTGCTGATGTAGTTTAGGACACAGTGCAAATAATCTCTACCTGAAACCTCACCATGTAGCTGAATGCTGAAACATTATGGGGCAGCTATCTAAAAAAAAAAAAAACAGATTTTTTTTTTTACTTTAGCATTAAATTGGTATTCCACCTGGTGTTCCACATGCCTCCCGATTGTACTGCAGAGCTGGAAATAAGAATATGATTATCATATGTTAGACACTGTAGCGAGATTATTCATTATCTTCTAGATTACTTTCAAGCTAATTACACATTATAAGCTAGATGAATAATGAAAAAGCCTGCTTCAAACCTAATGTTGTTTGAAGGTAAGCATATCAAGATCTCTGGATGAGCCTACAGAAACCGTTTTAGGTGAGAGACTTCTGTTACATTTTAAACCAAAAAAAAAAAAAAGCAGACATTATCCTGGTTGATCAAATGTATGCATTTGATCATTTTCAGCAAACCATTGCTTTGCAAGGTGTGTAATCGACTCAAGTCAGAGTTGTTTTGTTTCCCTCAATAAAATTAGGTGGGAACATCAAGGAAAATCCAGTGACACTACTACAAACAGGAATTTTCTTGCAATCAAAAAAGATGATTATCTAAAACTCTCATTTGTTCAGCTCATGAACCTGTGAAATGTGTAACCTGTTGACGAGCCAGGCAGATCTTAATTAAAAACAGCAGAAAACAAAAGAGAAAAAAAAAAACATCAGTCACTCTAATGGGTCTCTTAGTATTATTTCTGCGTTGATCTCTTTGAGAGAGCACAATAGCAGCTAATTTCTTCCCTCTCATTTAGCATATATGGGTATTGCCTTTCAGTTGCTTCAGCCCCTAAGATCCATTTCAAAAGATCCTTCAACCCTCATGACCCATTCCCAAGGCTTTACCAAATGGGAAGTTCTAAGCTTCCAAAAGTGCTACAGACATAAGCAAATGGAGGCATCCCAAGAAAAAAAAAGTGGTCACAGTGTTAGATGCATCCTCTCTGGCAGCTTAAATGGTGAGTCAAGAGCCCAGAGAAGGTGTTCAAGATACATGGAAACAGTGCATTAAAAATAGATCAAGGGACTCATGGCAGAAGAGGGCAGAGTGAACATTAGCCGGCAGTTGATGGGATAAAGTACATCTTAAGTAGTGTCTGAGAATGAAGGGAATTTTAATTGGGGACAGTTAGAAGCTGCACATCACACATGCACACTCAAGCTTAGCAATTCATTACAGCCTGTTCTTACTATGAGTTCTCCAACATTAAAAGGACGAGGAAAAAAAAAAAAAAAAACAGCCAAGACATGAACAGTGTCAGAAGTCTGCTACTTTAAGGGAAGCAAACAGCAAACAGTTAAAAATCAAGCACTTAAAAAGCAAACTTCATATACCAAATATTTTGACTCATGACATTTATGGTAAAAGTTCAAATTCTTTACCAGATTTTTCATTCTAAATCTTGTGGTTGTGCATGGTTCCACAAAAGTCCAAAATAATCCACTTTAAGACCTTTGTTAGCAACAAATAATATATTGGACAAAATGAAACCTTATATTGATTTTTTTTTTTAAATCTATCAAAGACAGGAGGTTTTATTGCTACTCAGCCCACTGCTTAGCCCAATTTTACTACATCACCAACAGGAGGGATTTAACTATTGCTTTTACGCCTCAGTATTCCTAGCCTTAATACTGAGGGGTGCCAACATTAGAAATCGAGACTTATAGAAAGGAAAAGTAGGAATCACAGCTTTAACCGAGATTGTGATTTGTAATGTATAGCAGAATACATCAAATAAAAAAAGCAAGTCTATAAGGAAAAACTCAACATCACTCCTGTCTATGCCATAAAGGGATTTTCAGGGTGAATGAGTGTCTGACCCACCAAAAAGAAAAACAAAGGGAAGTGTAACCCAAAACAGCACCATTCCTTACTTGGAGAGGAAAGGCAAGTGGAAAGTTGTGTGTCCAGCTTTATTATTTTTTCAGCTCCTAGGCGCACTATGACTACAGAAAGGCAGAGTACACACTAAAACGAGACATCCACTTCCGCTTGTTATATGGTGGTATTTTTTCGTCATAGTTGAATAGCTAGTCATGACCAGGTTTCACTGAATTTCTGTGTGTATTTGAATTAAATAATCCATTTAAGCATGCAAACATAAGTAACCCATGTCAGTTATGCTATTTGAATCCTAATAAAGCCTGTCAATCGAGGTTCACAGCTCACATAGGAAATGAATGTTTTTACACACTAACTGGACTTTCATTTCTTGTGCAAATGCTCAGGAATTAGCAGTTAGCAGAATTTTTCTATAACAGAGATGAGGCATAAGGTCTCAAGAAGACACATAGTTTATGAAAGACTCGTGTCTAGACCAAGAAACAAAAAAGGTCCATAATACTAATACTAGCATTAATATTAACGTCATGTATGAGAGATTCATTTTGGAAGTATGATCTTAGTGCTACTATGTTTCAAATTTATGCTACAACACTATCAGCTATTTAATCACCATTCCTACCTACTCAAGTTAGTACCGATGCTCACAAAAAAACAGCATCACTTGTAAAATGATAAAACAGAGACTACTAGAGATGATGAACAACTATAATGACACAAGCGGAGTGGCCTTTGCCAGTAGCTGTCTGATATGGCCCATCAAACTCAGACCAGTTTCCATATAACTGCCGATAAAGGAGGAGAATCATGTTTCAAATATCTATGAAGAGTCAAATATAGAATTGGTTGCAAGCAATTGTAGCCACAGCATTGAAGTCATGGATAATGCCATTGTAGATCACTCTTCACCATTCTATGTGCCAAGAATTATTATTGTCTCAACATTACAGCTCATTTTAGATGATTAAGTACCAGTTTTGTGCTTTGTTCATGAGTCCTCAGTGACACAGAGCAGGCTATCCCTCAAAATTGAGCTATACATTATTTGGTTCCCTTTACGCTGACTTGTTTTATTCTCCACCACAATACATCAAAATGTCACTGACCGAGCCCAGCACAGCTAAACCTGCCAGTTGTGGATCCTTTAATCACTCTTTTTATAAATGCCCACTGTCATCATGCCACTAACCACAGAAGCCATGCCTGTGCCTGGTATTAGCTTTCTCATGCCATGCGCCGCCTCAAATTGTCGCTTGTCCACCATTACCCCATCAGCTCACAACCACAACTTCCGCTCCAACAATCCACCAAAAATTAATCAGCACACTCCCGACTCCCAAAATGTACCCTGCCTACACTCAGACCAAGGGCGTTTTGTGTTTTTTCTTCTGCCTCATGATCCATTTCAGCGTTATCCACTGCTCGCATTATGTGGAAACACTGGCGCTAGTGTGATAGAAGGAGCCAAGAAGGCACAGCTGGCTAGGATCAAAAACGCAGTGCAGGCAGTAGAGCACGTTAGACACACTGCGAAGAAGTCTGTGGGAGCTGGACTGCTCTGAGTACCATATCGTATGCATATGTGTCTCAAGCAGCACAAGGAGACTGGCAGGGAAGGTGTCTGAGGAAAACATATGCTTTATCTATTAGTTTAAGCCCCAACTGTCATGGGGAACAAGCCCTGTCTATGGTACTGTAGAGACATGATGGACATTTTTTTTTTCCAATCACTGCCCTGTGGACCAGCTGAATCCAAAGTGCCAGGAATAATTTGATGTGTGTGAAGAAGAAGGACCCTGAGACTGGCAAGGGAAAGCCTGAGGCTCTTTGGGGGAACTGGTGTACATTTCTGACATCCACTGCGTGAAATGAGAGTTGATTTGCGCATACTATCCATTCAAGCTAATTTTGTCATTTATGTCAGGATCAGGGTTTCCAAGGCCTGCCTAAACATTCTACACAGCCTACAGTTGTGGTACCTGTGGTTATGGTGCTGGGAATGAACACTGTTTGGTGTGTGCTTATCTTTATTGTTATTGTCCCAAATTTCTATGATGCACATTTGCAAGCAAGGCTAAGTTATTATTAAGCTAACTAAGCTAACATGGCCTGAGCTACTTAAGTTATTTAATGTTGCAAACAAACTTTTATGTGACCCCCAAGCCTTTGGCTGCCCTACATTTTTTTCAGATTCCATATTTATCTTTAGAACTACAGTTGCATTTGAACAGTTTATTATGTTAACATACATATGTGTAACATAAGTGACTAAAAATCAAAGCAATATTCCTTGGACTGACTTACTAGCCTTGTGGGAAGTCTTGTGTTGTTATAGGAAAATAATCCACACCGGGGTAAAGTGACGTGTCCCAAAGTGAAGCAGAAGAGTCTGGTTTGTACTTGACGTATGTGTGCAGAAGTAGCGCTAACACAAGCAGCATTGCTCACATACACATTGTGTATCTTATGCACTTCTAGAGGATTAAAAGCGATATTCACTACATGGCACGTCAGATCTAAAGCATCCCTGTCCATCAGGTTTCCATGTCAAATGGCACAACGATGTGAAACTGCCAAGCTATTTCTCTCATGAAAAAAAAAAACTTTTCGGCATGGTCGTGACCAATATCATGAGCTGTGTCTCAAATAATCTCTTGCCTTATATTTACCAAACTAGAAAATCCAGAAGACTTGTACGCAAAACAGATCTTCCAGCAGGTTTGAAGGCTACATGAGAGGAACTGTAATAGGAAACGCTACAGGTTGCAGAATTCCTACACTAGTGCAGCATGTCAGGACACTGAAAAATACAAAAATACCAAACACCCTAGTAAATTAATTGTGCCAGGTTTGAATGTGACTCCATGTAACATTTCAAAATATTAGCACACAAAATCTGTCTTTGAAATTTCTGACATTAATTTACAAAATAAATTGAAAAAATGAAATAGAAGATTGTGAGTTTCTTGTGACCCCATTTGAAAATTAAGTGACCCCACCTGGGGTTGTGACCCTTAGTATGGGAACCCATGCTGTAGGGGGAAGTGACATTCGGAACCACGATCCTTCCCATCAGTAGCATGTGGAATAACCTGTCCCTTAACACCCTACTCAAATAGAAGGCTATTAAATATTGTTGCGTTTTAGTGGTAATCTTGTAGGAAAGTGTACTGTGAATGCATGGTGATGTGTTGGACATTTCTTACATCCACTGCCCAGGTTTAGATTTTTTTTCATGTTCATAGTCATGTGGACTATGCAAATTTTTAGGGAGAAAAGTCCAGGAACATCCTCAGATGATGGATAAGCAGGCGTAGCATAAAAGACAGCGGAACAGATTTTTCTTGTTTTTCTGCTAAGTGAACATTGAAATCATTTACAGTAATATTAATAGAAATTGTCCCTCAAGGGGACATAAATGGAAGCATTAGTTACAAAGCAGCCTTCCGTCAGCAAACACAACCCAGAGATACTTTGCAAATACACATTGTCAAGTACTGCAAGTTAAACACACTCACATGAGATTGTTCTGGCATATTTGTCATAACAGTAGGCGGACTACCCTAGCATCATTGCCATGCCACCAACTCACTCCAGGAACAACTCACTTAAAGGTCAATACATTACACGCTCACCCTAAATCAACCCTAGACAGGCTCTCAGCACATGCAGATCCCTCCAACAACTGCGCTAGGAACAAAGTCCAATATGGGAATGTAGCGAAGCAAGGTTTCCATAACAGACCCCAAAACAGCTAAGGCAGGGGCATACAGCATCCCTGCATTAATAGCCATCACGACCGAGACGTGTAACAGCCAGAAAAGTCTGGCATACCAGGACTTGCCTAATAGAGAGGGCTAAATGAGGCTGAGTGGCCTCAATTCCCCTTTAAACCCTTACGGCAGTAGGAAAATTTCCCTAGCTTCATAGCACACCTTCCTCAAAGGAAGAGCTGCTCAGTCCAGAATGACACATTCTTAATTATATGTGCCGGATATTGCAGTTTTGCATTTAGCATTAAATATGGATAGCTATCGCATTATTTCAAGAATATATCTTTATTCTAAATTCTAGTTATAACAAGAATCAAGCTTATTTTAATGTTGTTGTTGTTGTTTTTCAAAAACTGATGTATTATAATTAAGCAATATCGCACAAGCAAGAGTGCTGTTGCAGTGAATATCCAGGCCAAGCACCGCAGGAAATCACAGCCGTGCCAGTATTCAGTACATTTTGAGAGAGATATTGCTTTTATACAACAGTCCTAGTAATAAGAAATTAATATTGAGTAACTGACATTTCATATAGAAGATGGCCAAATAGTTTGTTTATTTTTGCTCTGTCAACAGACGTAGTTCTCAAAGAAGCCACAGCTGGATGTTTCCATGCAACGAACAGACTGACAGACAGCCCGTAGTAAGTGCAGTAATGGTTTCAACATAAACTATTGCTATTAGTTTTATGTAGTGAACACAGACAGAAATGTCCCAGTGCTGTTATACTGAATATCAGCACTCCTGGAACAGCGCTTAATCAAATAAGTCTGTGATTTAGGCTGCAGTCACATGATAAATAACTGTTACCTAACTGCTTCTAAAGTTATTTGTTTCAGTGTGTCTAGTTTATATCAAACAGTTGTATAATTCACTAGCTGAAGAAGCTAATATCAGCTACATCAACTGAGAACACATCCCAACCATGTTAGCTACATAACTTTGCTGCTAGCATCAGCAGTTATCGTTGTAGTGCCGCATTTCAAAATAATGTGGATAAGTTCGTCACAATCGTTCAATTAGCCAAGCAGCAATTTGTTTAAGAGAAGCAGACACATTTTCCTGTCATTTGTATTTTTACTGCACATGCAGTATAGCTTTTATTTTTCACAATATGTAATGTATTTATCTGTATTAGCTAGATTTACCATTAACATAGAGCTTTTTGTGCAAAGGCTAATAGGCACACATCAAACTGAAACTACCAAATTCTACAACAAAAAGCATATTTTAAATAAAGCCACAGTTTTTATCACCAGAAATAACTGCCTTCAGTATTAGCACAGTCCTGCTGTTTTAAAGATGATGTGCCAGAAACAAACTGAACAAAAATAACCTCACTGTGGTAGAAACAAACCTCGGCAGATGATGTCATATATATATATATAATACATAATATATATATGAGCCACTGGGTGCCTGCATTTGAGTTTCCTAAGGAGAATGATGGTTTTAATGTGCATATTAAATCTTGCACAGATATATTTAAATCATATTCCCCTCACTGCAAATGTAAAATTCATTTCTTTGTAAGGACACTGTTTTAAAATTCCTGTGCCAATGATTTTCACATGCAAGGATTTTTAAATATACTATACAGTATTAAGCATGCACATGATCAGAACACATCTGTGACACCTTTGACTTGGTGAAATCTTAACTTTAAGAGCTAAAAAAAAAATGAAGTGTGTGACGGCAACATTACAGTGCACATGTCTAATGCTTACCTGATCATCATAGCGATATGTGAGATACTGCTCTCCTGTTGTGTCCTCCAGAAAGCTTCCTTGTGGAGAGAGAGAGAACTCGGGCAAGAAGTATGCACTCTGAGACTGACTTGATTCTGCCTGTAGAACGAAACAAACCATTAGAGCTACACTGGTGTTTTAGGTATAACACTTGGAGTTTCTCTGCTCCAACACAACTGGTTTCACTAATCAGCCCTTTATGAAGCCCCTTATACTGTAACTATATAAATATACCTAAAATACACTACTCACACACACACACACACACACACACACACACACACACACACACACACACACTGAATTCAGGTCTGAACCCCAAACATTGATTAAAGCAAAGCATTGATTGGCAGGATCAGGTGTGTGTGATAAGCAACAGAGCTAAACTCTGCAGGAATGTAGATTTGCAGATGCAGGGTTGATGATCACTGTATTAAACAAATAGACATCAGCAGTTAAGGTTCTGTGCCAGTGGGCCAGGTTGGGGGTTAAAATCCCATAAATTGTGATTAAATTGGGTTGAATTCAATCTAATGTGCAAGCTGTTTTAAATGAAAGTGTCTACTAAAGTCTACTGAAAGAAAACAGGAAGTGCATCTATGAGGTTAGACAGAATGTAATAAATATGAAACAGCATGATGAAACTTTATACTCGCACAGTATTTGGATTATAAAACATTTGACGATACATGACACGATTCAAGGACACAGGAAATCAATTATCTGTGCAAGTGGCTTTAACCTGATTTCAGTGCTACACATTAATATGCATGTATTTATGCCCTCTCTGACCAGCAATGTATTATGTAGTATTATACAGCACTTGTGCTCATGGTTTAGAAAGGACAAGTTGGAGTATTAATCTGCTTCACTTGGCTGAATCGGATGCAGTTCTACAGTCTCTTAAATCATTATGCTATTGCTCCAAACTTCATCAGGGAACCGCAATATGCAACTTTAAAATGATTTAGGAAGTCATCCACCACAGCACCTGCATAGCAACCAGAACTTCATCAGCCTAAACAAACATTCGCATTTATTAATTCATGCAGAGGCCAATTTTGCTCAATGGGTCACCTAGAACAGATTCAGTGCTCAAGTGAAAACAATCCAAGAGCCATGCAATCCTGCCAGAGAGGAAATTCCGCCTTACGCAAAAGGCTTTACTCACAAAAGCTTAGCAGCAACACACGCACAAAGCACAAGTACTCAATCATGGCGGCAATTTTCAAGCACAATGAACTCACTGTATTTAATTCACAGTATGGTGGGGATAAGATAAACAAGCTAGCCACAGTCTTATAAACAATTTGTGATGGTTTAGGAGGTTAAAGAATTATGGAGGAATCTCTTGAAGGACACAAAAGGTGTTTTCTCGCGCCATTTTCTAAGGAAACATATTTGCAAATGGGAATCTGGCATCACACATTCAATTGCTGTGCAAAGGGATAGAGATTGTGTTAAGGGAAACAGTGCCTAGAAATATATTTAAAGCAGATATGCGGCTGCTGGCTTTTAAAGGCACTTGCTTTCATCAGTGACAGTCAGTTCAATACTGACAGGCCTGCATTAACAGCCTGCTGTCTGTGTGTGTGTGTGTGTGTGTGTGTGTGTGTGTGTGTGTGTGTGTGTGTGAGAGAGAGAGAGAGAGAGAGCGAGAGAGGGAGCGACAGAGAGGTTAAGACCCCTCTACAATTTAAGAGGAAGAGTCTCAGCCACCTCTGTGGATGACAACAAGTTTATAGTGTGTGTGTGTGAGTGTGTGTGCATGTGCCTAATACTTTTGAAAACTCTGCCTTATAGCTATGGACCTACTTTCTCTTTCACACACACCTGCTTTCTTTTCCCCTGGATGGTCCCTCAGCCTAAACAAGTCTACTCAATGACCTCTCGCTCCAAAACTCCCTTAAGTACCTCACCATCTGTCTGTACTCTTAAATATACACACACATACACACACACACACACACACACACACACACACATACACACACACACACACAAAAATACCCTCACGAAAATGTGATCCAGGCTTTGGGTGCTGCGATAAAGGACTCAAGGGAAAGTAATCTTCCTCACTTACTGTATTAATCCTCTGAGCTATACTGTAGAGCCCACACAGAGCGACTACAAACAGAGAGACAACAAATGCACCGGTGTGTGAGGACTCGAAACATGCCAGTTTAGACATTAACAGATAGCTGAAACCAACAGGAAATGCATCTGAAAAAAAAAAATGTGGCATCTATTTTATTAACCTAATACGGCTCAGAAAGAGTGTCTTCATTTAAGACATGTCCTGTAACACACTGTAACCAGAGGCAATAGGCAATAGGATGTTCATGCAATTTCAAGATTAATTATTGAGGCTTTTCCATGACTCTTCATCATATAATACAAAGGTGTCTAAGTACCTTCCTCTCAGCTCAGCGCATACTCATGAATTTAAACACACACACAGAAGTCAAAAACCAGGAGACACAGCAACATCTAGGAAACAAGGATTTAAGAAAAAATATGACACTTGGAAACACTGTACTAGGAGAGCTCCTGAAACCAGGGAAACACAAAAACACAGCTTAGAACTGTAATTTTAAACAGGCAAGAATTGCCAGCACCACAATATTAAATGTACACACACACACACACACACACACACACCAACTAACAGGACAAAATGACAGGCCACTGGTTGTATTGTATATTACATAGTGCATATTTTCAAGGATATTGGTGGATTTATACGAGCGTGGGTTTTGATTATGTTCAACTAATTAAGCTGTATACTTTTACAGGGTTCTTTAGATAGTTGATGGTTCTTTCTTCACTCTCTCTGTGAAGCAGTGTTGTACGTTTTCGCACAAAACCTTTAAGGATTCCCCAGAGAGAAATTTTAGCACTTTTAGATCAAACCATTTTGTAATAAATGTGAACTAAAAATCGGGTCCTGTCTTTCGAACAGAATATAACACGTAATCGTCACAACGGAAAAATATAGCTTTGTAGTTTTTCTTCAACATAATAAAGTGCTCTGGAAATGCTGTTAAACCCAACTGCATATGGAGAAGAAAATTAATCCTATGCTGATGGGTGCCAAAAATGTGCCTGTGCAGTAAAAACCCATTTCAACCAGCTAGATAGCCAGCTACGCTACTAATTCACTGCAACTTTGCTGGTTTGGCATGAAGAATCTGTGATACAGCCAAGGGAACTGGGTGTGTCTCAAATATGATCGGAATGAAATTATAGATAATGGGTATAAGACCATTATTTCAAATGGCATAGAAAAGGGATGGTTTCTGTCATGATTTTTAACCAGGTTGCTGCATCTCCTGGCATCTGCCCTCAAATGGTGAGCAAGAACACATGATCATGTCATGTAAACAGAAAACCAGGCATCTCATTTATCAAAGCGTGCGTTGAACACATTATAATTCTGTGTGCAAGAACTGCCAGGACATACTAGAATTTGCTATTTGAACTCAGGATCTCGGGTCTATAGAGCAAATGCTTTACTGTTGCCCCAGACTTTGTGGTTACGTGTGTAGAATACGTTGGGCCTGTTTCATTTGGAAAAGATGCAATGGTATGAAAATCCTTCCTTACTGTTGTCTTTTCTGCTGCTGTAGTTGGAAATGTACTGCAGTGTAATATCTTGCAGCATGAGAGATATGAATGCAGGTAAGACATATCATTATTCAGCTCGTAGTGATTGGTATATGCCAGACCTGTCACCAATTTCTCAGTGAAATGTGACTCATAAGCCTAGAGACTCCAGGGTGCATGGGAATGCTATAGATGCGTTTTGTCGACCTCTCCAAAGGTGGGGCAAGTTGCTGGCAGAGACTGACTAAAATTGCAATGGGCACAATCAAGCAATAAATAAATAAATAAATAATATAATGATGAGACACTCAATTGAGAGTCGTTTCTCCAAAGAGTTTTAGAAGTTCGTTCGGTAGTAAGATTAATTAGGAATATATAGGAAATTTACATTTTACTTCACATTTCATCTGTTACTTGTAAATAACTTGTTGTGTGCACTGAAATCAATAATGGACTCTATGCATGGTCACTTCTGCGTTTTTACTCAGGGAACGTATTTGCATCTGGTGCTGCACCAGAAGCCATTGATCTTTACCTAGAAATGTCAAAATGGGACTCCTCTTCTACTGAAAAATGTGACGAATGTTCTTGAAGGGGCCTAATGACATTTACTATAAGTAGTCGGAGTAGATTGTGAGGCTGCCAACTTGTACACCGTCCAGTAAAATGGAGAAGGGCTTTGAACTATATGTTTCAAATTACATCGACAACTTTGAGAGTGAGTATTATAATGCTATTGTCTACTAGTAAATCTAGCTAATAAGGCTGGATAACACTGCATGACTTTTACACCGATTTCATCAACGATTTTCAGCAATTAAATAGAGTTTAACTTTAAATGCTCCTTGAGATTTGACCAGAAATACAAAGGCTGCGTTCCATGCATACTGTCATTACTGAGTCCATTACTGTCAATTATACAGACATGATAATAAATGGGATGGGAGCACCTCAGTTTACTGCACTTATGCTTTTCTACCACTAAGGCTTTCTAAATATACACATATCCTTACGCACAAGAAGGACTTGATAAATCAAATTCTCTACATAGAAATGTGCTTTCACACAGTCTACGCACGCAACTATGCATACACATGCTTGATAAAAGAGACCCCAGAACTGCCAGGAAGTAGTAAACAGGAGACTAAAACCGTGGCAGGTAAACAGAATGCCGGACATGACTTTTTGCCTTAATAAGAAGTCTAAAAGTATTATGCATTCAAAGATTTCACTTCAGTTTTCCTTTCCTTCAGGAATTCAGGCTTAAACTTTCTCTGACCCCTGCAAGCTTTAGAAAAGATGGCCACTTTCTCCTCAATCAAGCTTGTGTCTTGCTGTGTTGAAAACAGATAGAATCAGAGGCAGTGAACCAGTTTTATTTAGCCCAGCATTGCACAAACTCATTACACGAGGTTACTGGCATTTACAACAGCAAGCACAGGTGCGTCTATTTTATACACCACCGCACTCTATGTTTCAGCGAGCTCTCGGTTAGGAAACTATGGTCGCATTGTCTGTATCGAGCCACAGAGCCAAGCGCTGAGTCGACATCCATGGCACGAATCCTCGTTGCGAAGATGAGACGTGAAAGGCTCTGCTTTGCCCAGAAGAATGTCTTGATTCTTTTAGAAGGAGCTACGCCCAATAAAATCAAGACAGTCCTGGCAGCTCTCAGGCCTTATGTAACCCAGCATGCTTTTATTTTGCCAGCTACGGCTGCTCTTGAGTCAGTTTGGGGTTCTTAAAGTACAGAAGGATTAAGATTAACATGGACAGTATAGAGACAGCATGAGAATTTATGTCACCAGTTATCAAAAACTAATAAAATGTTACTCAGATGATCCTTATTATTTAAGAATACACAATTTAAAACAGACAAATCCATTGTTTAGCTGTGTGAGAAATCCTCATAA
>CM074955.1:9800380-9831388 GCA_037577455.1 Pangasius macronema
AGACTCGAACCCACGACCTTCAGGTTCACCTTCAATTACAAGTCCGACTCTCGAACTATTAGGCCACGACTGCCCCCAATCTCAATCTGTTATGTTTGTGATCACTGAATTTTTCTCCTAATAAAGGCCACTGTGTTAGCAATGTCACCCTGTGATGTTTTGCGAGGGTGCTGCTAATTTCTTATGGGAAAAATTAAAATACAGCATCAGCTAACAAATTACTTGCTAAGCACATTACAAATAATTCAATATCAACACAGTTAATGTATCTCAGAGGGAAACTTTCTTACAGGAATTATCCTCCAGATGCTACCTTTTGAATGATTGTCCAATGTCAACCTAAGCCTGACTGTGCTTAGAATGGTCACAGCAATATCAGCGTGGCCAAAACAACTGCCCCCAACTGCCCCACAATGCTCAGCACTTCCTTTATTTGCATCAGATTGCTTTTGCATTTCAGCCAAACTGCACCCAAGTTTGTTAGGTATCATGCCAAGAACACAACGTGTTTTGGTATGCACCCTAGTGTGAATGACGTGTTTAAGCCCACCCACATGAACTGAAGATTTACAGGATTTACAGCAGGATTCAAAATAACCAAATGATGTTGGTGTGAAAGTGTCTTATTCTACAATTTTAATGAATCTAGGAAAACTCTCCATAAGGAGCTGTGGGTGACATTTAAAGCCTGGACGTGTTAAGGTGATTGGGAATCATTTCAGTGCGTAAATCAATATGGAGGCTGTTCCAGAAGCCAAAATAACAGCATCAATAATTTTTATTTGGGTAGCAACTCCCCCGTTTATTTTAGAAAGAAAAACAAAGTGAAACAATACACAGACCACGCTGTCACTACGAATCACCCTTAACTCGCTGGATCAAGAGCAGCAGTGTTCAAGGATAATGCATTTGAGGAATTCTGGGATGTGCTGTGCAGTCCTGAGGGTGAAGTGCGGGTCACGTGAAGTAAGCTCCTGTCAACAGCTGCTCTTTGTCTGTTTGTCATTGTAGTAAATAATGATCACAGCTTTGGCTCTCTGGAAACAAAGTTGTGTGAACTCTTTATTCAGCATCATTTAGAGGACAATAAATTTCATCAATAAATTTACAAGAAATTACATCTCCAAGCTGCTCTTGTCACAACTAAGCTGAAACAGTGAACAAAACCCAAAATAATGCTTGACAATCACTGACTGCCAATCAGCACCTCATTTCAAATTATTTTAAGGGCTTCAAGAATAATATCAGCCCAAATAAAGATAAAATCTAGGTGGCGTTATACTCGGTGTCATCACCTGATACGACTGTCACTGATAGGCTGCATGAATATAGAGTCTATAATATACTTCTAGAAAGAAGTCAGAAAATCTTCATATCATTCTGTGTAATTTTCTTATAACCACTGGGAGTTCTCTTGTGCACGATTCCACTAACATCCAAAATAATCAGCAGTAAGACATCTCTTAACAGCAGATAATCTGATGTGGATGCCAAATATGTAATTTTATAATGGTGTCTTTTCATCTTTGAAAAAAAAAGGACAGCTCATTTCTACCAGCTGCCCGACTGATTATAAAGGATTTGATGATCGGAATTAAGACGACAGAGAATGGATCCCCAGTCAGTGTGTCTAGTCATACTCGTATAGATCATGAAGTTCTGAAGAAGCATGTGCTGTGTCACTTGAAATCTGCTACAAACTGGGTGGCCTTTTTTTGTAAAGGACTGTAAATCTGAGAACGTTTGTTTATACTTTGTAAACAACTGAAGACTGGGTGGGATGCTCTTAACAAATCAAACAGAATCCATCATTAAATATTTGAACCCTTGCTCTGCAGCTGCAGTGGTATATGGCATTTTATACTTGGGTAATGTAAAATAATCACTTCTGATTGGCTGACAGGTGTCCCCTATTTTCAGAACATCCACTTACCAGCCACTTTATTAGGAATACCTGCACATTCATGTAGTTATCCAATCAGCCAGTCATGACCATCGTCGGGTTACGTATGTTAGTACGTCTATGTCCAGTTCTCGAAGTCAATTACAAGTGTAGTTTATAGTTTCGACTGGTGCCAGATGGGCTGCTTTGAATAATTCAGAAACTGATGAATTTCCGGGATTTTTACATTTTTCAACACAAAATGACACGAAAAACAAAAAGCAGTATATGAGTGGCAGTTCTGCAGCTGGGAATCGCTTGATGATGAGAGCGGTCAGAGGAGAATGGCCCGCCTGGTTTGAGGTAACAGAAAGTTTACACTATCTAAAACATCGACTCTTTACAAATATGGTGAGCAGAAAAGCATTTCAGAATGTACAGCATATTGAACCTTGATACGGGTTGCAAAGAGACTTTCGTACAAAGAACCCATAATAAAATTTTCCTTAATTTTTTACCACTACCTTGTGTGTTTTTAAATGGTTGATTAAAACCTTTAGACTATCTTATCAGACCATGAATATTCCAAACTGTAACAAAGCTAGTAGTAAGTAGTGAAATACAATTCCAAAAAAAAAAAAAAAATAAAAGATTATAAAATGTAACTAGGCATATCTCAAGTTAAAATGTGTGTCGCACTGTTGGATGTCTTCTTCACAGAGTAAAATATTGAACATATGAGATTCTGAGTGCAAATTTTATCTAACAACATTAAAATACAACAAAAACACAAGGACGAAGCATTCACTTTCAGTGGCTGTATCTCAAGTGACATTTGACATTGTGCAGGTATAACACTAAGTATGGTGCACAGCTCCATTATTTTATGCCTTCTGTAATGTATAAATGAATTAAATAAGGAGTCATCTTGGATTTGGCCTAGCTTCGAGATTTTACTTGTATCATGGGTAATGTGAAACCAAGCTAAATAGCGAGAAGAAAATTGTACTGTGGGTATATGAATAAAAATTAGACTGAAACATAAATTAAACTTTGTTTTAAACTGTGTTACCTTTTAAATGTACCAGACAGAGGACTTTAGCAGTCTCATGTGATGATGACTTCTTCACTGCAGACGGTCTCTGTAATTAGTCCTACTGAGACAAACTAATTCAAACTGGTTATGATGGTCTGCACTATTTTTATCTCCACTCATATGTCCCGGGTCAGCTTGCATGGAACCTGGGCAAGACAGGTAACAAAATTCAGCAGGTATTACACAGCTTGCATAGCAATAGAAATAGTGAAAATGTGCAATCTTAGATAATTTGAGGACTCGAGTCACAGACAGGTTGTGGTCACTCAAACTTTACGGTGATGGTTACGATGTCGTAGACACATTTATTGTACCTGTTTAATGACCGAACCAGTCAACCTCGAGAAAATTTCTGGCCATACGTTATGTTTAATGTAATATTTATTAGAACTTGCATTGGTATACATATTGTAGTTTCATTTAGGTCAGGTTTCTGTAGCTGCAACTTTGATGCTGTTTGTCATAAGTCAGTAAGGTTTTGAAGAGTTAGCAGCTGCTGTATTGATTGGTTCAAATGATCTGTAAAACTAATCAAAAGCATATATCTTGGCGTTTGATGGGCTTTTCAGTGAAAAAAGTCATGGCCTTCATGTGCAAGCATTCACAGAATATTCTGTTTTATGTGAATCAATCAGGTTTGGTGTAAACAGGCATTAACACTTGTACATCCTTGCCTCTGAGGGTTTTTTTTTTCTAACATGCCTGTTTTCACCTCTCTTCACCTCTCTTCTCTAATCTAACCCACACTCAAATTTTAATAGTGCTGATGTCTTCAAACTGTCACCACCAAAATTGCCTTGAAAAACTGAGATGAAAGTTAGGGGATAAATGCTTCGGCATGTGTTATGTGTAATACGAACTCGCTCGTCAATTTTTGTTCAAGACGTCTTTTACCTCTCGTTTCACTTTTACCCAACAAATAATCTCTCTCGCTTTCATCCAAGCAACTGGGCTAGGTGGAATTCAATCCAAGCAATATCACTAAGCAGTTGAGGCTTGAGGGACTTTTTTTTCCATAGTGCGTTGGCATTCATGGGATTTGAACTCACAATCATCCACTGTTCTAGATGGGATGGGAAGATCTCTGTTAATAACAGTAAACACCAAGGGACTGCACCATGTCAGAAGGATGTCCAAAAAGCATAATTCTACTAATTTTTCCTTTATAGACATGCATATGTAACCTGGCTATATTGAAAAGAGACCAGATGATGTTTTTCCAGCCTTTAACTGTCTAGATTTGATGAGCCTGTGCCCAATGTAGCCTCATATTCCTGTTCTTCTTCTGTTGTAGCCTATCCACCTCAAGATTTAACATGTTGTACTTTCTGTGATACTTTTCTGCTGACCATGTTTGCAAAGAGTGGTTATTGAGTTACTTCAGACTTAACTACTGTAGCCCTGCCAGCTTGAACCGGTTTGGCCATTCTCGTCTGACCTCTCTCACCACCAAGGTGATTGCGTGAAGACCGGGCATGAGGCGGGACTACGCCCTGAATGGGATGGCAGTCCATCACAGGGCACCATACACACATGCATTCACACACAGGGCAATTTAGCAGAGCCAATCCGTCTACCAGCATGTGTTTGGGAAGTGGAAGGAAACCAGAGAACCCAGAGGAAACCCATGCAGACATGTTATCCCAAAGATGAAACTCCACACAGGCAGTGGGGGTTCGAGTCCTAATTTGGTCGCTGGGACTTCGACACTCCGTCGTTGTGATGGTGGAACAAATTTTTTGTGTAATAATTCCATCATATACCTTTAAATGTAAGTGAAGGTCAATGAAGAACACTTAGGTCTGGGGAGAAATGGGAGGTTAGAGCTTTGGCCCTAAAAAAAAATCCTGAGACTAAAGCTGAACAAGACAATATGCAAAACCAGGGTTGCATATGAATGTTAGTATTCAGCTAATATGAGCTAGGTCAGCAGCAGGTTTCTGACCTAGATACAGAGCAGCACTGCAGTACTCACACAGTGTTTGCCTGAAAACTCACAGCAAGTTTGGCCTGACAAGAAGAATGAAGAGTTTCACGCAATGAATTCCAGAACCATTAAGAGCAGGGATGCAGGAGCGAGAGGAGGGAGAGCACAGAGGAGAGCAAGTGATGGATTGAGAAAGCAACAGAGAAAGAAAAAGAGGGGATCTCATCTGGTTGATTAGCTGTGACGAGGGTGCAGATCAGCTGCACGTCTGTTTACAGCTGACCACAGTGAATAGCCACACTGTACCTCTGTATGAAAGACCCATTCAGAACCCAACTCTACTAGCGAGAGAGAGAGAGAAAGAGAGCATGTTGCTGGTTGAAGGCTTGTGGCAAGGGCAGATAAGTGATCTTTTCACTTTTGTCTAAGGTGCTTTCACATATGCAGCATTCGGTCCTTTTTGAATTGAACCTGGTGTGTTTCTCCCTCAGCGCAATTCAGTTAGGAAGGTGAGAACACAGCAATCACACTCGGGTGAGGACAACTAGTCAGAGACCATCAGTTAGGTTCCAAGCAAAAGCAAAGTTCCTAGCACCATGAAAGAAACATACAGTGTATTATGAGTTTCAGGAAACCCCTGCTGAAAAATCCAACTTGGCCTAAGGAGCTACCAGTTGCCAAACCACAGACCAAGCTGGTCAAGCTAGTAGACCATCTGTGCCAGCTGGTAAATTATGAATAACTTGGATAAATTGATCAATAAATGTTTGAGATTTTCTCATTCCTTTACTGTTGTGTTTTTTCTTAAAAACAACTAGTCCATGACGTAGCTTAAGTAATGGTAGTTCAGAAACTGATTCCTTTCTACCAGCATTTACCAGCTGATAAAGATGGTCTAGCTTGACTAATTACATCTGTGTTTTGGCAGATGGACAGATTAAACTGGAACCAAGCACATTTTTCTTAGCTGCAAACTGCTAAACTGATCTGTAAAGCACAGACTAAGCCAAAAGACTGCAACATTATTGAACTGCAGGAATGTGAGAGGTAATGGAATGATGAACATAGGGAGAAAATAAACACTGGATGGGACAAAATACCTATACAATTATCTAATCATTAATGTAGTGCTGGCTCTGTCTTCTCTAGGCTTGAGTGATTTTGTGGTTTATACAGGCACTTGGCAAAGGGTGCTGTTTTGGTTTTTGGTTAAGTTTTGGGTTTTTTATTTATTTATTTGTTTTTGCTTTTGCTTTTTGGTTTGTGTAAGTATGTGTAGTGTGAAACCAAACCTAACCAAATAGCATATGAACCAAAAGTACCAATTTCACTCTGAGCAGTAGGATATTTTCAGCTGTTTGCGAAGAAGGGGGTGGGGCTTCTACAGAGACAAGGACATCACAGTTTTCGCTAGGAATTCGTCTGAGGAGCCCAGAATCACACTGTGTAATGGGAAATGATATAGACTTTCGTACACGACTTATTTATCAACTATATTGTAGAATGTAAATTATCCCATTCGATACCTGTACTAAACTGGCTTTTGAATTTCAGACCAAAAATGTAGTTGTATGAGTTATAATTTGAAAAAAAATAGTAAGTGTTATAAAAATGTTATTTGTATGCCAGTGGGTAGAGGTGAGAGGTTTTACAGAAAATATGGATTTTAAAAATGCTACAAAACTGAAAATTATCTGCTTTGACCTTATTGAGGATCAAATTGAAGATATAGGGCCCAATTTCTTAAAATCACCAGCAGAACCTTATCATTTAATGGTCACAAACTGTATAACTTGATAAATATAGTAAACATAATGCAGAAGACAAAATCTACAATGATACAAATTTGTACTAATAAAATAGCTACTTTACCAGCTAACATTGCATAGGCATTTCTGACTTGAGTTTACCACTGGTTGCCATGGTTTCCTGGTATAGCATACCCAGGGCAATATACTGTATTAAGCAACACTCAACATTTTAGATCCCTGTACAAACAAAACATCTCACATTCAAACGAAAATGAAACATGTGATTAAATGATTAAACAGCTGGAATCACATGTGGCTCCTGTTTGGTTGTAATGCAAACCTGCACCCACACCAGCCCTTAAGATAAGATTGGTCACTTCTACACTAATCTAACAAACACAAACCTTTGACTCAGAACAAACCAAAAAAAAAAAAAGTTTTATAGTGTTGCACTGACTCAGGGTGGTACGGAATACAAATAAGGTCCAAGTTCTGTCCAAGTACAAATCAAGTCCAAATGAAATCGTGAAATAACAGTAAACACTGTCATAGGGCAGCTTTCAGAAATCTGTATGTAGCTGTGGATCCATAATGGATAAACCAGAGGTGAAGGTGGCATGGAAAAACTCTCTAAAATGACATGAGGAAGAAACCTTGAGAGGAACCAGACTCAAAAGTGAAGTCATCCTCTTCTGGGTGACACCAGATTCTAAATCATTACTCTGCTACAACTGTATACTATAAAGTCAAACAGTACTAAGTGCTTTGAATGGATTATCAGTATGACAGTATTGTGAATAAGAGTCCTCGGATGAGCACAGGAAAGTCTGAACGATTACAGCAATAGTTCTTAGGTACAAATCTACAGTATTCTAGTGAGATTGGCCACTGAAGCAAGGGTGAGTCTTGGGGTACTTGACAAAACCCTTCACTGGTGTAGTGAAACAAAGAGTAAACGTTTTGTAAATTTGACTTTAATTTAAATAACTATTATATATTGCACATCACTATGCCCACTATTGCTGTACATACCCAACTCACACTGAAAATGAATGACATCTGGCTGCTGTGTCGCTGCTGGTGTGAACACAGGGTAGTACAGAAGAAGCTGTAGAATCAGCATAAGGTCGTGTGCATTCACTGGCAGATAAAGTGCGAGGTCAATCGGAGTGCACTACAAGCAGACAGAGTTCACTGCAGTTCTCCCGTTCCCTTGAAGCAAAGTGCACTGAATCAAGCCAGGCTCAGTGTAGAGACTGAAGGAAGATAAAGCCGAAATGCACTTCAAGGCAAATGGAGATGAATATTTTCAGGGCATTCGGAAGAAGATAGCACTGTGAAGCAAGAATAAATGGGGTGCATGTTGAGGCTCATGTAGCTGTAGAGGCAGCCAAATATGACTGAGGCAGATGGAGCAAAAGTACTCACTGAATGTGGAGTGCAAAGCAGCCAAGTCAGGCCAAGTGGAGACTGATGAAGTCTGACACAATGTCCACACTAACCAGCTACAAATCAACAGGTGACCATTCATTTATTTACATACATATGCAACACCGAGCCATCATTTCTATATACATTAGCAACAAGCCGCATCTGTAAAGCAACAGTAAGACCAGGGCCTTAACCAGGATCAAATGTGATGTCCACACTGCCATAGCTGATATATAACAATGCTGAATGTGTACTATATTAATAAAGTTAACTGCTGATTTCAACTTCCAAAAATAGGAACCTTCACAATAATATAGAGCTTTTTGTTATCTGAAGTTTGTGTTCATATTGTTTTTTTTAAAAAAGACAGTGATTGGACTTCAGATTAAAGGAACATTCGCTGTAATATAAGCAGTTCTTTGCAAGAACAGGCTGTACCTCTTATTTCATGTTCTTATTGAAACTTATTACTATTCCTTACAGAGAATTTATTTTTCAAATTCATAGTGAATTGGGTTCATATTAAAGAACAACAGAGTAGAGAGTAAAGATCTTACTGTTAATAAATAATCTTTTTTTATGTAGTTATTGTAAATTATTGTTTTAGCTGAGATGTTCATTATTTTGTATATTACAGCCTGTTTACATACAGACAGGCTGTGTAGTTATTCCTAAAACATTAGAGGCAGCATTTTCCCCAAGAGCCTCATGGTATATACCATATATATATATATGTGTGTGTGTGTGTGTGTGTGTGTGTGTGTGTGTGTCCAAAAAAACTCCCAAAACCTTACATAACTACTGTATAGCGGCACCATAGCTATTTATGGACATGAATGCGACAAGCAACATTTGAATTCATGACATCAGCAGCAAATCCAAATAATTGGCTTAAATTATTCCTTGGACCAATCCATACTGTGCACACAAGGCCGAAGAAGTCAGGGGTTGAGTGTTAAAATCAAGGACGGACGTTAATCGAGGGTAAATTCTGGTCTCTACACACCCACAAAGTGAAACAAAGTCAGGCTGTGGAGACTGATGATAACTGAAGTGCCATGAGGCTTGTAAAGTCAGACCAAATGAAGTGCACTCCGAGACAGACAAAGCTGTAGTTACAGCCTAAATAAAATGCGCTCTTAAGTAGACAAATAGTGAGGACTGTCTTTCACCCACTGCACTCCTCTATGTTGCTTCTTTCTCCTCTATTTCTGCCTTCTCCTTCTCTCTCCCACAAGCGCAATGAGAAAAGCCCAGTGCCAACGCATGCTGGATTCATTAAGACTCATTTCAAAATTACTTCAGCACGTACACGGGTGTTACTGTATTAAATCCACACATTCAGTGCTGCATTTATTTAGGACTTAGGATCTGTGAGATTTGCAAGTACAAGTAGATGTGTGTGGTGGCAGAGCGGATTCAAATATGCTCAGACTTGGTGCCTGTTAAAGGTTAATGGGTTAAGGTCAAAGCTTAAGGAGAGAACATAAACTTCAGATGGAGACAATTAACAAGCTTCAACTTCTGTATATTTTATTAGATAAATATTCCTTTAAAAAATCATACAAAACTCAGAACAGTCAATTAATTGCTAATTATAATTACACATGTAAAAATTCACATTAGCTTCACATTGATTTTATTCAAATGTAACTCTATTCCGAACATTTTTTAAGTGCTATTACTGACAGACAATTAACATTTGTGCTGAAAATTTCATGCTCACACATTTCCAGTTCACTGAAATCAGTCTTGTTTGAGCAGATCCTCTTGCTGAAATCAAAGAGCAGCTAATGAGAGGTACTGCAAAAAAATGGAGAGAAAGTGCTTTATATGGCCAGAGTGGCTTGATACCGTAATTCTTCAGCAGTGCTCAGATTTCACACAGTGAAACACAAATAAACCCAATCAGTGAACTTCCTTTCTGAAAGGTAGAGCGTGGCTTTAGCAGATTCACAGAGTGGACGATTAATCCTTTAGGGGCTGGAAAGCTCTGTCGAATTGACCAGTGGAAAGAAATGATACCAAGTGAGTATCTTGAATAAGACTGTTTCTAGCCATGTTTACATATTTAAAGGTTGAATGACAGAAAAAAGATAACAGTCTATTAAAACGAAGAAAAAATTAACAAGAAATTAAGACGAACATTAATCACTTTTGGCTGGGCACAAGATGGGATGCAAGTCTATCGTAGGACACCACGTGTCACGGTTTCAGATACGTTCATAGATGCAGGTACAGACATGCTTTACTGAAGCTTGCAAACGAATCCAAAACAAAACTCAGGAAACAGGCAAAGGTGTGGTGATCAGCAAACAACATAGACGTGGTGAGGTAAGGCAAGAATCAAAACCAGAAAACCAGAACAGGGACCAAAACCAGGAAAGCAACATGGCAAAATGCAAGGGCTTGGTATCAACAGGTATGAGAACACTGAGCGTATACTCCGCAATGAATGTGTGAACAGCGAGTCCTTAAGTAGCGTGGCTGTGATTGTGTAATAGAGACCAGGTGCAATCAGAACGATTGTGAACATGAATGTGAGAGAGTTAGTGATGGTTGGATGCTGTAGTCTTCAGCAGCCATGGTTGGTTTGGAGGCCGCTCTGTCGTCTCGGAGTTGTACTTTGACACCGATTCTGGCGTTGACATGACAACGTGCACATGCACTCACACACTAACCCAATCTTTCTCTTTAATTATTGTTTGATAAAAATAAGTTTTTTGTTTTTTTTAATGGACCAGTTAAGAACATAACAGTAAGTAATTAGAACAATAGAGTGTTCTCTGATTTTTACCTGCCATGCTTTGCTGGTTAAAATATCTTGTAGCAGTGATGTACTGCATCTGGGCATAACTTCTCTGTGACATCTTTCTTTATCCAGTTTAACTTTAGCAGTACAGGAATTTAAATGTATATACACAGTATTTATCAAGTTTAATACCAAGAGATGAAATTTAAATATTTTAAATAATGAATTTATAACTCCGATTTAAAAAGAAAATGTGTTTATTTGCTCTTCTGTACTGACGGTTGCAGGCTGAACCCATTAAATAAAAAAAGAAAACTAAAACATAAAAAAAACTATGGATACCTTTTCCTAGTGCGCCTTTTAAATTCTGCTAAGATTATGTTAAAAAGTGTTTGTCTAGAGTAAATCATTTTTAAAAATATGTTGTCCCAGTTTACACGTCAGTAGTAAAACACACACACACACACACACACACACACACACACACATACAAAACTCTAATCTGCAACACTCTTAAACATGTTATTAGGAAGACATTTTAGACCTTTTCCTCCATCTGGATCACGGTGCGTTGACGTCCTTCAATATTTTGAAAGGAAACAGTTAAAGATAATCTGGATGTGATAAAGAAAAATGTCACTATCAAAATCCTTGTAACATAACATCATACAGAATCAAAACGCAATCGTTTTTAAAATTAAGTGTTTTTCATAACCTCCTAAAGAGAAGCCAGAGCAGAGCAGAATGATCACATGAATGGAAACAGAGGAGGAAAAACACACAAAATATATAAAAAATATATATTTTTTAAAAAATTCCTTCAGAAAGAAGGAAAAAAAAGCAAAGCAAAAATAAGATGGAAGATTAGAGTACATGAGAGAGAGAAGGTTTCTGATATTTAGGTCACAACAGAAACATTAAGGTCACTACTGAGACACGATTTTAGAGAAATGTTTAATAGAAAGATGATTTAAAAATTGACAATGAAAAATAACATCAGTTTTGAACACCAAAATCATCAAAATGAAATAAAATCCATTTTCTTAATCCTTGCCTTCTTGTAAGAAAAATAAATGCATAAATGAAGTGACGTGTGTAAATTAAACTAACCTCAGAAATGTATTTATTTAAAAATGAACTAGAATTGAACAAACTTTTCAGGTTTTATTTTGGCCCTGTTACAATGTTAATGAAATTCAGGAAATTGTATGAAATTGCAAAAATGTTAGTGTACACTTACTCAATCATTCTGGTTACTATCCACACAAAGGTTAAACATAAGTTATATAGTTGATGTCATTCCTACAAGATAAACAACATAAAACATTTTACAGCAGTGAAAATGAGAGAAAATGTTTCTACACTGTCTGAATAAACTACTGGAGGTTTGGTGCGATGGTGAGAAAAGCGTTTAAAAGCACTTTACATGTAGTGCTCATTTCTGTGTGCAAGACTTTTGTGTTCATTTACGTCACATCAGTGGCTATTTCTGTGTGGCTCTTTTGTTTTAGTCCTGAGTCCAGAATGTCAGCACACACACACACACACACACACACAGACACACACACACACACGCACGCACACAGCCCATACCTATTCCTGCAGTTGAGTATATGGAACCAGTCTGTGTTTTACATGTCTCAGCTGTTCAAACAGGCTATAGCTCACACTCTCTCTCTGTGTTCACCAAACAGCAAGGCCTCACACCTCTGTGTAATGCAAACACACACACACACACACACACGCACACACACATAGCATCTGCAGAGTGAAAGCCAGCAATGACAAGAGTCTTCCTGCCTGATCACTACATAATCTCTAACACTGAAACCAACAGGGTGAATCTATTAGTGGGGTGCCATTTGTTACGGACTGACGTTACATTCACAAATACATACACAAAGTAAAGGTAAAAGACTATTTTAACTGTCTTTCCCAGCAACCTATATGTCTGTTTCAGATAAATAACCTGAAATATTAATAAAACCTTTTTACAGCACATGGAAATCAGCATGTTGTACTCCAGTCCACTACAAGCACGCTTGAAATATAATCATTAAAATAGAAGTTCTTAGAATCATAAAAAAACGTAATTAGACACTTAGCTAAAGTAAAGTAAGAATTTTGTCGGAAAAGGTACTTTACAGCTTATGAAAAAATGTACATTCATACATTCACCCCTCTTACCTGATCACATTTACCCCTACAAAATATCTGGAATACTCCCCAAGTCACATGTTCAACAGGAAGTTGCATCGTCCACATTTCTTGAAAAGCAAAACACTCTAAGAAAATTCTCATTCTTTTTTTCTTTATTTTAAATGGTATTGTGATATTGACTGACAAGATTATTAAAGTGTCCTCAGTGTGCTCCTGTCATTAGCATGGATGCTAGTTAACCCCATTTTGTGTGTTTGCTAATTCCGTGCTTAAAAAAAGCGCAATCGTGTTACTTTCAACCCTATTTTAACAGCAAAATGCTACAAAGAAACCTTGTTAAACGTGAGATATTGTTGCCTGAAAGGATAAAAACATTTTTGAATGGTTGTTTTCTTAGATACAGTGTTAAAAAATGAATTATTAAGATAATTAAAAGAATTATTAAGCGTTTCAAAGGCTATATGGCTTTGCAGTTGTGGAATTATCTGACAATCAGCAGCAATGTTTATTGTAGCTGTATCAGCATTTTTATAGTCTGTGGTGCCTGCTCATTCAGGATTCTGCTTCATCCTTATACATGACATTTATTTCCTTGCAATCAGCTTCTCATTAGCTTCTCGACATAGACGTATTCCCTCAAGGTTAGCTTTCGTATTCAAATGCAAGCTGACTAACACAGACAGCTAATTCTGCCAAAAGCTGGCTAGCAGGTTGTTCTAACTCTGGTGATGTTACATTACATGAGCATAAACACTAATATAACTGGCAACACATACACATTAAAATAAAAAATTGTGTATATTGAATATCATGGTATTGTATTTAATAGATTATTATACTATTATTATACTGGGTGTTACCACCCTGTTGTGTTTTATACATTATTTGGTGCATGGGTCCTTTTGATCTACAAATTAAAAGTCTCAGTGTTGACAATAACACTACATTGTGTACATTGTGTGTGCAAAAATTGTACAATTAGTGTAAACGTACAAAGAAAAGATTTAGTTATGAGGTAGATTTCTTTAGGAAATGTCTATCATGGAAAATGCTCCTAGTATACTAGTATAACTAATAATATGTTTTAATGAATGGCTTTTCCATTCGCGAGGAGATCTACCTCCATACGTAATGTTTTTTAAGCAGTTAAATAAAGTCTGTCCCATTTAGAAGGCAGCACGAGGGCATCTATCTTCTAAGGTTGCTTTTAATGGATATCTCAGACAATCCATTCATTCTCTTAACCAAATAGGAGTTCTATAAATGTTAGAAACTGCACAGAGTTAATGCAGTGCTATGATAACACCATGAAAGATGAGGCAATCATTGTGATTTAAAGTAAGTTAATGCATTAGCCTTGTTGTTGAAAATATCTGTATAAAAATAAATAAATAAATAAAAAATAAAAAGGCCAGGGTATGTTTGGTAATGGTTTTCCCAAAAGAAAGAATTGGATCAGATTGTCCTTTAAGCCATAAGCTTCTCTGCAAGAGCTAAACTATGATGAAAAGCAATCAGGCATGAAGCTAATCCAACATCTGCTCTCTCTCTCTTTACCTGAAGGTAGAGACTCAGGAAAGAGAGCACAGTAAATTGTCTCTCAACCCAATAATGCACGGTTTAGCTTTTTCCTGATCTCAATAAAAGGTCTGATAATGAGCTGATAAGCTGAACCATATGTGTTAGAGAACATAAACACTACAGTGAGCATTGATAAACAGTGATCTGGATACTTTAGATAGGAAAGGCGTAATAAAAATATGTTACGATGAGAGATGATGCAGAATTAATGCTGATTGACAAAATATGAATCCTTGAACGCTTTATCTGCAGAGTATACTGATCTGGACAGACACTGAGGTTACTGAGAGTATCCACATCAGACGTTTGGGTTTCTGGCCTGAGAGCGTCTCGCTTGTAAAGGAAAGAGACGGACCTGGCTCTGATCAGGGCCCTTAAGAGCACAAAGATCCTTGAAAACGCAAAACAATGGAACGCAATCAGGCATGAAGCTAATCCAACATCTGCTTTTCATAAGGTCCAAACCAAGCCAAGTGTGAATTAGAGTTTCAAAATCCAATCTGCCCTGGTCTGCCATCGTCAGCTGTGGACTCAGTCACCCTACGACTTCTCCTTTCTGTCCTTCAAGACGTTTTTGGAGAAGAGAAAGTGAAGTCCCTGACTACAGAAAGACACTGGTCTCATGTGGTACTGTACATGGATGGTAGAAAACTGATATATAAAAGAGACACAGCAAATCATTCATATATCAGTGCACTCAGGATAGATCTGAGGATTTCTGTATGCCTGATGATAATCATATTCTCCTAGCTTCATTTTATTCCAAGCTAATATCAGCGGTAATGTTGTATTTAATTTCAAACAAATGACGTAGTGCCGATATTAAAGTTTAATATCATAAGAATTGCCTTTCACAGCACAATATATATATATATATATATATATCATGGTGTATGATATTGTGACTTGTTTTTTTTTTTTTACATTTTCATTTATTCATTCATGTTCAGTAACCACTTTATCCTTGTCACAGTCGCAGTGGATCCAAAGCCTATCCCAGGAACACTGCACTCGAGGAGGGAATACACCCAGTTCATTGCAGGGCACCATGCACACATACATTCACGCAATTTAGTGTAGCTAAATATTTTTCCCAGATGGGAGGAAACCCACACACATGGGGGAGAAACCTGCATGCACACAGACAGTAAACTGAGATCAGGATTGAAAAAGGGACCCTGGAACTGCGAGGTGCAACACCACCTCGTGATACATCAAATTTTAAAAAAGGCCTCTTGTTTTAATACCACGACGAAAGAGACTCTTCGTGTGTAGGTTAGGTGCTTAAAATAAAGCAAGCTTAGAGGGACAAGAATTCCTCATGCTGCCTTTTATGTGCATAAGATAAAGTTGTCTCATTCAGAAAGCAACTGCCCTTTAATCTTTCTTACATTGTCAAATTTTAAGTATATTAACACAGTTACTCTACCTGATGTACTGTAGGCAAACTCATAATCTTATTTCATCAGACTGTCACTCTAACATATAACTTTACAAATATTAGTGAAATGAGTGCTAGTGTTGTAGAAACTATGAACACAAGTATAGACACAAATATTTATTGGTTTTTAAGACCCCAATTTTTCGGGTATCGAAAACATCGATCCTTATGCGTCCAGTATGCTAATTAGCCTTAGTTAGTTATCTAGCTATTCAAGGAACAGTAGTCTAGTTGTGTTTGTCCACAGAAAAAATAGCTGTCTCTGTCATTTAATTACCAATAGCAATAAACAGTATTGTTGTACACAGCATGCTAAAGTTGTATCATATAATAACACTAATGGCTACCATGGTTCTGTTTTGTTTAATGCTACCTAAAGAGCCAGGGATTGCTGGCACCAGAATGGAACACAGCCCAAAAATGTTCCTTATTCAGCCAGCCTAGGTCTAAATGTAACACAGAGCTAGTGATGATAACAGCTTTCAGTCATTTGTAGCAATCAATTTTTGGCTTACGTGCATTCATATGAATTTCAACCCTACAATTCTGTTGTTTATCCATTTCTGAGCCAAGGGGAACTTCAGTTATCTGCCACAAAAGCAACTGTTCATTACAACATTAGTCTGTGATAAAGTCCAGTTACTTCCTAGTCTTGAAAATGCAGCATGATCTCAACAACATCAAGGTTAAACTCCTTTACAAGGACTCACACACCTCCGAGATGTATGGACACATGCGTACACACTCTACCAGAGCAGTACAGTGAGTGAGAAGGGATCCTTGGCCACAGGTGTATCTGGTGAAAAGCTTGCAGCAGCAGCATGTGTGTGAGAAAGAGAGAGAGAGAGAGAGAGAGAGAAAGATGTGTGTGTGCGTGTGTGTGTGTAGCGTTACACCAGCAGGAAGGCCATATTGTCAGAGCGTGGTTAAAGAATGGAGCAAATAGAAAAAACAGGACACCTGTTTCACACAGCTCCGCACCGCATGCAGAGAACCTTGGGCAGTCCCTGAACACACATAAATCATACACAAGTGTTTAGCCCACTGAACAAATATTATTCCTAAAGATTATGGCAAAGACCCCTTAAAGAAAGGGCTGAATAAATTCACCTGAAGTTTCAATTTGGGTAGACTGTTGCCTCGTGAGACGGATGGCTCAAGCTGACCGTATGGGTCAGTGAAAGTTTTTTGTGATAAATTGGAATGGCCAAACCCACGCAGCATGGACTTTTTCATCATCTGCTCTCACCACAGCCTTTCTATTAAAGAGCACTGCAGGAAAAAAAGTGTCTTGTGTGCTTTCCATCTAAGGGATTTTATGCGACAAATGTTTTAGCACTTTGTAATATTTGCCAATGTGATGTGATGGAGCTGGTATTTATTGGTAATATTTTACAAATATCGACAAAATATTTTTTTTTTTTACTTTAGTGGATAAACTGCTGGAAAATTATAGAGGAAATTACACATATTTTTACATGTCAAGATTTTTATCATGTGCGTCTCCTAAAACAAACTAACAAAACAGACCAGCCGTAGAGCAGTGCAGCTTGGACTGATGAACTTGTTTTTGGTTAGATCTAGAAAGTAACGTGACCTATGGTGCATTAAACGGCCGGTGTCTTCATTTCTGTGTCAGTCCTATGAATGTGAGCTGGTGAATCGATCTCTTGGACTTCTTGTCAAGCATATCGGTCCGTGATTAAACATTTGTTTGAGAAGCCAAACTAAATAAAACATTGACATAATTTGTATTATATATGAAATTCTTCATGTAAACATAGCAAACATTTTTTTTAATGAGCAACAGCATTTTTTTCAGCAAGTGATGTTATAAAAAGTCATTTTTATCACAAAAAGTCCAAATTGTAGATCCCACACATGAGCTGATGCCTTGTGACATAATAAAACACATTTGCATGATTTATTATCACTCTCATTTGCGGTCTTAACATTGCAAAAACCCGATAATTTCCTTTATCAGTGGGTAGACAATATGCCTGGGATGAGAACCTACAACAAGGACACTGTGCTGCTTTTCTGCCATGCTACCTGCTCTCAATTCTGTCCATACACACTGCTCAGGCCACACACACACTCCCATCAGGTACACAGGGGAAAGCCTCAGGTTTCATGCTTCTGCTATTTCCGTACACACTCACACACCACAAGCAGAAAGATACCTCAGCTGGTGGAAATTGCCGTTATCAAGCGTCCCTCAGCTGCCTATTGTCACGGATTAGGCAGCATTCATGTGTGCCTGTATGTGCCAGGTCTTCCATTAAGCTCCTCACTAAACTCTATATATAACCAGCACCCTGTGTCCTGTGTCGCATAAAAACGGGCGGCATTCAAACAGTCCCCTCCTAAACATGCAGCTCAGCACAGGGCCTAAATTCAGACTTTAGAATGAATGTCTGTGGGAGGCTGGTCCTCATTATTAGTGCTAGGATATATCACAATAAATCTTTTCTATAAACACCACATACTGTACATATCTGGCATCCCTTTTTTCAGTGATGTCATATAGAAGTGCATGTGTGTGTGTGTGTGTGTGTGTGTGTGTGTTTTAGCACACATTATGACTTACAGTAATCTATAAAAATGCATAATAAATTCACACTGAAGCTGAACATGGATTAAGTTCCCCTGGACAAATCTTTTTTTTTTTTTTTTTGGCTTTAGTGTTATTCCACTCCCCAGTGCCAATTTCCAGAATTATACGCAAAAGTTAACAGTTATATAAATGCTCATTTAAATCTATAAATGCAGACTATTCCTGTTATTTTGTAATATCAATTATTTAAACAAGAAACTGCTTAGCTTAGTAATGTCTTTAGATGGAAGTGTGTGAAGATTTGGGTGTAGATTTAAAGAATGGATTTTGGATGTCATGACATCTGTTACCTGGTAAGAACATTGATCTCTGCTTCAGGGCAAAACTATAGGTGCAAATTTTGCACATCAAACGTGTTATAGCCGATTGGCAATATTCAAGGTAAGGGTAAAACGATCTAAATCTGATTTTTCATCAAACTATTCCTTTTCAGTATATAACTGAACCTAAAGCATAACTGTTCTTAGTGGGGTTTTTGGGCTGTGCATGTGTCAGTATCACTTTTATACTGTATAATGTCTAATAGATATACAGCATATCATAGATCATGGATGATGCTGATCCTACCTGAATCCCAGAAAGCATGAGAGTGAGTGCCATGCTCGTCTGCCACGCAGAAAAAACCAAAAGCTCCATTTTTGTAACGCTGCGTTTATCCAAAATCCTCATAAGCGTCATATCAGCCTGTGAAAAAAGACATACTGTCATATCATAGCAAGAGATGATTTGCATTCTGAACTTTAAGATTAAACACAATGAATTAGAATGCCAAGTTCACCGGCCAGACATGATTGCAAATTCCACAGAAATGCCAAAAAATAAATTATTCTCAAAAGTTTTGAGCTCTTGTAGGCAAATGATTTTGTGCAAAATCAAGCAATGCTCAGAAAAGACTTCCTGATCATTCTATAGACAGTGGAAGATAGTGATATAGATGATAGATGATACTGATAATTAATACTGACACAAAATTGTTAAGATTTTTTTTTAAAGTCATTATGGATATATAGTGAAGATTATGTAGTTATAAATGAAAAGAGGAAGAATATTGCAGCATTTTGCAGTAACCTATATATCATCATTTCAGAGAATAATAAGCTACAGGTTAGCCGTGACTGTTAATTGTTTCGTCAGATCACACGTCGTACTTTCCTCTTGTTCAAGTAAACGATCTCGCGACCAAACGTTGTGCCACACATGAGCACTGCAGAGTTTTTGGTTAAGTATGAACTCTACAGCAGGCTGGATCGTGCCGGTGCAGTCCTGCATGGCAACACTGACGCGTGGATGCGCGGGATTTTACAATCTAAAAAGCGCCAGTGGTTCACTATCGGTAACACGCATCAGTATTGCGCTGTCAATCACTAATGAATATCGTTCGACTAGGACAGAAAAAAAAGAGGTGTCGAGAGCTATGGTCACTCAGCAGCTCGGTGATGAGTGATAGAGAGAGGGGAGATGTGCCGATCGCGCGCGCGCTTACCGTCGTCGCTCCGGAGTCAAAGTCACGCGCTGATTTGTTTTTTGTTTTTTTTTAAATACAAGAGAAGTGAAAACGATCTGTATGAGCTTTAAGTCCAGCTGAGGTTGAAACCCGGATTGTGAAGGCGGATGAGTGGCCGCAGTGAGGGATATGAGAGAGAGAGAGAGAGAGAGAGAGAGAGAGAGAGAGAGAGATGGCTTAGGCGCTGCTGCTGCTCCACTAGGCGACCAAAACCCGAAGAGCAGCACAGAAACCATGCAGGAGGAGGTAGGGATTAGGGTATATGACTGAGAACCTACTATACAGGTGACTTAGATGATATAGGACTTTTTTTTTAATTTGTGTAATTACTCTGATTCATTCATCCATCTTCAGTACTCTGTTTATCTTGATCAGGGTGATGATGGATCTGGAGCCTATCCCCAGAGCACTGGGCATGAAATGAGAATACACCCTGCATGGGATGCCAGTCTTTCACAGGGCATCATGGATGTGCAGCTACAATCACACATTCAGTCATATCTAGAGGCAATTTAGAGTCACAGATTCACCCCATAGCATGCTTCTGGCAGCTGGGAAGAAACTGGAGAACCCAGAGAGGAAAGCATGCAAAACTCCACACAGACAGTAACCCGAGCTCAGGATCGAACCGTGGACACTGGAGCTGTGACGCGGCAGCACTGCACCACCATGCCATCCTGATTAGGACAATGATATGTAGTATAGATGCTTATAGTCTAAGTTAGAGAAGCAGAAGCCTTTATTTGTCACATATACATTACAGCACAGTGAAATTCTTTTCTTCGCATATCCCAGTTTGTTAGGAAGCTGGAGTCAGAGCGCAGGGTCAGCCATGATACAGTCGGGGACCTCGTCTCTCCCGATTCCCGGAACGAGTTCCCGGGTTGTCACCGTCGAACCGTCACGACCCCGAACTTAGGCTGACCTTCTGATCAGTAACATAAAGCCTTAACCACTGAGCCACCACTGCCCTTATATTATGTTGACACTGATGTTCATTATATTGACTATGTTTTTGCAGATTGTAACTGTTGGTTACGTTGATAATAATGACAATTCGTACGTTTATATTCTGTAAACTTTTAACTCTGTAGCTTGATCAGGGTCATGTGAGTCCAGGAAAACTAGGCACAGGGTGGGAATTCACCCTGCATGAGCCACCAGTCTATCACAGGGCTCCATGTGCACACACATTCACACACTTATTCACCAAGTCACCAATACATATACATGTATATCAGGGATTAACTTTCAAAAAAGGTTCCAAGCAAAACCTGTTACAGAGCTAGAATCCTCCTAGAATCCTTTTTCTGATAGACCGTCATATTTCTACAACTGTAGGGAAGATTATATTGATGGTAAAGATATTAATTACTGTGCTAAAAATAGTAACGAAGAAGGAAATGTTTTATGATTAATATTAATGATTTTGACAGTTATATTTAATGATAATGATAATATATGTGATGTTGTTGACAGTTGTAATGGCACTGATTTTGGTGATGATATGCTCTTGATAATATCCATGGAATTGATAAATTAAATTAAATTAAATTAAAAAATGATTAAAGATAACCTAAACAAGTAAGATTGGCACCAAAGATGACAATAGCAAATTAGATTAAATTAAATTAAATTTATGATGATGATATGCTGACAACATTAATTAAATGATAATTAAATGGTAGATTAGAATATTAATTAAATTAAATTAAATTTGATAATTTAATGATAATTAGAACAATAATTGTGAAAAATGGTATGAGAACATAAAGAATACCTCTGGTTATCTAAAATAAAATGAAGTGTTAAACAAGAGAAAGTGTGTGTAATTTGTAGAAAAAAAAAACTTGTAGTGCTCGTTCCTTAGAGCCCCCCTCTAGCAGAGAAAATCCTCTATATATAACCACTTATATCTAACCACTGGGGGAACCAAACAACTGTTTATGGTACTACATACTCAAAAAGAGTAATCTGACTCTGATAAAGTATTATTTTTATTCTTTTTATTTGTTCATTTATTATTATTATTATTATTATTATCTTGCCACATGTCACAGCACTTGTTGCATATCATTGTTCACCCCTTTGTCTATAATCTTTTTTAGAGTGCTATGAAAACCATACTGCCAAATGGTCAGGATCAGCCCAAGGATCAAGATATAAACTTTTTGTGGATCTGTTACAGTTCTGTGTTGTGTTTCAGCAAGGACCTATGATCAAAGAGCTCAGCACACTCCACCAGAGGGCTGCACACTCACACTGATATTCTGAAGTTGGCAGTGGAAATCTGTGGTTTTAATTAACTTCAGCCACCAATCTCTAGATCTTACAGCTTATGTTTATTCCCTGTCTTAGGTTTGATTACAACAAGCTTACTTCATCATGGTTTGTTTCCTGTTATGAGGAAACAACTGACTTAATGCTATACATTTTTACTGCCATGTATAAATACATACAGCATGCTTGTATTAGTTACACACAGCAAACCGATCCTTACTTGCACCAGGTCATTTCATAATACTTTGGCATGGAGATGCAACTGAAACACTTCTGCATTGGAAATACACAACTGTTGGTCATTATAATGGATCCATTCACATCTACTGATGGATGAAATACTCCAAACACCAACATGGGAAAAGAATGAATAAAAGCTCTCTTATTGGAATAGGATAAGTCTGCTTTACATAGCAACAACATAACACACACACACACACACACACATGTATAAATGCCATATTTTTGTGGAAACTCTTAAAGTTGAAAGTCTACACTTGATTGTTTTATTTCAAATCCATTGTGGTGGTGTATAAAGGCAAAATCACAAAAACTCTGTTATTGTCCAAATACNAACCTAACTGTATGTGTGTACAGATGTGAAATGAATTTGGGTTAGTTTAGGATGATCTACTTGATTACCCCACTCTTATATTTATGTATTTATACTTCTACAATACTCCTTACTCATCAGCTGTGTGATGACTTGCCAGGTCATTACAGAAGATGGACCGACCCTGCTTCCTGTGAAATATGGTTACAACCTGCCCTGACTGTCTAATTAATCTCCAAGGACATGGACACAATGTCAATCAATGCCAGGCACAGAGGGACAGGGCCAAAAATTGGAGTCCTTTGAACCCAGATGCAGCTGTCTCACCATAGCCATATGTCTGCCACAGTCCCTGCATCCCAGGATGGGGGATGGGGAAAATAATAATGCTGTAAGGGTTCTTACACCCCGCAATAAGTATTTGATACCGTACTTGAGCACGAAGCCAGTGTCTCAGGGGGCAGAATCATCTCTTCCTAGTTATTGGATTCCATTTTAACATGTGATTCATCTGCCATCAGTCCACCCATCTCTATCACACCGCTTCTACACAATTTATGAGGAAAGCATTTGTGCAGAAGGAAGATCAATTGTCTTTGCCCTATAGAATCGCCATATTCTACTCCAGCTCAGCAGTTGTGGTATACACGAATGCCAGCTATTCTCTGACTGTCTCAGCCAGGCCACTCTTTTTAATTATGTTTTTCTTCCACACAAAGATTAATTCTGGTCTGCCTAGCTTTCCTCTGGGGAAACAGAAATGTTACACATTTGTAGTAGACTGCAGCATCGCAGCAAGAGCTGGAGCTGCAACTATTCAGCCTTGTTGCTCTTCTCTCTCGCTCTCTCTCTCTCTCTTACTCTCTTTTTCTCAGACTTTTAGACCTACGAAGACCAAAAATAATTATAATTAACAAAAAAAACACTATTTAACAATACAACGGTTAAATATACGGTAGAGTATCTCAACTACACATTACAAATCTCTGATCTTTGTTACAGATAACAGAAAAATATTGCAATAAATGAAAAAAAAGATGAACACAATGTAAAGTAAAATTACGCAGATATACCAGATGATAGAGGAAGAAAAGAGGGTTGGTGGAGATGGCAAGAATAGCAATAGGAAAGAAGAGGAAACAGCTTCAGGTATCACAAAATTTGAAAGTTATGTCTTTATTTATATACAATCCAGGTAAAATATGTCTTCTGCAGTCCCCAAAAAGATCTTATCTTTGCCATATTCATGGTGACCTCAGTGGTGAAGGATTACGAATTGGCCCACATTCTTTCAGTGGAATGCTAAAAAAGGTTCCTTGTATTTTAATGCCATTAATGTTTGCTGCAGTGGAAGAATAGAAATCCCCAAGCATAAAAAGCTTTTGGTGGTTAAATTAGGATTCGGCAATGTGACCAAAATATCACATCTCAGTTCTTGAAGGCATTTCTATGATACACATATTGTATTGTCATATATAATTGCTCACAAACTGCCGGCAATACAGTAGTGCTACACTCAAAAAAAAAAAAAAAAAAAACATTCAATGAACTGTTCATTCATTTACTCATTTATTGTCATTTTTATTTACAAAAATAAATAAATATTTAACACAGAAAAAATAAAAAATTTAAGTTTACAATTTTAAATACACACATACGCGTTTAATTTTATTTTATCTTCTTATGGGGTACATTATTATTAAGAGCACATCAGTGAGGTCTGTTTGAACCCCTGTTAAACTGCAGCCACACAGGTTTTTTTTTTTGTGCCTTGCCGCATTCCTATAATGCATCATGTTGACCCATTAGACCCCTGTCTCCTGCTCTTTTCCTGAGCTGGTGTCTCTCCCTGACTGTCTCTTTCTCCTTGTCCACACAGCACAAGAGCTTTGTGAAGTCCTGCCACAGAGCGGACTGCTCACTGTCAACTTTCCATGCCACACACTACAGTTTAACTTCACCACACATTCACTTCAACTGCTGTTGCTTGGTATCAGATATGTGGTATAAACATTCAGGGCAAAAAAGCGAAGCAGAGACAGTAGTAATCACATTGCTCAGAGGTGAGTACTCAATGAGACGTGCTTACATTTAGTTAGAAGGTTTATATTTGTGTTATTAATGGTTGTATATGCACACATCCTATGTGTTGTATATATGTGTTGTGTATACAGATATCTATGTGGATTCTTGCTATTCTTCACCATTTGCTAAAAAACATATATTTTAACTACAATGTTATGTCTTATTAATTCCACATTGTAACACTCAGATGGAGTGTGGATACACCATAAAGACTTACCAGTAAAGTACTGTCAATTTACAGTAAATAACCTTTAAAGTAAATTATATTTAAGGTAAAGTGCTGTAATATATTTACAGGTAATTCTGTAAAAGGTACAGAATGATGTTTCCAGTAATATACTGTAAATTTAAAGAAAATATAGAATGCACTACATTTGCTCCTTTGACTGATGCTTTTATCCAAAGCAACTTACAATTTAGGCAGGATACATCCGAGCAGCTGAAGCACCCAATCATGCTGGAAAAACACAATGCTGGAAAAACTCACAACCTTCTTAACCAATGAACTACCACTTCAACCACTTCAACCATCTCTAGCACTTCTTTAGTAAATCAACATTTTACTAGCATACAAACGTACATGAAGAAGGTTTGTGGTCACTTAAAATGGCCACTAAAATAAACGGCACAAAAATGACCCACTAATTTTCAGATACTGACACAAAGAGAGTTTTTACCATTCTTGTTAGCACCAAATATCCAACTATGCACTGCAGTTTCCAGAGTTTTACTGTAAACCAATGCACTGCTCTAATCATTTACAGTACAATCCTGTCAAGTAATAAGAGTATTTTGCTGTAAGATAAATACTGTAAATTTACAGCCATTTTTGTCAGTGTGAAGGCAGGCTGTAAGACTCTGTAGTACTGAAGAGCTGTACGTACCTCTTAAACACATGTCCGAATGATGATCATTCTTAATACCTCCTTAATTAACATATCTGAGAGGAATAAATAGTTTCACTTCTAGATGGTATTGTTCTGTCTTCACTGGCTAATCCTGATGCATATAGACTTCCTGGGTACTCTAGTGTAAAATGATAAAAGTGTTTGTAAGGCACCAAGCTTCACTATTATATTACGTTTGACAACTTGAATTTGAGCTTTTTGACAATTCTCTGTCCAAAATCTCCAATCTGCTATAGCAGACATACAAAACTCATCACTATGGAGAATTAGGATTGAAAGTGGACAATTGGGATTTTATGAATTATAGTATATCAGTAGATTTTTCATGCTAATGTAGTCTTCACTGTCTAGGTTGGTCAGATGTTTTTTTTTAAAAAAAAGGCTCAGGCAGTAAACCAAAATGAACAACTTTTGTGACCAGGACAACCTACATCATCTTTGGTCTTTGGGACTGGTGAAGTTAACATTAACGCTTTCCCATATTTTGGACTTGCATGTCTACACAATAAAAATTGTTTTTCAAGAGTTCATTAAGGGTTCTTTGGACATTTAAAGGTTCTTAGCCTCCTAAAAGGTTTCTAAATGGAACCCTTTCTGACAGGTAAAGACTACTGAGGGTTTTAAGAGTTCTCCTACAGTGACAACTGAAGAATTCAATTAAATTTCAACAGAATCTTTTGTCTCATGCAAGCTGATTTGTATGTATGAGATTTTTTTTAAATCAGATAATCCCATCATCTAAATTAAGACTACGTGAATTTGCTCTGACAGAGCTGCAGTGGCAGCCGTAAAGACATCGGTGGAGACGAGGAAAGGGCCGTGTCCTTTTCGGCACGTCTCAGAGCACCCTCCTTCATGTCTCTCCAATTACTTTTATATTCATCAAAAGAGAGCTCAGCTGTGAACCACATCCTTCTCCTCCATCGTCCCATGGTGACATTAGTACACAACTCAGCAGACCGCTCGCCTCTCAGGTGAACAGGAAACACAGAGACAAAATCAGACTGCTAGACTGCAAAACCCCTGAGCATTAAACATGCCAATGTCTGCTCAAGAAAAGATTAGTAGTCAGTAGACTCTGACCATGGCACAATGCCACAGCATTAATGTGATGTGGGAACAGATGCCCAGATAATGAGAAAGTTTTTTTTTTTTTTTTATGCTTCACTGAAAAGACCTGTGCTGAGTTTGCTGTGCTTAACCATGTTATTAACGGGAAGGGAAATATACCCAAAAGAAGCATCAATCTGAAAACAGCAGTAATGTGCTATAGTAGCTGGGCGTATAAAATATAATAAATATAATAAAAAAGTCTTTATAACTTACATGTTTTTAGCTAAGTCAACTTTTATATACATACAACTGCAGCCCTGCGTATTCAGAACCTTTACCATGAGCTGAACTTTTGACCCCACCCACACTGCAGAGAAATATTTTGAGCAGGCTAAATGTGCTTCTGCATAAAATTAAAGCAAATGAGCATTTATTCATTTCTTATTCACATGCTGCAGGCCTTAGCTGCCTCTCTCTGTTAGAAAACACAATTTATTTGTTCTGCTGAACTTCTTCCAACTAAAACCCCTGTACAAATATGGAAATGAGATTTGGCCAAAGGATGAATTTCTGACAGCCATGACAATGAACTTGCATTTGCTTCATGGGCTGAATAATGCCTTTAAAGCCACGTGAGGACATATCCACTATAATCATCCAGCCCTAATGCCACACTTGGTATGCGCTACAGCACAAGCCTCATTGAACTTAATTTAAGACTGCTTTTCAAGCTCACGCTGCCTACGGCAATTAAAGTGCAAAAATTAGAGTAAAGAATATAATGAAGAGTTTTGTAATTAACACATCAGCACAGCATGTCTTGTGAATTTCCATGAACCATAAAAATATATCCCTTACAAATGGGAACAGTAGAAATTCAATTAAATGGACTTCATGAATAATTCTGTCTGCGTGTCTGTCTCAGAGGGGAAGCATATCTTCAGGGAAATTAAACACACATAGATCACTGCAAAATCCCCAGTATTAATCCATTTCAGACCAGACTGTCTGCTCAGAAAAATGACAAAAATGAAATGGGGGAAATTCTGAAATAATCCTTAAAGTCTGCATCATTTCAGAGGAAAGCTACATTTGCATCTGCATTTGCTACATTTAAGTGCAGCAAAACAAATGCAAAAAAAAAAGATAATAAAAAAAGAACATGTGAGGAAGCTGAATGATAAAAGATGCTGTTTTAGGACATGGACTGGACAATGTAGTAGTAACATCCCACAGTGTATATTATCTGTCATGCTATGTAGCTAATAAGTCTCCTGACCAAAAACAGTGGAATTGGCAGTGAAAGCTTTTAAATGTGTAGATAGATGTTGATAATACCAGTGTCTGCCCAAAGTGTGCATCTTCTTGTAAATGACTGCCACCACATTATACATGCAAATATTAGTGACAATGAAAATATCTAAACTCAATCATTTTAATTTCTTTTATGTTACCATTTAAGATTGATGTGAAATTTAAACTCTAAATTAATTACACAGAAGCGACTGATTATATGGTGTGTAGAACTGAAGTTGCTTAACAACTCAACAAATTGGTCTGACTTGTGCCAGGTGTGACCATTCAGGCATTCAGTTTGCAAAACCTAAAAATGCTAAACTGGAAGCTATTAGCTTCCCTTACTTGAGAGCAACATTAGCCTCTGCGAACCAGGGCTAAATCTAGAAGCAGACTTCAAACATCAAACATGTCTCAGCTCAAGATAAATATAAAAAAAAAAGAATGATTTCTGCCAAGCTATTCCTTTAAGTTCAGGTAAGGAAAGGCCCTTCCATTATGGACATCACTGCCCCCTTTCTTTTCAAATGTCTCTTGCACAATTTTGAGATCACTGAAAGTCTATTCTTACACTAAAATAAAAAAAAAAAAAAAAAACGAGCAAATGAATAAATAAATAAAAGAGCTGTTGAATTGAGTATACAGTGACATATTGAAATATAGTCATATTATGGATATTAATTGGAGGACAGCAGGAGGATGTATTAGATTGTATTAGATTTAATAGCTGATATATGTGGTAAGATTTCTAGACAGCTTTTTATGTATTGACTCGATATATAGTTTAAGACAGAATTTAAATTTGAACAGATAAATCATGAGGTATGGCACAGAAATGCATATTTGTGAATCATACAACGAGTAAGTAAGGATGCAGAGGGGTGTGGCAGCGGCTTCCACATGCAGTGGATTCTGCGGCAGAGTGCTGGATGTACCTGAAATGACTGCAGCACACACTCCCGTGGAGAGACTCCACCTCAGCTCTCATCAGCTTGGCTTCAGCGGGAGTCTGGCTGCCAGTCATACTGCAGAGAGTAGTGAGTTAGGAGAGGAGCACGATGATAAAAGTACAGCCTGAGCAGGAAACAAATAGAGGCCAGAACTACAGAAAGGAGGCGAATGGATTAATTGTAATACAGCACACATTCTCTGTATATTGCCTTGCCATCTATAGCTGGCTCACTTTATCATCTGCAGGGTCTCACTTTTCCACACTCATCTCATTGCTCCAGTTTTGTACTGCAGGACCGCCCCGTTACACTCCTCCTCCCTTCTCTCCAGTCCTATGTCTCTGTAACTGCAGTAGAGCTTTCTATCAGTGCCTCCTCCAAACAGCATCTTCACATCAACACACAAGGGAAAAGCCCTCAATAAAGTCGTCAGTGTTGGCTGCTAATATGGAATGCAGAGGAATGCAGAGCACGCGGTATCACACAGTGCTAAATCACCAGCTCCGTAATAATCCAACATCAATTTAAACCAGTAAGGTCTAATCATTAGAGGCCTAATTGTTATCTGATACAAACACAACAAGCCAGTGGCATACAATTTATTTTCATTGATTAAACCATTAACAAGTTTTATTTAGGATAAATAATTACGAGTCAAATTTGATGCAAGAAGTCCATCATGGGCTTTTTAAACATGTATTGTGAAACATAAACACAGTTCTCTGCTAGTGTCATGGCCCAGGGTGAAATGCACAGAAAAAGAGACCATTCTTCGAGTTTGTGCCTGAGTATTGGATCTTTATTTCTTTGTTTTGGCCAGCATTCCTTCATTTTTCTTGCTTGAAAAACATGGCCCATTTATCCCAGCCCAATTATTGAAGCCTCAGTAAGCAGGGTGATGGATAGAGCTTTGTTTTTGCCTCACCACTGCTGACACACACAATTTTCCCAGTGGTTTACTTATCCATTAACCAGTCAAATCACCACTGTTTACGAGCACTGGCCATCACTCTAATCAATGCTATAATGTTCAGTGTAATAAACACAGAAACAGAACTGAGCTAAGTGTCCATGTGACTGCAATCCAACTAGCCCCTGATAGTTTGCCAGAAAGAAAGCTTTAACAGCACGTCTTATCAGTCAGCACATATCAACTCAGGCCTTGTATGGGGTAAATTATGTCCTGTATTTAATGCATGTTAGAAAACTAATCTGTGAATAAAAAAATTACAGATCTTTTTGGCATGTTTCTAAATCTTCTCCACTCTGTATATATCTAGGTTTTTAGGCAGATGAGAACACAGCAATCACACCATCTGGGTGAGCTGGTCTCAGTCCAGTTCCAAGCAAACTCTAGCGAGGTTTCATTGCAGTGAGAAAGCAATTCAACACTGAACTGACTCAAGTGCAGACAGTGAACCAAACATGCTATGTATTATTCGTGGGCAAATATTTTTTGTAGATGCAAGCTGCTAAACTGGCAGAAGACAGAACTGTAGCACTATAGATATTTGGAAAGACAAATAAAGACAAAATAAAAGCTGCATTCAATACACAGAACATTTCAAATGAGTTATTTATATATATACTTTTTTATATAACTAAAGAAGCATTTTTAGTAGCTCTGTGTTATCCATGCTCGGGTGATTTTTGTGATTTCTAAGTGTACTTAAGAAAGGATTTTAATTTTGCCAATTGTCGTTTGTTTGACCAATGATGGAAAATGTTTTATGAGTTATTT
>CM074955.1:9836685-9866481 GCA_037577455.1 Pangasius macronema
CTAACCTGACTATGTGAACACCTGACCATCACCATCCTAACCTGACCATGTGAACACCCGACCGTCACCGTCATAACCTGACTATGTGAACACCTGACCGTCACCATCCTAACCTGACCATGCAAACGCTTGACTGTCATAACCTGACCATGTGAACACCTGACTGTCATAACCTGACCATGCAAATGCTTGACTGTCATAACCTGACCATGTGAACACCTGACTGTCATAACCTGACCATGTGAACACCTGACTGTCATAACCTGACCATGTGAACACCTGACCGTCATAACCTGACCATGTGAACGCCTGACTGTCACCGTCATAACCTGACCATGTGAACGCCTGACTGTCACCGTCATAACCTGACCATGTGAACGCCTGACTGTCACCGTCATAACCTGACCATGTGGTGGGGGGGAGACCAACTCTGGAAGGGGATGCACATGAGTGTTATGATTAGGTGTCCACAAACATGTGGTCATATAGAGTATTTAAAAGTAAAAACAAACTAATTTTAATATAATATATTTTAATATACTCATTTGTAACAATTAGCAAGATTGTATGACAAGTTACAGAGATTAAAGCTTTATAATTAACATATGGTCTTCAATGGTGTCCAATTCTGTGTTGACTTTTTTTTTATTATTATTTCACCAACATGTTCATGAACATGTCTATTTTCACTTTAGTTACCAGTTACATTAGCAACAATGCTACTGGACTAGGCTATATGCTGAGAGTGGCAACAGTGGGAATTAGCTTCGTCTTTACTAGGGATGTAACCAAATACGAATACATCATTCACAGTGAAAAGATAATGCTTTTTTTAATCCAGATACAATTAGGAGGCACCCTAGCGGTAGGGTTTTTTGTTTCATGCCAGTGTGGGCAAGCAGTCAGATATTGTTCATGAATGTGCAGTGCTGTGATGTATTTATGGCATCCTTAATATCTGCCTGGTCAGGGCCACAGTGGTTTAAATTAGGCAACTAGTTTGTTTATATTTTGGGAAACAGAACCAACCAAATTTATTAGAATTTGTTTGAAAAACCCCTTCCGGTTTAGGTCATGCCCACTTCGGGTTAGGCTATTAGCCATTATGTTTGAGATGGTTTTCTCTTATTAAACCCCATTGTAACTGTGCTAGCAATGTCCCCCGTGATGTCATTGCGGCAGATGACCGCCAGTTTCTCACAGGAATAAAAATAGTACAACAGCAACTAAGAACTTAGCACCAGAATCGCTAAGTGGCAAACATTTCAATGTAAACATTATAAAGTCCCCTAAAAAGACAGTATACTAACAAAGTACTTTAGTTAATGGAATAACTAGTTGATGGGAAACCCTTACTGTACACAAAACCCAATTCCTACACCTCCTTCTTTCATAGCCTAAGTAGTGCCGCAGGTGTGTATAGGTGATGCTCACTCCCAGACGAGGAGGTGACATCAATGAGGAATGTTGAAGACTTTAATCAAATGCGTTAAAAGAATTAGAAATCTATTTCAGTGTGTGTATATATATATAATGTTTTGTCTTGCAGGAATAACAAGAAAGAGGCTGAGCTGGCCACCGCAGTGGAGCGCTGGAGGAATCTCGAAGCTGCCCTGAACTCCAAAGAGGCAGACTATGCTAATTTACTAGCGACTAATCGTAGACTGGAAAATGAAGTTGCAGACCTCAGGACACAAGTGGATAATGTGAGTTGCACCATTTAGTTTCATTTATATATTAGAAAGACAGGTTTCTGCCAGATAAAGATGGACACTATGGACTGAATTAACGATACTGTAGTGATCTTTGTGGACATGAGCTTTATTCATGCTCATGCTCTGGGCATGTTAGATAAGCAGTAACATAAAAAATGGTTAATTTATGTAAGTTTAAGTATACAAAGTATACACAGAATGGGCCAAATAACAAAAAAAACATCCAGTGAAGGGCAGCTCTGCAGGCGGAAACATCTTATTGATGAAAGAAGTCACTAGAATGGCCAGACAGGCAGAGCTGACAGGAAGGCTAACTCAAACACTATTTACAGCCACGGTGAGGAGAAAAGCATCTCAGAACACACATTTTCAACCTTGAGGCAACACTTTTTGCAGTCTTTATCTGTCCAGTTTGCATGAGCCTGTGCCCACTGTAGCCTTATATTCCTGTTCTTGTCTGACAGGCGTGGAACCTGATGTGGTCTTGTGCTGTTGTAACCTGTGTGTTGTGCATGAGTTTATGTTCATGTTGCGCTGCTGCCACATGATCGGCTGAATCGCATGAATGAGCAGGTGTACAGCTGTTTAATCAGATCCTATATCTCTCCTTCTGTGTCTCAGGAAATAAGTCATTCATCAACTTGTCATGCTAAATTGATAAAGAATATTCCTGAGATTCTGTACATCTCACCAAAGCTTCCTAATTAAAAGTTTCCCCTTAAAATATATTTACAAACCTTCTGGGAGGAATATTTTACTAAGGAATTCCTAAGCCAAGAGGAAGGACAGTGCTTACCCTGTTGCTCCGGGCCACTGAGTGTTTCATGAATCAATATCAGCAGTGTGTGATCCTCAAAACATTTTGTCTGTATCTTACTGGTGGTACTAGGATGGAAAATAACTCATTGGGATGTTGATATATTGAGAAGTATTCTGTTTTAAGCTCAGCTTTACTCAATCCAAATACAACTTCTTGCCATGTAGCTGGATGCAGCCTTGAAGAACGCCAAAACTCAGGTTAATTCAGAGATGCTTCGTCGAGTCGACGCAGAGAACCAGATGCAGACCCTCCACGAGCAGCTGGAATTTCAGAAGCAGCTCAGTGAACAGGTGGGGAATACTGCAAACTATTCATGTGTATTTGTCTCGCAGACTTCGAACTTATAAATCAAAATTACCTACGTGAAAGATCATGAGGACTTGGAAGTACAGAGTGCAAGAGTCGCACAACTGTTTCTGTTCTGCTGCAGTGTTGAATTTAGACATGTGCTTTAGACACCGTTTCAATTATGTGGCGCACCCAAAAGAAATGGTGAAAGTATGCCTTGAGGGTAAAAGGTAGCTTTATCTGCAGTCACATAGCTAGCTTGCTAATTTTGAGGATGAATGCAGCGATTCAACGTTCACAATCTTTATTGTCGTATGTACTTTGGTACAGTGAAATTCTTATTTTTTATTTTTTTTTTCCTTATGAGAAAGACGGGGGAAGAAGGGCAACAAACAATAAATTACAAAGACAATAAAAATTCCAAAAATATACAGTAAGGAACAAGGCAGGAAGAATAATAAAAATAAACATTACGCAATAGCAAAAGTCAATTTTCAGTCTGAATAAGAGAACCCGTATTCAATAAGTTAACAATAAAAAGATTTCACAGTATAATGAAGCAGTGCAAGTAACGATAAAGAGGCAGTTACGATAAAGTGTAGCGTTTAAAGTGATGATGCTTATTAATCCAGTTAGTATGAGGTGTGTGTATGATGGACCATTTGGTAAGGTGCAGGGTGCAGTTGAGCAGGGGGGCTGATCTTATGCTGATGACCCCGGTGGAGGCGCTAGTGGATGACTATTGATCAATCTAATGGCCTGGGGATATAAACTGTGTATATATGGTCTGTAATGGTCAAATAGTCAACTTAAGCAAACATGAATAATGTTACTCGAATCCCAAAAAGAGCCACACAAGAGACTAGAGTACTGAAATGTCCACAAAATAGTGAAAATTTCCTCCAATGATTATGCAGTATCAGGCGATTTTGAATTCTTATCTGCACTAAGTAGGAGTGGAATACATCTCCATTATCTGTATCAGTTTAGTGCTCAGAATATTCATATCTGTTTTCTTATTTGGTGTTCCTGTGCCTGAAAGTTTTAGGCTAGCTTCAAGTCTTTTTGTGTTTTTTTTTTTTTTTTGACTTGTAGTTGTGATGGGAATTTTGCTGACACTTAGCAACCCTTTCCAGGAGCTCATCGTTCAAGTTCATTACTAAAGTAAAAACCTCACACTCCGGGACAGTTTCTTTGTTTTAGCCGGCAGGATCCTAGTCCCTGAAGCTGACAGGCTATCCTGAAAAGAGAAAAACACTCCTAACATCCATGTCTGCATTTGCATTTAGGATGCATTGTTTTTTCCATTCTGAATAATTTATTTATATTTGGTTACACCCCTTCTGCTCCTGTGTACATAGCAACTAGTCTATGATGCCAGTCCTCTTATTCCACAGTAATTTGCCAACAAGTGTAATTTTTTTATTTATTAAAGAATGATTATTAATTATCCAAAATTAAAGTTGCGTTAAATGTTGTGGAACATTGGCAAAACAGGTTAGTTCCTGTTACCACTCATGCTACAACAGTATAAACAGTCATTTCTACTCTGATAAATATTTATCATAAACAATTTATATCATATGTTAATGTTTTCTGTAAAAACGGACCATAAGCCCCTTTGTGAACATCATAATTGTCAAAAAGGCATCATAATATTGGGTCGAAATAGCAGCTAATGGATATCAAACCACTGATGCAATGGTGTTTTACAGCTTGCAGTAATAAATGTTGCCTGCAGGAAGTGCGGGAGATGCGGAGTCGGTACGAGAGCCGTCTGGTGGAGGTGGATTCGGGAAGGCAGAAGGAGTTTGAGAGCAAGTTAGCAGATGCCATGCAGCAGCTCCGACAAGAGCACGAATCCCAGATCCAGCAGTATAAAGAGGACCTGGAGCGCACCTTTAATGCTAAGGTACACAGCCAGGGCACTCGCTCTCACCGGTAACTCACGACTGAGGTGACACCCTTGAGCAAGGCACCAAACCCCCAACTGCTCCCCTGGCGCTGCAGCAAAAAAGGCTGCCCACTACTCCGGGTGTGTGTTCACGGTGTGTGTGTTCACTACTGTGTGTGCACTTGGATGGGTTAAATGCAGAGCACAAATTCNATGGGTCACCATCCTTGGCCACACTTCACTTCACTTTCACTTTCACTAACTCCTAATTAGTGCATGTGCATTTGGCAATGTGACTTATCAGATAAAATATTAAGGGCATACCTTACAAGGCCAAGTGTGAATCTAAATGAAATGATACCTTTGGTTCGCTATGTTTTGCTATTTGGAAAAAAAAAATCCAAAGAAACAAGGGGTGTGTATGCCTGAAAATGAAATGAAGTTTCACTCATTGGTTAGAAGTAAGGAAAATGGTAGACAATCATTTGCCAAGTACATGAAGAAATCACAGAGAGCACAGAGAAAAGGTCACTGGTGGTAAATAAAAAAAATAGATGCTTATATAAATAATTAGTTTACAACATTTTGTGTATCGCATCCAGTGTTTTTTCTCTTTTTGTTTGTTGGTAAAAATATATAGTGATTATCCCACTTCTGCAGTGCTCCACCTCTCTCTCTTTTGGCCTAGTTTGCACGGTGTGGTTCAGTTAAACACCTCACTAAAAATGGCGGCACCCCATTGTATGTTTGATTCACGTTCTGCAGTTGGGACATTTCAGGGTTCAAATGCCATCAAGCTGCAAAGGTTTGCTTGGAACTAGACTGAGACCACCTCACTCAGAAGCTCTCAGAACTTCTATCTTTAGCAGAGTGTGATTGCACAAATGAATCACATCAAGTGTAAAGGCACCACAGTACAACAGTGCAAGATGTGACTACACATGGCCCAAATAATATGACAAGTTGACAGTATAACAAGAAGTGCAGCACAATTCATTAAACATACAGTACGCACTAACTTCAGAGAACAGAAAGAACACTGCATAATATTATGTTGCATAAGTTTTGACTATGCAAATTGCATACAATTTATATGCAAGCATTTAAAAATCGCAGCATATACATAGCTGATAAATATGTATATGGGATGTGTTGATTCATTTGTGCTTTGCAGTTGGAAAATGCCAAGCAGGTGGCCTTGAAGAACAGTGATTATGCCACCTCTACCAGAGAAGAGCTGGAAGGAACCAGAATAAAAGTGGAGTCCCAGTCCAAGCAGATAAACAGCCTGCAGAAACAGGTAGGGCATACAGGACAAATATTATCATTGTGTCTCCAGTTGGTTGTGTTTTCTAGTACAGTTTTGTTGGCCACATATAAACCTTTCATCAGTTGGGTTTGCAAGCAAGTTGCTGACCCGTTTCCTCCAGGCATTAACTGGTCATACAGCGCTCTAAATCAAGCACACATCATAAGCTATTGCCTGTGTAACAAGATGAGGTAAATCAGCTAAAATGAGCATATGACCTTGTTGATATTCTTTAATTTGATCTTAAAGTGATTTAATTTGGCATATCTATAAGATCACACTACTCACAGGCTGTGTAAACATTTTAACATTCTTTAATTAGTATAATTGATCAATCTATAGTTTGCCATACCAGTTGCATCATTAGTGAATAGAGCAATAAAAGAGCATATGTGCGTTTCTGTGTGTGTGAGAACCGTGAGCTGGAGGCACGAGTGCAGGACTTGGAGCGAGCTCTGGACCGCGAGCGGCAGCTCAGCCAACAGCGGCTCTCCCAGAAAGAGCAGGAGATGGCTGACATGAGGCAGCAGATGCAGGCACAGCTTGAGGAGTACCAGAGTCTGCTGGATATCAAACTCATGCTGGACATGGAAATCAACGCCTACAGGAAGATGCTGGAGGGAGAGGAGCAACGGTAAGACATGAAGCACGTTAGAAGCACGTTAGCTGGTAACCAAGCATATTTTAACATCTGCAAACCAAGAGACGGTCATGGAACAGATACGCATGTTGGTATCATGGCGCTCAGAGAACACGTGAGATCTTGGGTAAGAGCGCAAGTAAGCTTCCTGTTTAAGCTCATGTCCCTTGGCATGGTGGACAGACGATACTGCAAAAGTTATGGGAAAAAATCTTGTCCGTCTTTACCTGATCTAGTACTTTCATTTGTGTTTTGCTCTAAATATTTTTTGTTTTAGTCATTAGTCAGCTTCTTTGTCAATTTTCATATGCGTCATGTCATTTTTCTGTCCAGACTCAATCTTTCCCCGAGTCCCTCTCAGCACGTGCCCATCTCCCGCACACATGTCCACGCCACACGCAAGGCCTGGGGAAAGAAACGGAAACACGAGGGTGGGACAGGTCTTTCTCCGAGTTACAAAGTGTCCCAGCACTCTTCTGCTCGTGGCTGTGTGTCCATTGATGAGGTAGACCTTGACGGAAACTTCATAAGGCTCAAGAACAACTCTGACGTGGTAGGACTTTCTCACCGTGTTACTAGACTTCACTAAAAGTTATGTTTCTCATCTGAATGTGTTCGGTTTTGGGAATAGTGTGTATTAAGCTTTTGTGTGCTTATGTGTTTAATAGAGCTCAAAACACACCTTTTTGTTTTGTGTTTATTGTAATCTTTTTCCAGAACTATTTTATTAGCTATTTGTGACTATTATTTGTTATAAGAATATGCTTCTTTTGTTTTGTAAACATTGGTCATTTCCTTAGTATTTCTATACTAAGACACTTCCTACTAAGATACTTAGTATTTCTATAGTTAAACATTTTACTAATCAGAATAATTCCAGCACTGGTGCAGCAGGTAGTTTTGCCGCCTCATAGCTCCAGGGTTTTTCGTTTGGCACGGCACAGGCTAGTGTCTATGTGGAGTTTCTCATGTTCTGCCTGTGTTCATGTGGGCTTCCTCTGGGTTCTCCAGTTTCCCTCCACATCTCAAAAACATAAATTGCCCTTATTCACAACAGCACTGATTAAGTGGTTAATGAAGATGAGTGAATGATGAATGAATGAATGAAAAAAATAGTTCTAATTGAGTCTGATTTTAATGGATACTGTTTCAGGATCAGCCAGTAGGAGGTTGGACAGTGAGAAGAAGTCAACCAGGAGGACCTGACATCATCTTTAAGATCCCTTCATCCTACGTTCTAGCTGCTGGACAAACGTTGACGGTGATAATATACACAGTGTAACATAAAGCTAGCTAGTGGTAGTGAGTCAATGATGAGTGGACCAGAGAAATGAAGGATTACAGGACTGATGAGCTCTTCAAGTCCAGTCTCAGTAGAGGGCTTCAACACTGCTTTAAGAAGGAAACAAAAGTGGCAGCCTCGGAAACCCTTTCATATTCTGTTTTATGTATTTACATAAAAAATATTGTTTTAACTGAGCAAACTTGAAAATCGTCTGTTCTAGGAAATAGATGTTGCCTTCTGTGATCAATAAGAAAGCATGCATGTAAACCTTTGTCTACATTTTAACTAAAACAGAACGCTTTTGTCCCATAAGTGCATATTGGTTACCATAAAGCCCTATATATACATTACTGTGCAAAAGTCTAATGTTTGGAAATCTAAAATGCTTTTGTACTGAATCAATAATGTAGAAATCATAAAATAAAAATCTATAACAAAGTTTGAACTAAAAAAAAAGAGTGCCTAAGACTTTTGTACAGTACTGTATGCACACTTCAGTTTGCATTCATAACAAAGTGATCGCACCTATTAAAATGTGCAGCCACACCTTAAAATTTTCGTTACCTTGCGATTCATGGTCATGACATAATTATCAAAATCGAATACCTTTTAAAAAGTTGTGGTTACACATTGGATCCCATTCCCATGCGTTAATACATCATGGCCATTCATTATTTCTAGTATGTCACTAGCGGGTCTCTGTACAATCACAAGTAAAGCATTTAAAGTCTAGTTACCCCAAAAAATTAAAAAGGGAGAAAATTGCATTTGATTTTTAGATGGGGGAGGACAGACCTGTCCAGTTATTTCCTAATCCAGTTATAGAAAAACATCATTGCTGCTAAATTTTGAATAATTATAAGTTTACAAAGACCTCTCTTTAGGTAAAAGTCCCTTGCTGCGTTTAAACATTTTGGTCAGTCCTGATTTTTCATCATTTTAGCTGTTTAGATGTTTTGACAGATTTTAGTTTCTGAATTTAGCTACAGCAATATGCAACAGGTTTTCCCAGACTGCCACACAATATCAGTTTTGTGAACTGATGTAAATGTAAGTAACTTGAAATATATATACAATTGGGTCCATAAGTATTTGTAATTTTGCCTCTGTAGACTGCAGTGGATTTGAAATGAAGAAATCAAGATGTGATTGAAGTGCAGACAGTGTAGCTCATCTGAACCCTCAATATGCAGCCAAAAGAGGTGTAGATGCAAGTGAAGGAGGCTTGCATTTTAGCAGAAACTTCAGGAGTAGCCAAATCAATAGTTGGGTACATTCTGAAAACGAAGGAATGCAGTGGCGAGCTCAGCAACATCAAAAGGCCTGGAAGACCACGGAAGACAACTAAAGTGGATGATTGCAGAATTCTTTCCTTGTTGACGAAAAACCCCTTCACAACATCCAGCCAAGTCAAGAACACTTCATCACGTCATGAATGCAAATAAAGAGGATTTACTTCAAGATGCATACCACTATTAACACTCAAGAACAGAAAGGCCAGATTAGATTTTGCTAAAAACATCTAAAAAAAAAAAAAAAAAAGGCTGCCCAGTTCTGGAACAAGATTCTTTGGACAGATGAAACCAAGATTAACTTGCACCAGAATGATGGGAAGAGTATGGAGAAAGAAAGGAAGGACTTATGATCCAAAGCATACCATCTGTCAAACATGGTGGAGGCAGTGTTATGGCATGGGCATGTATGGCTATAAATGGAACTGGGTCACGGGTGTTTATTGATGTTGTGACTGCTGATAGAAGTAGCAGGATGAATGTTGAAGTATATAGAGCTATACATTCTGCTCAGATTCATTCAAATGCTGTAAAACTGATAGGACATTGCTTCACAGTACAGGTGGATAATGACCCAAAACATGCCACAAAAGCAATCCAAGAGCTTCTTAAGGCAAAGATATGGAATATTCTTAAATGGCCAAGTCTGTCGCCTGACCTCATTCCAATTGAGCTTAATTTTCACTTACTGAAGACATTACTGAAGACAGAAAGACCCACAACCAAGCAGCACCCGTTGGCCTTTTTTCTGCAGCCACCTGGCAAAGCATGTCAAGGGAGCAAACTCAGCATTTAGTAATGTTCATGGGCTCCTGACTTCAGGCAGTCATCATTATTAAAAATAATCCTAATGTTTATGACTGTTAGTTTGTCCAGTTACTTTTGAGCCACTGAAAATGGGACACTGTTTAAAAAAAAAATGGCTGTAATTCCTAAATGGTTAGTGCAATATTTTTGTTAAACTCCTTGAACTAAAGCTGAAAGTCTACACTTCAATCACATCTTGATTGCTTGATTTCAAATCCATTGTGATCATATAGAAAGGCAAAATTATGAAAATTGTGTCGCTGTCCCAGTACTTATGGACCCGACTGTAGCTTTTCTTCTTTCAAAATTGATGTTTTTTGCTCAGATCTGGTCAGCAGGAGCTCGAGTGGAGCAGAAACCTCCTACTGATCTGGTGCTGAGGAGCCCGAAGACGTGGGGAGCTGTGAGTGATGTCCGGGTGTCTCTTCTCAATCTGTACAGTGAAGTAAGGCTTATTTACCTACTATACTTTAGCACTTGCCTGTACCAAATAACTGAATCACCACAGTGGTCTGTAGAGTTTAAGCAAATAGCATGATGTACTGTAAGTTATGTTTGTTTGTACAGTTTTCATACTGTAAATTTTTCTTTCACGTTTTCTATATTGAGAAAGATCTCTCTGTACTGGAGCGTGCTCACTGTAGTTAAAGTTGCATGTGCAGTTTTCTCTGCGTTACCGAGATGTTTTGGATCATGATACTTTGGCATCTGTGTTGATAGCTTTAAACCATTTGTGTTTTCAGGAGACGGCAGAACGCTGCGTGGTGCGTCTGCAGGGTCGAACAGATGGAGATTCTGAAGAGGATCTGGACGAAGAGAGCAGCGTTGGGTCTGAGATTCACCTCCGCCGCCAGGTAACCTTCGGTTGATTTTGTTTATAAATGACCGCATCCCGACCTGACGTTTTAAGGATTTCATCTTCAACACTAATGGGCAACATGTACTTCATTTCTGAATCATTTCAATTTCCAATCCTCTGTTCTTCTTCAGTGACTTTAGAATATTCCTCCTGCTGTCATTTTACTATGCTAAGGCTTTAAATAAGCCACATATGAACAGGGTCAGGGCCACATATGAACATACCAGGAACTGCACTAGGTCTCATTGCAGATGACCAGACAGAGATTTTAGCTTTGTCTTGTATTCGCACTTGACCCCAATCTCAAACTTAACCCTAGAGCACCACCAGCAGTTCAGAAAAATGCAGGGTTAGACTCCAGTTAGTCGGCTGAGACACTTCAGAGAGTCATGGTGAATGAGAAGCAAAATCCAGAGTGTGTGGTGGTGTTTTTTTTCTTTTTTTTTTTTTTTTAATTATTATTTAAATTTCTTTCCCTGTCTTATCAGTGTTTATCACTGTTTAGATTAATGTTTAGAAATGTGATTGATTCTTTCCTGATAGACTTCTTTGCGTCGCTGGGTGTTAATGATCTAGCATCCACTACAATTAGTCTAGTTCATGTTTTTGTTCCTATTCTTGTTTAATAAAAATAGGGATGATATCAACTGATTTGGAAATTGTCACTGATATTGGTTATTGGAGATTTTGACAACTTAAAATCTATATCAGGTGCTGTAATTAGTAGCTTGTTACAGAGTATACGTTATTAATTTGTCAATCTCAAACTGCAGGGACAGCAGCGAGCATTTAAACAGACACACATTTTAGTATAAGCTAAGCTGTTTCAGGTTTCACTCGATCAGGAAATTGCCAGAATCCTGATGATATACTCATCCAAGAGAGAACAACTCCATCTTACAAACTGACTGTGTTCAGATGTACGAATAATCCCTTGTTGTGAGTGATTAGCAGTGCCTATTACCCTGTAATATAATTTGTGGTTGATCAAAATAGCATCACATTCATGAATGTTTATTTGCTATAAAACATTTAAGGGACATTACCAGCTCCTTACAGGCGTGACTTCTCCGCATGCTAGCAAGTCAGTGAAAGTTAATCAGGCAGTTTTTTTCAGTCTGTTGATATCAACTGGGCCAAAATAAACATTTGACTTATGTTGTGCTGTCAGTAATGACTGCCCACTTCAGCCCACTTTTCTTCATTTCTTTTGTTATGAAAAGGCCAAAAGAAAGAAAAAGAAATGTTGTGCTCTTTCCTGACCTGTCCCAGCACAGTAAGTGAGACTCTGGTGATGCCAGCATGATCACAGTGCTGCTATGTGCATGCTTTTGCATTCTGCAGCTTCCCTTTAACGTTGTGATGATTTTTTTTTTTGCTCTTTAGCTCTCATTGTTCTTATTGATTGAATACTGTCATTATACACCAAGGAATTAGTTTGTTAGGTCTATCTACCATTAACTATATAGTTTTATTTTAAAGCTTCAGTTACTGATTCTTACTATAAACAATTTGCCAGCCCCCATCTACCCCAATCATCAGTGTACAGGCACCATAAAAGGACCAGTGTTGAGCAGATATTATGTGGGTAGTGACCATTCTCAATAAAGCAGTACATTTAGGTAATGGGTGACATTACACTTAGTCCTTTATCGTGCCAGTCCTGGTCCATAGGCCATGTTTAATGCCCGTGATCTAATGTGCATTGTACACAGCAGCCCACAAGCTTCCCAGTTATCTCATTTGCCAGCCACACCTCTGTGCATGCACCCTTCCATGCACTGCTTTCTGTCAGTGCTATCAGAGAAAGCTTTAACAACAGTATGGTTTTTGGAGAAAGATACAGTGGATATAAAAAGTCTACACACTCCTGATAAAATGGCAGGTTTTTGTGAAGTAAAAGAATGAAACTTAGATAAATCATTTCAAATCTTTTTCCTACTTTAATGTGAAATTGCGAAGTATAAAAATAATAATTAAAAAAAACAGTCATACTTTTTTAGGGGGAAAAAAAAAACAAAACTTGCAGTAACCTAATTGCAGAAGTGTGCAACACCCTAAACTAATACTTTGAAGCATCTTGATTTTATTACACTACTCGGTCTTTTTGGGTATGGCCATTGTAACAGGAGTGTGTAGACTTTTTACTTCCATTTTATGGTCAAAAAAACTCTGTAAGACAATTTAAAAATGATTAAAAGTTAGCTTAAATGTCACACAAGAACAGTGGTTTGTGGTTTGTTGCCTAAAATGTACTGTAGATGCCTGTAGTTGCCCTTATCTTTAAGCAGACAGCTCTTAGCCACAATAACTAGAAACCAGATGCAAGACTAATGATTCTGAAATGGTACAATCAAAAAAAAAAAAAATAACGTGGCAATGCTTTGAATGCATCAGATTTGTAACAGCTAACAACAGTGCTGTAGTCAGAAGCTGCTGAAGGGTAGAGGATGATTAACACATTGTGCATGAAAAAAGTTGAGGTAGAGTCTCTAACTGTATATGTACAAGGTGCCCAAGCAAGATTAGTGCATCAAATCAAGTTCAGCAAGAGTGCAAAGTGTTTAATACCCCAGCAGTCCTGATATACTCATAGCAGCACCACACACAGTACCATGTCAGCCTCAGCGTTGTGCTGAGAATGATCCATCACCCTAATAACATCTGCTCAACAGTGGTTTCATGGCATGTCCTTTTTTTTTTTACTGTCATACAGTTAAAGTGATGCTGAAATGTTGTGTACGGCGTAAACATAGTCTCCATTTCATTCAATAACCGATAATTTAGGTGTCTGTTTTGACTCATTGTATCAGTAACACCTGCTTGAATGCTTCTGCTTACCGTATAGGCTGCACCCTGGAAAATATTAATACTAGCTTGAAAATTCCTTTCGTAATATGTGTATCAATACTTTTTAACACACCCTCATTAACTTCATGTCAAAACTTGGCAATGTGTATCAACATTGTTACTCGAGAATGTGGCAGTGTGTGGTGGGAGCAGATTTTTCATAACATGCTCTTACAGGGATGCAACTTTCGGTGAAAAATCGGCATTTTGAATCCAAAACAGGTCATTCGGGTGATCTGAGGGGAGGTGGGGAACTGGTAGCTCAGTGGTGAAGACATCGGACTTCTGATCGGAAGGTTGGGAGTGAAATCCCAGCGCCACCAAGCTGCCACTGCTTAACCCTCAACTGCTCAGTTGTACTGTGTGTGTGTGTGTGTGTGTGTGTGTGTGTGTGTGTGTGTGTGTGTGTGTGTGTGTGTGTGTATGTGTGTATATATTTATTTGTATTTGTATAATTGTAAGTCGCTCTGGATAAGGGTGTCTGCCAAATGCCGTAAAGGAAGGGGGGGATGGGGAATGAAATGAGAACCACAACCTCTGAGCCGAAAAAACAAAACAAAGGCCCTGGCTTCTGTGCTTGGCACCTGAGATGAGGAAAGACTGAAGAGGTTAACGTGACTGATGTTAGGGCTCGGGGACTACTTGTTTTACATGACTAATGTTACCATTTTGCCAACAATTACAACAACAGCTGAGCTCCTCACACCAAAGTGCCTACTTAGTGTTAACATTAGCCCCTGTTGGGTCCATTTTCTTTTTGCTAATATAATATTAACAAGGCTAATATTGTCATAACCATGACGTACTTAATCAGTTTGCTTTTGGACTTGTTTTGGAACATGAGACAACGGTGTAGACATTTAACTAAACCCACATTACTTATGACGTAGTTAAATGGAACACTTGTTACAGTAGCCTGATTATGGCACTTGAGAAGGGGGCAAGTGCCGAACTCGCTGGAAATGACAAGCTGAAGTGACAGTTTTTCTTTTAGTTCTGCTGGTTGTGAAATCAATTTATAAACATCATATCTAATCCCTATCTTTTAATTGACCAAACAGCAGTTGTAATAGCTGTAAAGAACAAAAACTATGTTAATTTTTACTTTTACTACCCATTTATATAGAAATGTCATCATGACAATATTGTGTGACTGAATGCAAGATGGGTGGCAACGTTTGTGATCATTTACTTAACTTTGGCTATGGTATGTGGATTGAATGTTCATAATCTGGGTCCATTTCAGAATGAGAGAATTAGGGGAGCGTGAGGGACTGCTGGTAAAGCAGACTGAGGCAGGTGGGAGATGCATGTGGAGCTGGAGCTTGCTGAAGCTTGAGGCATCTGTGGACATTAAGGGTGCAGCACACACATTTCCATTGTCAGATTTCTTTAAGAAGGTTGACGTACCAGGACATGCTAAATGCATTCTTTGTGCCATCAACTACGGTAGTAAGGGCACACATGAACAAATTTCCTTGATTATCTCTGCAGTCATTTTCCTATGGCTTCTCATCACTTATCCGACTATCTGATCTGACATTTAGCTAGCTTACGCAAAAGTTACGAGGTTAATCAACATGTGATCGTAAACAGGGTTAAACAACTCGCCATCATAGTAAACTATAAACGGCTGATGATCACGTGGTGTGACTGACTTCATAAAATCCAGTTTGAAAGCAGCAATTCAAATGTTTTGTATTTAGAAATTGCTTCATCCACCAGTTTTCCCACTGCAGCACATTGCAGTGACCTCTGGGTAAGTTCTGCACTTGAGGCCTACACTGATTCCCCAGGCCTCCATGTGGGGTTGTCTAACAAATTTCTTTTCAGGTTTAGAAAATAAGGCCTTACGGTGAAAGCGATTGAACCAAAGAGGAAGTCAACAAGGGTGTGTTTAACGGAATTGAAACACAAGGGTTTTTCTTTATTGCTCAGTAATGTAGAATGCACTATTATGAACATGTAAATAAAGTAAACCTGTTTTTACAGGATTATGCGCCAAGTCAAGAGGCCAGCTGTGCAGTAATGTAACTGCCGTCTACCCAGATGTCTACACTGGAGCGTGATGTAGACATACCACCCCAAATCTTTTACACAAAGTGTTTCATACATGTAACCACCATGCCCTGAAATAGTTTCTCATAGCAAAATGTGTATTTCTTATTCCAGGGCCCACGTGTAAGACCTAAGAAGGGCCGTAAAGCCCTCGTCTCATTCACGTGATCACATTCAATGAGATGTTTAGGGCTAAGACTAAATCAAGACCAGCAATAGTAGTCTACAAATTTTCCTTCCCTGGTCTTTCCAAGGTCTGCTCCTCCATGTTTATTGTGCCTTGGCTTGCCGTATTATCCTCTGTTTTGCACTTGCTGTACTTGCACATTACATGCTAATGGGATGGTCTGTACAACTAGCCAGATGTGGTGAAAAGTTCCTGAGGACTAACATGGTAGACAGCTGTTGAACATGTAGCATTGCTGGAATTTTGTTTTGAGAAATAAACTTTTTCCTTAGATTTGTATGTAAATTCCCGTGACCCTGTATATTTTGTCACATGTTTATTGGTTATTAATTTATTTTTCTCTCATAATTTAATCATTGTGCTGACAGAAAGCCATGATCAGAACGTGTCAGAACGAGCTTTTTGCATATACGTAATCTGTGTTCCTGACATTTGAAGCGGAACATGCCTGAACACCTAAGCATCTATAGACCTCAAGATGAACTGATTAACTGTCATTGTTGCCTATTTGTTTATTTCCCTAAATAATACACTTTTATACATAGAAATTTAATAAAGAATATGCCGTAATGGGTGGGTGTCCATTATCTTTCTGCAGTTGGCTTTGGAATTAACCAGAGTGCTAAGTATTTTGACATTTCTGGGATATGCATAGATTATTAAATAAACGTAAATAGTCAATAGTAGTAGCCTTTTGAACAAAGTAGTGGCCTTTTGATCAAATTAACTAGCAACACAAATAGCTGGACTATTTAGACAACTTAAAAGATGTTAGTGGGAGGTGGTCATATAGTGTGTCATCCAAATACATACACAAATCTTTATATATACTTCTCTTATCTGACATTGTTACATTGCACTGTAATATAATTATAATAATAAACTATTTTAGAAATGAGCAAGAATAGTCTAATAAGTAGTAGGATGGCCTTGGAAGCCCCTTCCCCTGGTCAGCTGTTGACCTTTTCGAGCACATCTGCCACATATTTGCAAATGTAAGTTCATTTAAATCATCATCCACATAACGTCTGCTTATCCGGTGTAATTCCACACCACATTTTGTCACTGTGCGCCTAATGATACCAGATCGCTCTTCGAAAAAAGTGATTCCGGTAATATTAGTGGTCAGCTAACATCAATTCTGGAAAACTGGATACATTTTAATACAGAGGTTTTTAGAAAAGCTTTTGGATGAGAGACTTTATTACTTGTTCTCGAGCTCCAGTGCTAAACTAAAGAAGCAGATATTGAACTGTAAACATGGTTTGGTTAATTGACTGTTTGGGGGAAGCCTAATGATATATTCAGCCTAATGATAGCCTCCTACACTACACCAACACCTCTTTGGCTGGCATATTGAGAGTTCCCATGAACAGCTACCAAATACAAATTCAACACTTGGAATCAACTCCAGATCTACTTTTATCTCCTTATATAATAAATAATGAGGAAACAGGCCGTGAAACTGCTTATCAGTCAATTGTCCAGTTACTTTTGAGTCTGTGAAAATGGAGGGAATGGCTGTAATTCCTAACCAGCTAATGCAATATCTCTCCCTTCAGTTAAAGCTTAGAGTCTACACTTCAATCACATCTTGATTGGTTCATTTCAAATCCATTGTGGTGGTGTACAGAGGCAAAATTACAAAAATTGTGTCGCTGCCCAAATACTTATAGACCTGACTGTATTTGAATGCATGTACTGTCCAATTGTCTATTATATTTTCCATCACTTGCTGTAAAAAAGGGATTGTACTCATGTCCATTAACACACACATACAGTATGTGTGTATAAACGTCTCAACCTTCACCCAGGGATTAAACCCTTCCACTCACTATTACTGATTTGTAACAATATCTTACTTAACAACATTTAAGATATTGGTGTTTATTAAACCTGTGTTACACCTAAACAACAAAACCAAAGAATGTTTTAGCAGCGCATAAAAAAGCATCTGCTATCTGAATTGTATTTTTAAACATCTGTCCTTTTAAAGGAAGCTCCCTTTATCTCCGGCTGGCGGTGGAGCTAAAAAGAACCAGACGCTATCTGAAGTAGGAGAGTGCCGTCTGCTCAGGCCCTTTTTAAAAACATGGCCCAAGTTAAAGATGACAGAGAAGGCACCATGTGACCTGAAGTCAAGTGGCCTACGTCGGTAGGGCACTTATCTAAAAGGAGTTAGGAAGGGAAGGATGGCACGGAGAAGCCACGGCACTTCAGAAGAGAGCTATGAAAAAGACGCCACTGAGTTCGAGTTTATATAATATTATTAGCTTTAATTAAAATGAGGGATTGATTGGATGGGAGTTGGGGTCAAAGCACAATCAGGAGCCTCCCTGGAGATGATGAGGGCTACAGACTCATGTTAAAGGAACTTAACTGAGGCTCTTAAGCTAGTTTGGGATTTGAACTTGCAATTCTCCTGGGGTGTGAAAAAAATCTGCTGTTATTACCAAATCGTTTGAGCACTGGGACTCAAGGTGACCATGACAGAGTGGACACTGCTGAAGCGGCTCCTTGATGCCGTGCATCAGCATTCGACCCTGATTGGCCGGATCTGGCTGACGGTGATGGCAATTTTTCGGTTGCTGGTGGTTGCCGTGGCGGCCGAAGACGTGTACGCTGATGAACGTACCATGTTTGTGTGCGATACACTGCAGCCGGGCTGTGCTAATGTGTGCTACGATGCCTTTGCGCCCATCTCTCAGCCACGTTTCTGGGTCTTCCATATTGTCGCCGTGTCCACGCCGTCACTTTTCTTCATTCTCTACACCTGGCACAACCTTTCCAAGATGGCACCTGGGCAAAACACGGATGAGTGTGTGCGGAACTGTAATTCTGAAAGCTGCTCCATGACGTCTCATCATCACCCGAGAGACAAGGTGGCTGATGTTCTGGAGAAAAGCATGTGCGTTTCACTACCTCGCGGCACTCTCGTCCAAAAACATGTCTCTCTGACAAGAGGTTCCTCAGGAGTCCTGTCCAAAGCCTACGTGCTCCATGTGTGTTTCCGTGCTGCATTGGAGCTGGCATTCCTTTCCCTTCAGTGGCTGCTTTTCGGATTCTACGTCCCGGCTCGTTTCATGTGTGCCGTCCCTCCTTGTCCTCAGCGCGTGGACTGCTACGTCTCACGTCCCACAGAGAAGAGCATCTTCCTCATTTTCATGTTCTGCGTGGGTGTCTTCTGCATCTTGCTAAACTTCCTGGAGCTCAACCATCTCGGCTGGAAGAAGATCAGAAGGTCAATGCAAGAAAAGGAAGGATGGAGGAGCAGTATTTATGGAGCAGTAAATGAGAATGGACGCTCTGGGACGAGCAGTACAACATCTCTGCCTACACTGGAGCTGCTGGTGGAGAATCAGCCTGAGTGGACGTGTGCAGGAAATGAGTGCTGCCCGCCGTTAAAACACGAGAAAGAAAAGTGTGAAAAGTCACTGCAGAAAGAGGGACACAAAGCAACGCAAGTGCTGAGAGGAAAAACACAATCACATAAAGGAAGAGTGTCCAAACGAAGTGCTGAAGTCTGGATATAACCGGAATCCCTCTTCACTTATCCATAAACCTTCTGATTTAGAGCTTGCTTTTTGGTAAGTTTTACACGATTGACTTTTTTTTTTTTTTTAACCATAAAAAAACATATAATGTCTGTGAAACACAATCACATGAAGCTCATCCAAAAAAAAGTGATGAAGCGTGAATATCAACCTTCAGATTTATGAACATTATTGTCTTTAATTTAACTGTCATACAAACATGTTACATTATGTTAACGATTTGAGAGTAATAAAGTCACCCTAATCTTTATAAAACATTCTTAACGATCTTAATTTAAATGTGTTGACTGGACAAAGTGCAAAAAAATAAACGTTTTGAATTTAATAGTGCAACAGGAAACAACAGGAGCTGGAAAAATCTGCCCCATTGTGACACATATGACATCAGTGTGTTGTAAGAAAGCGTTTATCGTGTAAATGCAGGCCGCACAGTGCGGTTTCATCGGGTGAAGGTGTGTAACGATGGGTTGTTCAATTAATCTGGCAATTTATCAGATATTGAAAAATTCTGCGGTCTTCAGAAAACAAGTCTTGATTGACTTCAAGACCAGTTACTGAGAGCTACCCAAAGGGGGTGTGTCCAAATGACTGAGTTCTGGACATAAATACAAAAATTACACTTATAAGCCTTTCAGACTGATGGCTTAAGACGTGCTGCCATAAAGGTACAGTTTTAGGCCTTTTTATTTATTTTAAAAGTCATTTACAGTATTAAGAAAAAGGCAAAACAACCATAAGTGCAAGAACACAATCACACAAAAGAAGAAGGGTTGTGGTCTGAATCAAAACACTGTAAAGTATAAATGATCAGTCTAACACTTTTCAATGAGTTGAATCCATATTTTAAATGATCATTTGCTCAAACTTAAATAATTAATTTCAAGTTTCATGTAATCCTGTGACGTCCTCCTATTGGTAGCAGCAGTCACACTGTCACTAAGAGCTTTGTAGTTGACCAATCTCAACTAACGACCAGATTATGCTTTTATAATGTGCTGAAAATCATACAGTGTAAAACTGGCTTAAAGCTGTACAATTACACAGGACACTTTTTGGCTTCTGTTGGTGATCTTGCTGTTATGATGTACGTTGTTTTTGCTACTGTCAAATCTTTGAGAATTTGACAATGCAGTACAAGACTTCAATACTGAAATGTCACTTGTATCAAATGCCAGCTAGTTCTTTAGCAGTTAACAAACCAGCTTGCAAAAAGTTGTGTAACCTACAGTCCCAAACAACAGTGGCTGTTATGCTGGGAACATTTCACTGGCCTGGTTTGTGTCCACTTGTTCCCAGAGGGAAGAGTCACCACTACAATTCGACACAAAGTGATGGATCACCTTTATTCTGTGATGGAACATTTCTATTCTGATGGGTGTGGTCTCTTCCAGCATGACCCCGCCCCCATCCACAGAGCTCACTGAATGGTTTGATGTTTATCCTTCAGTTTCTCCCGTATCTCTGTATAAAATTAAATGTGTGGTTCCTACAGGTTAATACTTCAATCCAATGATCATACCCACTCTCTTCCAAAAAATATATGCTTTCATGGAGAAAATAGAAAAAGAAAAGCATGAGTTTTGGAAGAAGGCGAAGTGAACGCAATTAAAGAAAGTAAACGCTTCAGAAGAAAAAGATGACGTAAACTATAACAAACCAGGAGAGAATGTCAACCTTCTTGCGAATGAGTCCCAGGACAGCTGAGAGAATTATTTATTTATTATTATTTTTTTTAATAAAAAGAGGCAGTGGTGGTAAGAAAAGAAATTTTTCTCATAACCAAAATCCAGAGTTAAAGTGACGCAAGTCCCATAATGTGCAGCATGATCAATTGGGGGACTGATGAATTTTCTCTCATACTGTGAATTAATTATAAGTTGTTTTTCCAAAGTGATGGTTTAAACATAACAACGCACACAACAGTAAGCAATTTGTGTTCAGTACAGCACTGCATGCAGATTGTTTACTTACTGTAATAAGCACGGTACTGTAAACTACATTTCATCCATGCTACTCCAAACAAAATGTGCTCGTGCCTTTTAAAATCAAGGCAGTTAAAATGTTACATGTATTTGGTTGCATATCCTTATGATGGTCAGCTCTTCACTGGTCAAGTGGTGAGTGTGGATCAGAAGTGGGACATCACTCATTGGTTATGTGTGTGTCCTCCTCATTGGTTATGTGTGTGTCCTGCACTGTCTCACAAAAGCAGAACTGCTTTGGTCACTCAACAAGGTTCACACCCAAACTCACATGTAGAACCAACATAGTATGAGGTATGAGGAAAGGGTGTGTGTGTTTTGTGTTTTTTTGGGATTGCATGATGACATGGCAGTCTTTCATTTGCATATTTGTGCATAATCATAGACACTTGGTATTTAAATAAAGGTAAAGCTTTAGAGAATAGTGTCTAGACCATTTTAGTAGTTTATCAAGCATTAACACATACTGAACACTCATTTATTCAACAGATTATTTTTAATTGTTTAAAGCTGCTTTAAGAGTGAGACATTAAATAGATGCTTTATTAAAAATCCAAGCGCCACTGGAGGGTAAATCGGTTAAGTCTATAAAGAAAAGTATCAGATTCAGTGCCAGTATGCGCTGTACGATCATATGTGGTGTGATATAAAGTCCTCTGTTCACTTGTATACATATTCCTTACTTCCACTGATTGTTCTAGTTTTTGAGTAATTAATAATTAGTCTATTTCTTCTTACATCGGACGGGCAGTGTAAGACCTGTGTTAAAGTGAGTCTTAAATATGAATAATATAAACAGCAATAAGTATTTTATCAAAAACTTTTGTTACTTTTTAACAAAAGTAAAAGAACATAATCACACAAAGGAAGTGTGTATACAGATGTATCTGCATCTTAAAAAAACCCCAAAAAAACTCACCCATTATTAATATCAATCTTTTAAAAAATCTTATCATATATATAGTCGCTGGTTAGATATTAATAGGCAAATACATAAGAGTCTTTGAATACATGTTGTGATGATATTTCCATCAAGAGGTGCATCAATTTTTGGTCAAGATCTCGTACTGACAGAGAAAGAGATGAGCACTGTGTAAAGTCTCCTCCAGCACGTCCCAAACACTTTCACTGAGGTTAAGGTCAGGACTCAGAGGAGCCAGTTCATGTGTGAAAATGATTCTTCATGCTCTCTGGACCGTTCTTTCACTAATTTAACCCTGATTAATCTTGGCAGTGTCATCCTGGAATATGGCCATGAGACGTCTTTCTACATGGTTATTAAAGAACTAAAAAGCTACACACTTCATCTTTTAAGATTAAAAGAACTGTTGCCAAACATATAACATGCTAGAAACATTATCATCACTCTAACATTCATAGACTTATGTGTTTGCCTATTAAAATCTAAACAGCGTCTCTCTTTTGGGCCGGGCCATGTGTGTATATATATATATATATATATTTCACAGATGTTTGCATTCTTCATGAGAGTAAATGTGGAGATGTTCACAGACCATTTTAAGGAATTCCTTAAACATAACTGTTTTATACTTCTAAAATGATCTGTTCAGATGCACCTTAAAAGCAGATGTTGAGCAAAAGTTGCTTTTCATGTGTCTGTTTTTTTTGTGTAAGGAAATAAAACAAGTGTCAAATGTTGGGCTCAACAGTTATTCAGCATTTGTCATTTATTTATGCAATATACAGTTTGTCATATATTCATTTACATCTATAAAACACTTTCTGTATAAATTATACTAAACAGATTAAAAGAAAAAAAAAATACATATGGTCCACATGCCTCTCTCTCTGAAATGAGTACTGTAGTGACAAAACTTAGTGGAACGCTACAGGACAGAACGTGTAAAGGTAGAGGGGTCAGTAGTGTTTTACACACGTCCAGAGAGGCCCTGCGTTACTGTTATTATTCTGTCCCAGTTAATCGACTGATCTGGAAGTGAAAATAATTAGTCTAGTTAATACCACATTTGGTTCGTTTGGATCAGGAATTTACAAGAACGTTCTTAAATGTGTACTTGGGTCATTCCTCATCCTTATTTATCTATACCAAAATGGTGTACGAGACCCAAAATGAGCTCGAGAAGTAGTTTGCAGGCTTGCAATACTAAAGTAGGTGATGTCAAATATCAAATATCAAAATGTAACAAAATACATTTCATTTCATTAATTTGGTTTCGTTCTACATTTTGACAGTTTCTATGTCTAACTGCGGGATAAACTAGCTATAATAATAATAATAATAATAATAATAATAATAATACATAACACTTGTATAGAGCTTTTCAAGATACTCAAAGACGCTTTACATGAAGAGACAAACGAGGGCAACAAAAGAGCTAAGACAGTTAATGAAAAGTGGTTTTAAAGAGATGGGAGAAGCTTTAAGCATGACTAATGTTTTCATAGGGGACAATAAAACTGTCATGCATCGCCTCTCTGGACTCCTGTGTGATAAGAAACAGTCTAACGTTTTACCGGACAAAGTTCATTCAAGCTCAACAGATGGAGCAACACAGCTTAAGGATTTCACATTAAGGCCTGCTTAAGCTTGTCTTATTCCTATTCACTTTGTATTCAAGCAAAAGCAAGAAGGCGACAAGAAGCTTTAAAATACTGTAAAAATGTGCCGCTGGTCAATACTGAATCAATGCCAACGTTACCATCTTAGTCAAACCTGCGATAATCATATAATACAGCAACAAGTAAAATGTAAAATACTGGTAACGTGTTCCACTGGGCAACTGGTTTCCTGGAAAGCAGATGCGGCCCAAGTGTGGATTAGGAGTGTGCTGATTATCACTTCTACAACATATAATAATCAACACTCAGAAAAATTGGCATTGTATTTGGGAGAAGCGTGCCTAGGCGGCGTTTGTGCTCCTTAGATAAAGCCTGTCCTATTCAGTAGGATCAGAAGCACAAATGTCTTTCAAGGCCAGAATTCGGCTTAAAACATTTCCATGAAAGTTGGAAAACATGGGAGATTAAATTATCATTTTTTTCTTTCTTTTTTTTAGAAATACAAGATTGTGGCAACATTACTAACTGTGCTAAAAGTTTAAGCAATTATCACAGTCTGAGAATCTATAGCACTTACATTGTAACTAGGGCTGCAACGGATGCTTGAAAAATTGGAGCAGTTTGATCATTAAATCAAACGGTAAAATAGTTCAACTATTCCAACTGTAATAGTTCAACTACTAGTAACGCTAATCCACCATTAACATGCGAGATAATCACCACAGAAGTGTGGTGTAATAAATTATTTCAATTTTACATATTTAAGTTACATAAATCTTTTCATAATTTGATATCATCTGTTATCATTTTTTCTTACCTCTGCATCACATTATCATTTACGCATTCTGCTATCATCATTATAGCATTCTGGTCTGCGTTGTTTAGCGTTTGGTGTGGCTAAGTTCTGCAGGTTTGGCGTGCTGTCCCGAATAAGTGTCTTTCATTAGATTTGTATTCTTCTGCTGGATTTCAAAGAATTTCAAGAATTAAATCTCAAGCTCTTTTTCTTTATAGAATACTCAAATATTCGAGACAGTATAAAGCAGAATAGTTAAAAAAAAAAAACAAACATCAATAGTTGCAGCCCTTATTTTAACTGGTTAATACTGTATGAAAATAATCCCTGTTTCTCGCTCATCACCTCTAGTGATCATTCATTGCACCAGCAAAGGCAACAGTGACGAACAGAGCACAGGAGAAGGCAGTCTTAGCCATGCAAATGTCTTCACACAGCAAAAAGTAGTCATCAAAAGTTCAAATAAAAATCCACATGGCTGGGTTAAACTACACGGCGTCGTTTTGTGGCATTGCAGGAATACAGTCACCACTTTTTTTGGTAATGTCAGGACTAGTAATGTGCCGATAATCGGGTACAATATACACCGAAATATTCAACATTTATTATACGATTTTTATATTTGTCTTTATACATTTTATTTAATCTAAAATTGTTGTACTGTTATGCAAACAAGCTCAAAATGATTCAGTGTTATTCCGAATTACGGGCTAGTTTGTCTTTGTATTTTATCATTAGTGATGTTTTGAATGCGATATTGTAATGCATCAGCAATTACTGTGACATGAAATTGTAATATCGGCTTTTGGCTAATCAGGACATCAGTCCGTGCAGAAAATGTCTTGACATGTCAGTTTAAAAACAATCAAGCAAGGCATGAAAAGCATTTCACAGCTTTGTATGCACACAACTCGACCACTGGAAACATGATGGACTTGTTTGGTTTTGTAACTCCAGTGTATGATGCTGGGAAAATATTAGCTCCCAGATGAACAGTCGCTATGGATATGGATGTCTCTGTATATTTCTATATGTTTACTGATTGAGACAGGCTGATGTCAATCCGTGCTCGTGACGTGGCAGAGAGATTCAGTAGAAAGTGCAAATGGGAGATTCGTGTGCCATGTGACTGACTGTTGATTCTAAAGCGTTTAGTGCAATACGAACACAATCTCAAAATAAAGAAGCACTTCAGGGAGTGAGAGAAGTTTGCAGAGGTGGGCGATGTGACAATGTGATAGCACTTTTTCCAAATGTATGGTGGATTTAATACAGATTTATTCCTGAATTTCTCTTCTTTGACCCATATTTAGAATTGCAGTAAGGCCTGTGTTTTCAGGAACATGTACCAGAACTGCCAGTTAGCATCTGGCTCATTAGATATGATCATAAAACTTATCATGACTGAGTGTAAACGTAATGTCTCACAGCAGGAAGACAGTTAATACCAAACCGTTAGATCCCAAGTGTCCTAAACAACATCAGCCCGCCTGCATGACACTGATGAAGAATAGGCTGCAAAAGACTACAAGTGAAACAAACAGAAAAACAGAAAATGTGCAGGGCGGTGATACTCCATGATCAGGGTTGAAAAATACTATATTATACAACAGTCTTTACACCATATGGGGACAAAGTTAGGGAGGCCAGATTAAGATGGTTTGGACATGTTCAGAGGAGGGAGAGTGAGTATATTGGTAGGANGGATGCAGAAGATAGGGATAGGTGGAGAGTGATAATTCGCTGTGGCGACCCCTGAAGGGAAAAGCCGAAAGAAGAAGTAGATACAGTGCATGTTTATAACATTTACAGATATTTGCACGTTTTGTTTATTTGTGGTGAGAATTTTGGTCCTTTAAATTGGGGTCACTGTCTTTTACTGACCGACTCTCTACGGTTACAGTAACTCGGCGCTAACTGGTAGCTGATTATCCTTTTTTAACCAGTTGTTTCATTTCTTCTTAATTTGCTGAACAAATTTTGAACAAAACCTCACAACAGTGAGAATAAATACTGTGCATTGTGAGAAAAGTATTGTGATGTGATGTGATATTTTTGCCACATCGCCCACCCTGTACTTCAGTGTCTGCATTGTTTCGATATAACATTTGTTTCTGCTGTCGTGATTCCAGATCATCACAGTAAGTCACATGTAAACAGAAAAACAAAGAGCCAGTGCACAAGAGAGAGATTAAGTACTTGGGGAGATAACCATTCCCATGAGATACTCACATTTTTATACATTGTGTTTCGGTGACATTTAAGCTCAGTGCAGGCACTCAAACCTCTAAACCACATACAAACCGGAATTTAAAAAAAAATTACAAAACAAAAAATAGGGAGCTAGCCATCCACATAGCTGAAAATAAAGAGTGCTGAACAAATGGCAAAGGCTAAATCAGAAGCGCACACAGAATACGTATAAAAGAGAAATAAATACTGAAAAATAAAGCCTACCAGGTTTTTCAGGCATCCATCACTAAATGTCTAGAAATAATGAATCAAGGTGACTGGACTTGTTCTAACTTTGGAGACTTTTCTCTACTCATCGAGATTATAATTCAATTCCAGTTGTCTTGACTCACTACACTTAGATGCTGAAAAATAAAGCAGTAAAAGATGAAGCTTCCATAGATTGCGTCTCTTGTACAGAGTCAGTGTTACTAGCCTCATTGCGGTAGGGGAACTAGGACCTCGACGTAGTTGATGGGAAAGAAGCCTGACTCGCCGTTGATCATCCCTTCGTACCAGTTCTCGTCGATCTGATTGGTAAGGATGATGATGTCTCCTTCCTTGAAGCCGAGCTCCCCCTGGTTTTCAGGCTCGAAGTTGTACAGGGAGCGGCAGCACGGCTGGTCCATGTGCAGCTCCGTCTCTGTTTCGGTAAGAAGTAATGCAATTATATAAAACAGCTGTTTATAGCTGCTATAAGGTAAGTGATCACAGAAATGAATTTGTTTCATGGAGACAATATTAAATGCAACTTTACCATGTTACCATGTGTTAGTTAGGTTTAAAAATTACCATTTAAAAAGTTATTCATTAATACAGTACAAATTGTTGGCTGGGGAGTTAGAGGAATACAACACTAACGGATGCTTTTAATGGAAAATAATAAAAAATCAGGGTATCAGTATGTCTTACAATAACCAACTGGCTGTTTGCCAGACAACGAAGTTACCAGTTCTTGATAGTGTTCATGTCTAGCTTTACATATCCAGTTTATTTTAAACCTGCCATGTTGTGATGCCAAAACCACAACAACATGCACATCATTAGATCTGACTCAAAAGACTGATGATTTTGCATAGCAGTGCCTTCTAAAATCAATATTATCAATAGTCATTTGAATTTTTCTCGCACCCACCACCCCAGTGTCAGTGGTGATTACAGCTCTGGTGCGCTCAAATTCTGTACAAATCCGGTAATACTCACGACTGTTCACACTGAGGCTTTCCGACCACTCTGGATTGATGGGAGGTGGATGGCTGATGTAATCAACTGACACCAAAATGTGGAGAGTGACCATGAAGTGCACACATACACACACAAACACACAAACACAGAGACCAATGATGAACATGGACGCGGTCGCAAAACCAAAATCAACAAAGTGATTTGCTCAGGAATTCATTCGTCTTCAGCAAGCACATACGTATTCATATCCTAAAGGAATTTTCTGTTCTTTTCCCAAAGGCCATTTCTGTGGAGTATTTGTTTAAGGAACAGCTTGGCCTAGAAGTTAAATGCACACACTGTTCCTTATAATGTAGTCAATCACCCAAGACGTGTTTGGTGTCTGAAAGCTGCTTCTTTAGTTTTGCACTGGACCTATGAAACCAAAAGCCACCATTTTAGAGTCCTACAATATACACGGCTAAATGATCACACACACGTCTTATAAGGCAACACCTGACTCAATAGCATTTGTACTTAAACTGTTTCACTAAATAACAGAGTAAGTATTAAAAATATACAAATCAGATTAGAACTATATTATCATCCAAATCATTCCCAAAATACAATTCTGCCTTTAAGGATGAAAATCTGAATGCTTCATCTCCTTCCTTATTCTGAGGCAGAAACAGAGGAAGGTCGTCGATTTGAGATACTGAACAACTTGACACAGTTTGAAGCAAGTTTAGCTTCAGACAACAGACATGCCTTGGCTCTCTGACTTCATTTTTGCCAGAATGTCACATAGTATGCTTGGGTCAAATCCCATTTTAACCACTAGAGGGAACCACTATATACTTCTATGCTTATGTACCAAAATACTGCCTGGCTGAAGTTTTCTGCAAGCCTTTCAACACAAACGGGTATATATTTCATCAATATATGTTTACCTATAAGTCTGCTTATAGATCTGTTTATATATTTGCTTATAGGACTTTATCAGCAGTGACTGTAAAGACTGAGAAACCTACTTTTTCCATTTACACCGTGGTTCACTTGAATATCTGCAATGGATAACAGGAGATGAGTTTACAACAAAATTCCTCAGACCATTCCTAAAAAGATGTTTAGTGATGTGACTTGGCGATATGACAATATAATAACAGTTAGCGAAGCTTTAACATCATGATTTACTTTTTTTGAGCTTTTTTGTGGACATCTTAAGATCATCAGCCATTTTATAACTGCATATTCATGCATTTGAAGTGAAGATGCTTACAGAGCTACAGATGAACAAGAACTAAACTTCAAAATTGAGTATTCTGAGTAGTTTTTGAGTTTTTAATTAAATTTCACAAAGAAAATATAAAGTATTGATGCTGTTTTATTCACAGATGTTTTCTTTGCCTTTACACTAACATTACTAACATTATATTACGTTTTATAACCTCTACTCTTAATTAATATTTAAACTGTTTAAGTGATTTCTAATGATTTTCAAACATATATATGATATAAAACAC
>CM074955.1:9876877-9899377 GCA_037577455.1 Pangasius macronema
TGTATCCTTTCAGTCAAATTTCGCACTGCAAACATCAGTGACAGCTTTAACTTGTCAATGCAGGCAAGTGACCGCCTTCACGTCGTGCAGTAAAATCGCGTAATGCACCCCTAGCTGTGGATTAACCCCTTATTTAAATTCGATGAAGGACAGAAATGGTGTCAAGTGTATGTTTTTGCGACCGGTCACTGTAAAGGGAATCAGGTACAATTACGTGAACTGATCGATTAATGCTCACCATTCGTTATTACATTGCAGTAGCCACCATTTTTTAGCCTTGTCAGTTAGGTTTCTGGACAATGTCATTTTGGCCTGTAACACTGTCATTTAATACCCAACAACATAAAGACAAGAATTAAATTCACCAAGGATCCCTTTATTCCATGTTTTCCTGCCTGCCTACTCTCTCTCACTATGTTCCATAACAACTGCAGCCTGAGGTCAAACGCACTCCCACACATGGCCCCATTAAACACCCACGGCTTGTAAAGCAAGTGAAGAGTGAAGCGGTAAAGTTCAGCTTGATACAAAAAATGTATGTTTCATTCGTTATCATTCAAGAGTTTCAAAATTAAAAAAACTAAAAAACCCTACAACTACTGCACTCTGCAGTGAGAAATCCCCCTTGAGCCAGAGCGTGTAGATACACGCTAAAACCGGCGCTCCCAGCTGATGCTGACTAAGACTCGTGTCATTTGTCATCGGTGGAAATGAAGCAAGAGTGACAGAGAAAACAAGCAGGAGCCTTCTACACTTACACTGAAATCCCGGCTCTTTAGCTCTTTAGCTATAGTGTAATCACACCTTATAACACATATATTTACTATGTAAACTACACTTCTAAATTAATTTATGTGTAGTTACTGGTACTTTACTTTTTTTCTTTGTCAAAACGATACCTCGAACTTAAGGTGCAAAAGTATTTGAATGTGAATTTTATATATTTGAATTATTAACATATCGCATTAAATAAATGAATAATCCCCCCCCCACACACACACACATTATTTACTTCATTTTGGTCAGCGTGTGTGAAAGATCTTGCAACGAGCAGTTAGCCGAGGCAGGAGGCAAGTGTATAAACTCTGTGTAGGTTTTACTGGAGCGAATCCAGGAATCGTAGTCAGAGGTCAGAACACAGGCCGACGAGGCAATCGCAGGCATATCCAAAACACGAGTCAAACAAACAGGCACAGGTCCAAGCAAAGAGGAACTAGAACACGGAAGCACAAGGCTAAGAAACGCACGATAACAATAAATGAGACTTTGTGCAGGTACACAGTCACAACGGGGTGTAAACCAAATAAGTATGGGCTAATGCAATCCAACGGGAAACAGACCAATGGCATGACAATGGTGACAGGACCAAAACGTTTCGTCTCCGTGTACTGTTTATTTGGTTTCGTGTACCACTGACAACCTTTGACGCTACACTCCCTCCTTCGGTACACAGCTCATCACGTAAATCCATTTGTGGTTTGTCTCTACGGAGCGTTGTAAGATGGCTGCCAAGTGGACAGAGCACCGCCTAACTAAACCTAAGCTACGCTGGAGTGGATTTGCTATGAAAAATGCATGGCATTCTAACCATCCAATCCAATGCCATTACTTTTTATTACATCCACGCTTACAATTTCCCATTTCAAAAAGGATAACTTAAGAAGCCATGACACTAGCATAATGGCATTACAGGAGATCAATTACTCCATTAGGAAAACTGCTATTCTGCAAGACAGTCTTTAAAACAGAGTTGTGTTACAATCCAAAGTCGTTGCCAGGTCATGGTTTCGTGGATAGAGAGGGATGGTGAGCAGACTGAGAATGAGGTTGGGAGTGTATCGATCTAGAAGTACCAGGAAAAAAAATGAACCCAGACACTTCAACCTTGAATGCCCAGGAGTCCGAAAAGCATGGCCAGGGGGCCAGGGATGTTTCTTCTATTTAGTTACAGCAGTGTAAAAAAAATAATAATAAAAATAATAAGTTTAAAACTCTCATTAATTAATCGATAAATAACAATGATCAGTTATTTATTATTTAGCTCTTATTCATCAGTTATTAGTCTATATGAGTGGCCATTTGAAGTGGACGGGTTTAATGCAAACCTCAGTAAGTCAAAAGCAAATCAGCATATAAATAATGACACCCTGGAGCCAATGTGTTCTGTCTGTAGAGGTTCAGGAATAGAAAGCTCTAATGGCTCTAACACACAAAATATGATTTTACACATATTCAAATAATGTTAATAAAATAAATCTCGGTTGAGATGAATTTACGCTACAGTTAAAGGTTCCCAGGCTACAAAAGGTTCGAATCCAACATAAAAGCCAGATGAATTCGTGAGCTCCACTCATGTTATGAGTAGATTTCAGTGAGGTGAGTGTGGTGGCAGTGCTTGTGTGCTTGTGTGGAGAAAAGGTGAAGCTATAATGCAGTGCTATAATCAGGAAGCCTGACCAATGTGTCCTTTGTGTGAGGAAATGAAAACGCAGCTTCCAAGCTTTAAAGCAAAGGCAGCGTTGAACCTGCAGGCAAAAAAGCATCAAGTGCAGAACACAGGATGTGAAACCTCTACTCTGGTGATGGGTTCCTGGTAGAAAAGACAAGTACTTCACTTGTACTGTTCAAAAACTGAGACATGTTTAATTAGGATTTTATTCAAGTAGATGACGCAAAGAGTCTGAAAATAACCATTTCAGAAAATAATGGAACTCAATATAAATATTTATCTGGATATTATTCAGATAATGTGTTCTAAACAGATACAAATAGGAGGTGCACTATTTGTTTAAATTTGCCAGAATGGTTCACAGGGCATTCGGTTGCGACTAGAGATGTGCATAAAGACCAATCAAAGGATTAGGATGCAACGAAAAGTCACATGAGCAAGAGGAAGTCAAATATGAAGCTCAAGTGACAAAAACCACGTTCATTATCATTAATATCCAGCCATCCTTAATGCCTGGTCAGGGGCACAGTGGTAGAAATTAGACTTCTAGTTTGCTGATATTTTTGGAAACACTAAGTTTGTTAGAATATGCCAGGTACAAACAAAAATAATAACTGTGCAAACTGGATTACAAACAGTCCTGAACACATCTGTAATTGAGAACAGTTATGAAGTCGAGTGATGTAGCTGAGGTTGAGGAACTCAGAGTCACAATTCACACACCGAGCTGACAGTGCTGCCATTTCTTCCAGTGTATTCCAGTGTTTCCCGAGATGTATGGCTCATACATAAAAAAAACTGTTCCAGTTTAGGCCACACCCACTTTATACCCACCTAGTACAAATAGCACAACATTGTAGGACAGGAGTACACATATAGTTCAGGTAGAGATGATAGATGGAAAAAATCTGACTCACTGCCATGACAGAATCACTTTCTGAAGCTTTGTAGAAAGAGATGACCAATTAGGTCAGGATAAAATTAGCCACTGGTCTATTGTGGAAACACAGTGAGAGGAAGCGAATATAGAAATTCTCTGACTGAAATTGAAGTGAAGTGCCCCTTTAGAAGATGAGTTTAATGGAGCTCTGTTTCAAAAGCTCTGATTGTAACAAATACATGCAAGTCACATATCTAATCTATCTTAATCTAAGTCACATATCTAAGTCACATATCTATTCACCAAGTTTCCAGTATTAATAAGGGGTATTGAGTTAAATGAATATTTCAATCGAGAATGAAATTTAGCTAAATATTTTATATGTTGCGAGGAGAGAACACTGAAGCCAAAACGGTCGTAAACAAGTTGGTGACTTTTTAATCCAGGTCACAAACATGATGGGCTACATCGAAAACTTCATTCCCCTCTCTGGGAATTCATCCATCCATCCATCCATCCATCCATTCGCTGTACTGCTTATCCTACAAAGGGTCACAGGGGAGCCTGGAGCCTATCCAAGGGGACTAAAGTCACAAACGAGGGGGTTTATGGATATATATAGGATATAGGATATATATATATATATATATATATATATATATATAAAATAGTCAATCAACATTCCTCACTATTTTGTATGAAGTGATATTAAAATAAAGCTGATAACTGTTTTTAATCTCAAACATCTACACAAAGAAACGGTACATACTGTATTTGAGCTTGTGTGGTCTCTTACAATAGACTTATACGTCATGGCTTCCCTTTTTCTTTTTTTCTTTTTTTCCAGGAAATCCAAGCTACAGCTGCAAATCCATCTGCGTTTACAATAATTCACCGTTATCACACATAATGACAGGCTGAAACATGTTTGACGTCAGGACAGCTTGTTTCCTTTTATCAGTCACTGCTTATCGACCACCTACAAGGCCATGCAGAGCTTAAATTAGCAGCTAATACGCTACACTGTTACTGTGGGTGGTTATATAGAGTTCTGTTCAATTCAGCTCATCTTTACTGTATATNTTATTATTATTATTATTATTATATAGATTAGATTAAATTAGACCATTTTTGAGAGCAAATCCGTCTGCTTTTATAGTAATTCACTGTTATCACACATAATGACAAGCTAGAGGAGCTGGAGTTCAATTCTTTCAATTGATCTTGATTTACACTCACTTGCCACTTTATTAGGAACACCTGCACGTTCATATAATTATCCAATCATGTGACAGCAGTTCGAAGCATAAAATCACGGGTTAAGAGCTTCAGCTAATGTTCACATCAAACATCAGAATGAGGAAAAATGCAATCCCAGTGACTTTGACCGTGGAATGGTTGTTGGTGCTAGATAAGCTGGTTTGATTATTTCAGAAAACTCCTGGGATTTTCACACACAACAGTCTCAAGAGTTTATACATAATGGTGCAACAACAACAACAACAAAAAAAACGTACAGAGAGCAGCAGACAGAAACATCTTGATAATGAGAGAGGTGTGAGAGAATGGCCAGACTGGTTTAGGAAATCCTACAGCCACTCTACACAGCCGTGGTGATTGGCATTACGTCGCCTGGCCTTTTCCCAGTTTTCAGCTGTCCAGTTTCAGTGACCCTGTGCCCACTAGGTTGGCTGACATGAGTGGAACCTGACGTGGTCTTCTGCTGCTGTAGCTCAACTGTAGCGGCTGATGTAGCTCATCTCAAGGTTTAACGTGTTGTGCGTTCTGAGATGCTTTACAGTTATGAGTCCATTCTTTCATCCCGGTTTATGATACTATCAATAGATTACATTTAAACAGATTACTGAGAAAAAGGAGGACAAGATAATGGTGTGTTTTGCCAGAACTGCCTTCCAAATGGGACAAACTGTATCTCAGGGGCACAAAAATGCTGCCCAGAAGTCTATCTGGGCATCCCTCTCGCGAAAGCAACGCAGGGTTACTGAAAACATACTGAGCATGTCAAATACGGTTCCATAAACATGAAGCTGTACAATAACCCACTGTACATTACTCCAATGTGGCATTTCCTGCGTTGAGGAGTTCGAACAATAAAGATGGCTGAGACAATGTTTTTAGTTTAAACAAAGCATGCAACTTAACTTCTTTTACTCTCTAAAGAACTGAGACAATACAGCTGTGGAATGAATGGAGCAACTACAATGTCTTTTCCTTGAATTGTATGCACCTAACAATAACAACATGGCACCTAAGACAGCGTTTATGCTGTCTCAACGCAGACATGAACTGCAAATAAATGAAAAGTGATGTATTCTGATAAACTATAAACAAGTAATAAAATCGAACCCAAACACAGTAATTAAGGCATTTTCCGATACTGAATAACTTATCACTCCTGCACATTTATAAATATTTATAAACTCTTAAAAAAACAACAAAAAAAACAACCATTTTCAGTGTTTTGAATTTGCATCATATTGCAATGCCTTCTGGGTAAATACTACTCCTTTACTTTAGAGTTATGCTGAACATCTTTTAAGATAGCAGCAGTGATTAAACTCGAGCCAAGGATCCAAATCAAATGATCAAAGACAGGTAAGCGGTGTGTTTTATGAAATCCATTAACGGTCTTGGGGCGGGAAGTTCATATCGTGATGATACACTGTCTGCCTTGTAGTTCAGAATTAATCACACACACACTGTCACTGGAATGGAAAAAGAAAGCCATAAATCCAGAAATAGCTGACAGCAGCCATCAATATCTCAAAACTAACAATCCAAACGAACAGTCGCAACACCGTACATAAGACTGAGGATTCTGCAGATTCTGGAGTGAGTGTATGGTTGACTGTCAGCCCTCAGGATGCTTGTATTAATTGGGTCACAAGATGCACAGATGGTATCAAATACAAATGATTCTACCAAGTGGCATGTTCGGTATCGAGCATGATAAGAGCTGAAGAGGATCTGGATAGAATCTACACCGGGGTTTCCTTCCTAGATAACATGAGGTGCGTGATCAACACACGCATCAATTCTCACATGTAAATAAGCCACTGATTTCATATCAGAGGTGAACAAATCAGTAACCTGGGCAGCCAGATCTGACAAACAGATTTCCTGTCTCGACTGTTCATATTTTCTACAGTTGCCCAGCAGATAAGTATGTTCATCAACCAGAAAAACTTCTTTATTGACTTTCTCAAAATAAAAGTTTTCATTTTCTGTGTAGCTATGTTATGTACTTAATGTGCTTTACAGTGATGTGACGCACCTTGGCTTTCAGAATATTGTTTTCCGAACTATTCCTTTAAACAGATTCAAGCTTTTCCCAATATTTCACAGAATTGAGCTGGGAGAAATCAGTAGAAACGTTTAAATGTCATTTCTACTGTGGTTGAGCTGAACTATTAAGGCTGCTCATATACTTTCTCTTAAACACTAGTTCTCGCCATATTGTAGCACATATGGAAACGAGTCTGTGAATTAGAGCAGGCAGTTGCACCAGCTGAACGTCAGTCTGTCAGTATTATGTACAGACACTGGACATATTCTGGTGTTTAAACATAGGCTGTTTACTGTAAACTGAAACAGACATGAAAATCTTGAATAAACACCGATCTGTGCTTACTGGGATTACTACTCCGACTACGTACAACTTCCTGAAAGACATAAACCCCCAGAGAGAGAAAGACAGAAAAGAGGGGGGCATCCTGTGCTGCCGCAACGCGTTTTCTCATGGACCTTAGAGAGAAGTGTTCCCAGCCACCACCTCCTCTATTACGCATATGAAATTGAGAGTTACCAGACACATACACGGGTTCAGAAATCTGAGCTTACCATCATGAAGTGTTCTCATTTCATCAGCTGTCAAACGCTAATAGAAAATTTAGCTGAACTGATTCTTCTTATTCGAGACTCCATTACTTGACTCTCAATAATTGAAACAAATCTATTTTTATCTCTGTGAGAAATCCTCATATGAAACTGAAATCGATCTGGACTTCCCTTTTGGACAACATTGAATACGTTGCATTCAAACAGTAACACATGCATACTCCTAACACCAAATTCACACCGTACACTCGCAAGAGCAACATGTGAGTGTAGTGTAAGGGGTCATCCATCCAAATCGTACTTAGCTCTTTCCTCTAAGTGCTACAGACAGCACCAAATAAACAGCAGCTCTTCTTTTCTAGGCATTCCTCTACGTCTGCTTATTAGTTATTGGCAGGCAAACATGTGTTTTTATTCCTACAGCCCATAACGTACAAGGCAACCGTAGGAGTGACAGGCAAGTCTCATGCGAGCACTCACAGCATGTTTATTAGGGCCTTATTAGGGCCCAATAATCATAGCAGTAGTTCATAGTCAGGGTCAGGGAACAGACACAGAGAAGAAAGACAAAAACAAGCTACGATCAGAACCAGAAATCACAGGAACATAACAAAGGCTAGGAAATAGTATCACTATGAAGCGTAAGGAGCTAGACTCAGAAAAAAAAAACACAGGGCTTAGAATTGCACAGAGACATGCAATACTTCAATGCTGCACAGAAAGGGCAAGCATGGGATCACAGCCAACAAAGGAGCTCAATATCTAGAAACTAATGAATGAATTGGAGGCAAAGAACACCATGTTCTGATACTAGGACACATTGGTGGGAGTTATTTTACTTACACCGTGGGCACCGTTTGCATATGACAGTGTCGACCCTGTCAGAGCTGCTGTTATAGAAAATTAATCAACACCTCCTGACAATTCAGATTTGAGAATGCAACAACTCTGTGGAATAAAGAGCGTATAAAATAAGGCAAACATAGGATACTGCTAAAACTAATCAATCACAGGGAGAAACAAAAACAGGAAGGTGTGACTAAATAAGAAAAATGGAAGTTAAACAACAAGTAATTAACTTCAAGTCTCCTGGTATTTTGTCCATCTTGTTCACTGTGTATATAAATAAATGTACTCACTTAGGGCATTTACACACATGGCTCGTTTGGAGCGGTCAGATCGGCACCAAAACAATCGGTCCGAGACCAGCTGAAAGAGTTGGTCTCGGCCTGACTGCAAACAAACTCTGGAGCTGTTTGCTTGTGGTGAGAAAGCAATCCGACCCAGTGGACCAAAAAACCCAAGCTGTTACGTTGCGTAAATAGCGTGTTTGTTCTGCTAATGGCTCGCAGCATGAGTCACGGTTTAACTTGCACCAAAGACGAGGTAACTTGCCTCACTGAAATTTGGTCTGACGAAAATATTTCTGAACAACTTTCAAAATGCATAAAAACACGGTGGTTTACAAGGTGTTTAGCAAGCGTCTCAAGGAGATAATAATTACTACAGCTAAAATGAAAGCCACAAGAGGCTTGTGCCGCTGCTGTCTATCGATCATGATGGAAGACTGCTATGACCAGAACCCTGAAACATAAACAGGCGCTCTCTGCCCAATGAGAGGACAGTTTACTGACATGTGATTTTCATAAACACATTCTGGTTTGCTTTGAAAAGTTGCCTTGTGAAAGCGAACCAAGCCAAGGAGAAAATGTAAAATTATAACGATTTAACCGTTTCAATCAAAGCACAGATCTACAGGTCTGAAAACAGCCACACACTTCCATTACAGTTTTAAGCACATCAAAATGCAACCAATTCATTTTGATGTGTGATCTATAGATATCTAACAATAACTGGCTTGACAATGTACTGCAAAATACGATGCATAATAGTATTAACATATTAACATAATAATATATACATTATTATGAAATGCTAAATTATTGCAGCTACTGCTGCTCGTGCTTCAACGTATGATTAACTTGAAACTGAAACTGACACCAGCAGAAACTGTTTCGTTAAAATTCTTACAGTGAAAACAGCTGCTGCTAACCATGTTGTCATTTCTTAATTCGCAATATATATATATATATATATATCATAAGATCATAAACGATGATAAAAGGCAATTATCATGAGATAAAATCATGTATTGGTATATGCCTAGTCATCTACAGGCTGCCCCAAAAGTCTCCATACATAGAGGAAATTAACACTTTTTTTTAGCAAAATGTAACTTCCTCTACATGACTGCCATTTCTTTGTAAACACACACGGAGTCATCTCTCCAGCTCATGATGAACTCATGTTAACACATCTATATAGACACATATATATGTGTGTGTGTGTGTGTGTGTGTGTGTGTGTGTGTGTGTGTGTGTGTGTGTATATATATAAAGAAGCAATAAATGTCTGCACTGGATGCTGCAATGAAAACAAGTGCTGGCGGCTCCACTGTAAGCACTTCACATTCTCCTCATTTCAACGCTTATCCCTGCCCTCAGAAGCACAAGAGCCATTACAGCCTTGCACAGTGTGTAATCACTGAGTAATGTGTGTAATAAACACAGGGGAGAGTGACACTCATCCTGGAGGAGGGGGTGCTCTAAATACATGGACTGTGATCAATATTTAATGAGTGAGCAAGGTTGTGCAAACACAGCTTTCATACTGGTGCTACTGTGCTCAGCGAAGAGGCTCAGAGTTCACATAAATCAAAGACGCACACATTTTCATTGTGGGCTCGATTTGGACACAAACACCTAGCACATACACTGCTATTTGACCGTGTGCAGTATATTCTGCTTTATATTAAATTTTAATATCACATACACTATATGGCCAAAGGTATAATAACCTCCACTATTCTGGGAAGGCTTTCCACTAGATTTCGGAGAGTGGCTGTGGGGACTTGTTCATTCAGCCACAGGTCACACTGATTTCATATGATCAGAGATGTGCTAGTACTCTATACATACAGCCAGACAGTGTAACAATACTTATAAGTAAGCTGCCTTAGAGAGATTTTATATTGGGAATGCAAACACCGTCCAAAAATGCTCCATAATCAGAAAAACTCCTCCCAGTGAGGATATTTTTAAGTGAAGAAATATTGTGCATGAGGAATTTGACAAGAGGTTGCAGCCATAACGCACAACCCTGTCCACACACACTCACTAGTGCATCAGTACTCACTTCCTCTCATGTTCCTTAGACCGACTGATTGTTCAGGTTGCAGGAAGACAATACATAATGTAGTCCCACAAGTCATGCTTTGCTTCAGTGCACACTTGCCTGTAGTGCTAGCAGCTTTATTTACACAAAAAACCTTGACCAAGCAGAGGACAGCTACAGATAAAGTACTGGAAGAGCCCAAAAACAAAGCGTTTTACATACAACCCTTTGACTTCATTAAAAAAAAAAAAAATACTCATGTAAGTCACACAACACTCCAGAAGCTATGTTATGTGTATTAACAAGAACCTTGACACATTTTCATCCCAAACTGTACATCAATAATAATGACGAGTTACCTCTAGTTTACACACTTTACCTGAATTATAGTTTAGTTTTTACTGGACAGACCTCTCCCAGTGCTGTACTGACAACAGAGTTACAGAGCTACACCATTTCTCATGTTCTCCAAACAATATATTTCCAAACAATTATTACAACAACAACAACAACAACAAAAAAAAAAAAAACCCTCTGGCTCCTAAGTCCTAAATGTGAGACATTCAAAAGATGGTAGGAATTCCACACTTATATTCATACTTTGAGATAAAGACACAGACTGTTTGGTATACGCCTACAATCAGTTCTATGATGATAATCACGACCACTAAAACTGATGTGTGTAGGCATGCTGATCCTAAATTATCACACCACAATAACTGCCTAACACTTTATTTTGGCTTATACCACAGCACTTTTGAATGCTTGATTCTGGCTGATCAGAAAGAGTTGATTAATATTCTATAACAGCAGCTTAGCGGGCTGTAATTCAAATCACAGGTTTATATTGGAGAGTTGGCGTGGGGTGAGACGATGGAAGGGGGGGGGGGGACATGTGTTTCTTTTAATGACATAATAACTGAACAGGTCAAAACCTGGACTTTTGCTGCTTGTCAGGGGCAGGGCGTGCAGTATTTGGGCTCTTTTCTGTACTTTGACTCGGAGCAGAAGAGCAAGTGTTGCCTGGGAGTGTTTAAAAAACACAGATATTTTTGTCTGTTTTTCAGGTGGTTGATGCGACATATTCTCCGACGCACGCTCTCTATCCGCTGGGAGTGTACTGCTCACCTGTTTGCGCGCACATGGGTGTGTGTGTGTGTGTGCATCGGGGCGAAATTCCGCTGCGCGCGATACAGGGCAGAGGAGAACTGTAAACGCGTGAACATGTAGAGACAGAAATGACGTGCCGTTGTGTAAATAAGATAAATAACATAAGGCTATTTAGTTTGTTTAATAAACGAACAAAGTATAGACCTGTTCTATAGGAAAAGTAACCTTAAATGACTTCCGTTGTGATCTGGCACTATATAGAAAATAAAATCAAATAAAAATGAACTTGACCTTCTAGAGGATGCGGAGGGGCCATTGGGGGGATAAGGGTGCCCCCTAATATAATGGCAGGGGAAACACTGGGATAACTTGTCTCATGGATGATTCACAACATTAACTGTGATTATTGCACTATAGAGTGACAAGTCATTGCAAACAAAGTAAGTGATCGCTTCAGTTATTGCCTTTTACTGGCTGTAAGTGTGGGGTATCACGCTCTGAAAGACACTGCTAACACTAGCGCTAACTGCTGCATCTTTATCTGCAGGCTTCCTTTTAGTTAACATGATCCCATGTCACCTCTGTAAGTGTGTAGCAAGGCTGATGGTGCTTCCAGTGTATTTTTTGCAGAGTTATGAGTTTTGCACATACATTTGCAGTGCTTTTGTTGAAAACTTCCTGTTGAACTTTTGTTGAGCTTTGGTTTTTCTTTACATCTCCACCAATTGCTGTGGTATAAATGGAATAAAACACTTTGGGATAACATGTTGCTAAGACTCAAGACTGTCAAGACACCTCCATCCCGACCCCATGGTCAATTATTTTTCTATACCATCGCACCTCACCTTGTCATGTTTCATTCCTTACTTACTTACTTAAACATTGAATTGTTTTCTTTTTTTTTTCTTTACAAAATTGTTAATCGTTGTTCTGATATATTGTTTACTCTTCAGTGAGCAAAATTATCTTTTCCAATGAGGACACAGAAAACTGGCCATAATAAGAACCGTTAGAAAACAGCTGTCCTTATGCTTCCTTCCCAGTGGCATAGCATTGCGCAAACGCTGCCAAATATTTCCACCTACCTGGTTATAACTTATCAGCTAACAATTCAGTGTTTATTCAGCTTTGTGTGTATTCAACATGCTAAACCATAACAGACATATTCCAGTATGATTTCATGAATAACAGGAAAGCGGTATTACGGCTTGGGGTTTTGGTCGTTCTGTAGAAGCAGAGACGATACCAGAGACAGCAGTGGTTAGAAAGAGAGAGAGGGAGGAAAAACACGCTGTGGTAAAAGATAAGCGAGGAATGCACAGGACAAAGCACAGATGAGAAAACACACAGTGATACAGATGTGGAATGCATGCATGTGGTGGAGTCAAGCACCAAAACTGTTTTTATCTGATTGATTATGAAGAATCTAATAAGATCATTTGGAGATGATATTTCACAAACAACACACTGTCAGTCGTAATGCGAAAGTTCAGCAAAAAAATAAAAAATAAATAAATAAATTCCTGCAACTGAAACTCATCATACAATCAACTTAAGCACTTAATTTCGTGTGATGCCTGATGCTGCACGCCACAACAACATAATTCATAATTCCCAATGTTTTTTTACCCACAATTTTAATACAGCCACTCTGTATTCTGCTGCTTTCTAAAACTGTTTATGTAGAAACATAAATTAGAAGAAGCAGAAGTGAGGTCTTTTGAGGAGACTGTGTAAAGTCATGCAGTTTGCACAATTCTAACGTGGAAGCTTTCCTTAGTTAGCTGCGTTAACCTCGTAGCTCCAGTGCAAAAACTGAAGAAGAAAACACCATGTCAACATGTCTTGGCTATTCTGCATGACATATTTAGGATAAGAGTTACACTCTGTACTGTTCATTTTGGCCAAACTGTTCTTTTAACTAATATAAGCCCAAACGATGTGTCCTTATTGGCAGGAAGATATTAGTGTATAACACACAGAGCAGCTTGATGGGAGCCAGTATCAGGTGTTAATCGGTAAAAGACAAGAAGTAACAACGTGTGTTTGAAAAAAATTCAGTTCCAAGACATGCAGATATATTGCAATTTCATACAAAGATTTCTCAGACGGCTAAAGTATTCGTGAATAAAAAGATTCAACTGATCAAGCCACTATTAGTTTTTAGTAAACTCTTCTTACTAGTGGCGTCAGAGTCTTGAACCCAACTACAGATGACTCAAGTGTTAAAAACATTGGCTATTGTTATATTATACAAGAAGTTTATGATATTTACTGCACATTTGATGTTGCTGTTACCGGAATATGAATCCTAGATGTAACATGTTTCTGTGAAGATTATTAAGTGAAGGTTTTGAATTTCTGGAGCAGGTCGCATACTTCCAAGCTGCTCGTAAAAACATTGGAATGAAACAGCGCAACATCTGGTTTTACTCATATGGAAAAATGAAAGTCTCATTTCTAAGCCTGCTGTTAACTTTTAGTAATATAGCACGTTAAGGAAATTAGAACTAAGTTAACTTGCGAATGTTAATGTACGCTGTCTGATTAGAGATAAGTGTGTCATCTTATTTCCACTTTCCATTCGCTACTAGACATTTAAAACATTTAAAAGAGGTAAAAATCCACAAGTATTTGGATTAAATATAACATCCAGGTGTACTTTGTACATATACAATTCCTGACTGTTCCCCATCTGTTGCTATGCTCAGTTTGTTCACTTACATACATGTACACACTTACATTATCAGTCAGATGTACAGTATATCTGACATCGAGCAGAAAAAGGTGCGTCACACAATTAGTAGAAGGTCGCGAAGTAGTCACATTCAAAGACTGGTGCTGTAAGCTGGACGTTTTTGGTTGGTGGACTTTTTCTCAACCCAACAGTGGTATTGGAGTGTTTAAAAAGCCCAGCGATGCTGCCGTGCCTGTCTGACATGTTTGTACCAGCTCAGTGGTGGTACTAGGTGGTGGTCCCTTTGTGCTGGTTGATAGAGTAGAGGAGCAGACAAATTGTGCAAAGCAACCGTGGAAAACCCGTTTGTCCACCTAGAAATGGACCTTTATTTTAAGTTCACCTGATAAAACATGAAGTAAACGTTTACTGACAGTGCTGAATTAACAAATACATCATTTACTCAACTAAATGATGTATTTGTTCAACTAAACACAGTTTAATTTATCCATTTTCTGTAACTCTCATCCTACACAGGGTCACATGGAGCCTGGCGCCTCTCTGTCCCCTGAGCCCCGTGTTCCGTCCCCTGTGGGTTGGGTGGTGTCCCGTGTTAGCGCGTGTGTAAGTGTGTTAAGCCAAACACCAGTCAGCCCACAGTGCACATCTTTGGACCGGGGGAGGAAACCAGAGTACCCAAAGGAAACCCCAAAGCACTGGGAGAAAATGAAAACTACACACACACACACACACACACACACACACACACACACACACACACACACAGGATAGAGGCAGGTTTCAAACCCCCAACCCCGGAGGTGTGAGATAAGTTTGCTATCCACCAAGCCATCATGCCCACTTACCAGTTTACCTGATATAACACTATAAGAGTTAATTCAATGCTGTGGGTGTTAAGTCAATGTTGTAGCAGTTATTTCAACACTGGATGAGATTATTCAATACTAATATTACACTTGTTACTTCAGCCTTTTGTAAAGTTTTGTAAAGTTATCTCTCTCCTGAGGAGACAAAGAAGAAAATCCTAACCTGTTGACTGAAAAGTCTGAAAAAAGCAGTACTTGCCAAATACAGCTTTATAAATATCTATTACCACATACAGGCACCTGAATGACCTAATTCACCTTTATTATTTTAATTTGTGTGAGGTAGCCACCTCTAATGTTCATTACTCATTCATTCACTCATGTTAGCCTATATGAGATATTATACATATGAATAATTATGTGTTGGCCAAACACGAATATGTTGAAGAATCAAATCAAAATCCTCCTAAAACACAACTGTAGAGCAAAGTAGCTAGCATTGTTGCTAACGACACGAGAAGAGCACGAGCGCTGAAACACGACCAGACCAACATACCGTTACCGTAGAAACGTACTTACAGGAATTGCTACACTGAATATGCTAACGTTGCTAACAATGAATGGGAAAGAATGGGAAAGTAGTAGCCACCAGTTAGCATGATGTAATTTATCAATTTATCTGAAGGTGTTTGGTGCCTATTCTGGATTTGTTTGTACTTAGCAAACATTTTCGGTAAACCATTCCTCTGAATCAGCTCTGTGTTTGAAAAAAAAGGAAGGAAATGCTTATTTAAAAGGATGAGAGTACATCTTTCAGGCCGTCGCGCTTCTGCGACAACAAGCACTAAGGCTAGTGTTTCCTGCAGAAGTATTTCAAATAAACGAAAATGCTGGCAAGATGAAATATGCGAAACAAAAGCTCGTAACAGACGGAACGTTATAAAGCAATGAAAAGCGCAAACAGGAACTGTGAGGTTTCTCTTGTTTTACCTGACTGGCTTTATGAAACTGCTTCTTCAAACCCGCCACCGACATCCTCAGAGAAAATGGGGCGAAAGTCTTAACAGAGGTAGAATAAAGTCAAAATGATGAGGAAACGACACAAAATAATCCTTCAACTATCGGGAGAAAATCCTAGTCGGAGCGTCAGGGTTGTAGTCGGTGCTGAGTACTGAGTGCTGTAGTGGAGTGCTGACTACTGAGTGCTGTAGTGTGCACTACGGAAGATGGAGCTGCATTTGGGGTGGAGAGAGAGAGAGAGAGAGAGAGAGAGAGAGATTTAACCACCATTTACATTTAGAAAAGAACAAAACAACTGGCACCATTTAAAGATTCAATCAAAACAAACCTCTTCTAGCAAAACTGCAACACCCTGAAATAAGAGACAATTCAAAACTGAAATATATACATGAACCATTTCCTAAAACCCAATTCTAGACAGATTCAGACTGTTTTTTTTAACCTAAATCTATTAGCCATCTCAATGAACATGAGGCTAAAATATCAATAAACATACAGAACCAGCAAAGTCATTGGCCTACCTGATGCCATCCTAAAATGTATATGTTCAAAATCCCTGTTAATTTTGAGCAAAATGATCCAACCTGGTTTTTAAACTAAAATCTTCAAACTTCACATATCGGGGTTAGAAATTTTCACCTCTATCTTGACTGATTGTTCATGTTTTTAATATACACACGTCATTAGGAGACACAGCAAACAAAACAAGCCATGCTGTCACTTCACTAATCAGACAAGAGAAAACTGAAAATGAAAAATCCATGAAATACCTCTCTTTTCTGACCTGTCTCTAGCCAAGTAAGTAGCATATTGTCTGATGCATGCCTTTTTATTATTACACAAATGCATGTGATTGTATGTGCCGCAACAGAGACTCTGATAAAGCAGCTGAACTGGTTAATGTGTTGAGAACTAGAGTGGCTGAACTATTGGCTTTTTTTTTTTTTTAAAAAAAAAAAAATGTATATAAGTTCGACGAACCAAGTCAGACTACTTGACGAAAAGACCCGGACGTACGTCTTGCGCGTCTGCCTGTTGTTGACCCTGACAGTATTTTGAACTCAGCTGATTGTTAGACCTCCTTATGTGTTGAAGTCAGATTAGTCTGTGGCTGGTCTCATGACTCTCACAGTTTCGGGTTCTTCTTATTTTTTGTTTGTCCTCATTTCCTTTACTTGCTTCCCTTCCATGTTTCTTAGCTCCCAATGATGCTTGGAAGATGACAACAGTATCTGAATATGAATTTCATATATTTGAGTTGCATACATGTCACATTAAATAAAATTCTATATTTCTTTGATGTTTTTCCTTTGTTTTGAAATTGCTAGGGGTAAGATTTCAGATTTCAGTGTGAAACATTCAGAACAGTAAATACAAATCCCAAAAATTAAAATCTTAAAAGTACAGATTTTATGGCTATTAGGTCAAATGTGAGTTATTCTTTAATTTCAGGAAAAAGTAGACATATTCAGAGTGGTCAGATTGATTGATGTAATTGGTTGATGCTGAGTTAAATGCTAATTTACATAAAATCTGTATTTTTGAGTTTAGAATTTGGGATTTATAATTTGGGTTTTGATTTTTCAAAATCTGAAAAGAACGGGGATCGTTAAAGTTTTATTACTCTTTTTTATCTAAGTTTTATATTTACATTTTTACATTTTTTTTTTTTTTAATAATAATCTATAAATAAAATAAATAAATTTAAATTTAAAAAAATAATCTATTAAATACATCATAGGAAAAACGAATTTTATTTACGGTGACGTGTATATAATTCAGCTGTATGAAATTCATGTTAAAATACTTGAATACAGTGTTCAAGCTCCATAAAGCTCATCCCTCTGAAGTCAGGACACAAACAAAGGAAACAGGCACAGGAGGAATCAGTTTTCACATATTTGCCAAATGAAACGCCCTGTCACTGACTATAACAGACTGAGTTTAAACAATACTGCATGTGTATAGCACATACTTAAAATGTTGATATTTTAGCTCTCAGATTCTACTCATCAGCTGGCTTCTGCACCTACAATTATTTGAGATTTACAATGGCTTCTTCTGACATTTGTAACTAGGCAGTGAATGAACAGACATGTAAAATGTGCTGAGTTTTCTATGCCATTAAACAACTCTCTTACAGAATAATAATTATTTTAATTGTTTAATAAAAATACTGCTGCACTTTACATTATTTGACATTAATAACTCAAAAACTATAAAAGATAGAGATGAGCAGCATTTTTTGTTTTGTTTTGTTTTGTTTTGTTTTTTGGCCTTACGAACGTGTTCTCCCATGTAAAATTAGCTAGTCATGGTCTGGCCTGTAGGAGTCACTATTAACTCACCATAATGGTATAGAGCATGCGCAATAATGACTTTTACATAATACAATGTTTACATATATAAAACAGCCATAACATTATGACCACTGACAGGTGAAGTGAATAATACTGATTATCTCATTACAATAGCACCTGTCAAGGGTTGAGATATATTAGACAGCAAGTGACCAGTTGGTTCTCGAAGTTGATGTATTGGAAACAGGAAAAATGGGTAAGCGCAACAATTAGAGAGACTTTGACAACGGCCAAATTGTGATGGCTAGATGACTGGGTCAGAGCATCTTTAAAGCGGCAGGTCTTGTGGGGTGTTCCCGGTATGCAGTGGTTAGTACCTACCAAAAGTGAACTAGCAACAGGGTCATGGACGCCCAAGGCTCACTGATGTGCGTGGGAATTGAAGGCTAGTCCGTCTGGTCTGATCCCACAGAAGAGCTATTGTAGCACAAAATGCTGAAAAGTTAAAGCTGGCTATGATAGAAAGGTGTCAGAACACACAGTGGATCGCAGCTTGCTGCGTATGGGGCTTTGTAGCCACAGACCTGTCAGACTGCCCATGCTGATGTCTGTCCACAGCCAAACGTACCTACAATGGACAGGTGAGAATCAGAACTGGACCACGGAGCAATGGAAGAAGGTGGCCTGGTCCGATAAATCACATTTTCTTTTACATCATGTGGAAGGCCGGGTGCGTGTGCATCGTTTACCTGGGGAAGAGATGGCACCAGCATGCACTATGGGAAGAATGCAAGCTGGTGGAGGCAGTGTGATGTTCTGGGCAATGTTCTGCTGGGAAACTTTGGGTCCTGGCATTCATGTGGATGCTATTTTGACACCTACCTAAACATTGTTGCAGACCAGGTACGGTAGGATAATGCTCCCTGCCACAATGTAAAAATTGTTCAGGAATGGTTCGAGGAACATGACAAAGAGTTCAAGGTGTTGACTTGACCTCCAAATTCCCCAGATCTCAATCCATGATGATCAATCTCAATCCACATCTGTGGGGTGTGCTGGCCATCAAGTCCAATCCATGGAGGCCCCACCTCGCAATTTACAGGACTTAAAGGATCTGCTGTTAATGTCTTTGTACCAGATACCACAGCACACCTTCAGAGATCTAGTGGACTCCATGCCTCGACGGGTCAGGGCTGTTTTGGCAGCAAAAGGGGGACCAACACAATATTAAGCAGGTGGTCATAATGTTATGGCTGATTGGGTTAAAGATCAAGATCTAGATCGAGATCTAGTTAAATTAATGTGAGTATATTAAATCCAGCAGCCTCAAACTAAATAACTCTTTCAGTAATCACACCAATATGGAAAGGCATAGGTGATCAAAGTCTAGCAGATCAACTTTCAACTCATGTCCGAGTACCTAAAGGCCATTAGACATAACTCGACCTCTAGCCAGAGCTCTTAATAAAGTCCAGTATAAACCTCACACCTGTGCCACCAGCCTCTTGCTCATCTGAACGATAGTAAGGAGGTGGAGGTGAACAGAAAAAAGCCCAGTCAGGCATGAAGGATGACCTGTTTAGTTTAGTGGCCTCATTTTGCTTACCCTAATATGCCACCCTGAATTTGATGGATGAATTCTGTGGAAGGATACACGCAGTTAAATAATCATTAACTAACTAACTAACTAACTAACTAACTAACTAACTAACTAACTAACTAACTAACCAATTAATTAATACAAAATATATCATATACAATAATACAAAATAACCTTTAGAAAAACTTTTAAGTCCAACAGCCTCACCAAGAAATTCTGGGCTGAGTATCAAAATTAAAACTTTTTTTTTTTTTATAAAATTGTATTACATAATTACAGAATACCTGTAATTAGAAGTGATTCTGCTGTTCTTTTAGATTATACTATAAATAACAGGAAATAATGTGTTTTAATTATTTATTAATGTTCATGTAAAGTGCTGTTTAAAACTGTAAGATAAAAAGTAATAGTGTGAATGAGTATTAAGACATTTAACTAACATTGTTGTAATAAATATATTTTAGATTTTCCATAGATACATTACAATTCTACACAGCTCAGACTCAGTAACTCATAGTAATGCATACAATATATTAACAAAACTCTACAACATATTCATACAATATATACTCACACAATATATTAACAAAACAAAACGTTTGTGCCAAACAAATAAGACATATTACATTTTCTAAAAATACAAAGCAAGTTTTCAAAATATCATTAACAATTACATTTTCATTGTGAAACTTTGTGTATACAGACTCTGTACCACAAATAAGATTCACTATTAAAGAAAACACTACAACCTTGTCACAAGGTAATTGTCTAATTATCGATTTGTGTATAAGATTAGCACTTTAAGATTAGCATTTTACATAAATTGACACACTCTGCTAGGACTAAACACTAAACACATCTGACATCTTGCTTTAATGCTACATTGAAATACAGTTGCGTGTTCACAGAACAGCACCCACTGTTCTGGTAATCAACACTTCTAAAGATGAAATTTTCTGATTGCTCAGGTATGGTGATGTCATGCTGACTGCCGTGATGATATGAGGTCAGTGCTGTTTGGTGTTTGGTGATCTGACCTGAGCTCAGTGCTGTTTGGTGTAACCACTAGACTGGACTCGAGTCACGACAACCCACAAATCACTAGACTCGACGGTTGTCACGGTAAACCACCAACCAGATCTGATCTGACAACAGTGCTGTTTGGTGGTTGGTGAACTGACCTGAGCTCAATGCTGTTTGGTGGTTGGTAAGCTGATCTGAGCGCAATGCTGTTTGGTGGTTGGTAAGCTGATCTGAGCTCAATGCTGTTTGGTGGTTGGTAAGCTGATCTGAGCTCAATGCTGTTTGGTGGTTGGTGATCTGACCTGAGGTCAGTCGACAAACCACCGACCACTCGACTGGACTCCAGTCACGGTAAACCATAACCCAGTCCTTAGCGTCGTCCACCAAAAGTCTCTCCAGCTCTATGTTTCTCTCAGTCAGATTTTTAATTTTCTCTCTCAGAAGTTCCACTTCCTCTCGCACTGCACTCAGCATATGAATCTTCACCAGATCCTAAAACAACATGCACAATGATAAACAGAAATTGTTTAAAGTATTCATATGTAAAAGTTACAAGCCATGTCAGTTATAAGGCAAGCAAATTGGTGATGCTTTTTGTTTCATTTTGTTTCCTTTTATAAAGATTACATGACAATCCTAATCCTAACACCAATCCCAAAAAACAGCCTTACATTTGTAATGCAAATAATGAGTTATAATAAACATTACTTTATAGTGTTTCAGTCCTATTGGTATACCCTAAACATTAAACCCTAAACTACAAAACCCTGAACAGTATTGGGATTTAATTTTTTTGTTGAGATTTGGTATTTGGGACTGGGATGAGAGGTTTATAATTTGGGATTAAGGTTTGGCCTAAACTCCAAACCCTTAAATGGCATGGGATGCCAGTGCTGGGAATATGCTATAGTACTGGGTTATTGAAATTCCTGCTGTTTCTGATCTGCTTCTATCTGCTTGTATTTTGCTCATGGTTAAACTCATAATCTTGTTCCAGTTCCTGTTCTGTTCCTGTTGCTGTTGTGTTCCTGTTCCTGCTTCAGTCCTTTTATTTTCCTTTCTTTTCCCGTTCTTTTACGCTGACAAATACAAAATGTTATTGTACGTTATAATGAGAGGATGGTTTTTGGGGTAACATTATTTCCATAAAGCCTTAAAATATAATGGACAATATAAACACAATAATAAATGTTGCTTTTTTTATTTTTTTATTTTTACATGATCCTCTCCTACCGTGATATTGTTTAATTATGTGTATTGCAGCATTTAACATGATAGCAGTATTGTGGTAAAAAAGTTTAGTATTGTGACATGATGACTAAATACTAATTCAAAACTAAACCCAGTTAAACCTAGACTCTAGACATGAAGCCCTAAAACATAACCCATAACAATTAAACACCAACACTAAGCCCAAAGCCCAAACACTAATCCTAACCCTTAAACTCTAAACACTACAGTAGATACAGTGTTTACTTTCCCAGCAATACTTTGCTTTGCAAACTCTAAAGTTATCTATCTATCTATAGTTTTTCTCACCATTGCTTGTGCTATTCTGCTGTCAATGTCATTGGAGGTGCCA
>CM074955.1:9906198-9938698 GCA_037577455.1 Pangasius macronema
TTTTTCCAGTCTTCAACTGTCCAGCTTTGGTGAGCCTGTACCCAGTGCAACCTAAGTTTGCTTTTTTTTGGCTGACACAAGTGGAACCAAATGTGGTCTTTTGTTGTTGTAGCCCATCTGCCTCAAGGTTATGTTATGATTATGTTTAATACTAGGATGCAAATCATCATCAAAGGAAACATGAATGGAGCAAAGTACAGGGACTTGTTAGAGGAGAATTTAATTTCATCAACTTTATAGCTTTATAAAAATCAAGACCCTGAAAGAGTGACAGTAGCAAAGAAAAACTCTATAAGAACATTAGAAAGGAACCTAAAGAGAAATGAAGATTCAAAGTGGAACCCATCCTCCATCAGCATTTGCTGATAATTAATTATACTTTGGACTGTGAGATTTAACATTCATTAATATTGTTATAGAGAACTTATCTAGTGTTCTCCTTCCACGGTTCTAACCGTCTTTGACACTCGTGACAAACGACAGTAATCCCAGAACGAGATTGAACGGGGATTCAGTGAGTAAGTGTGTGCGCATACATGCATGCGTGTGTGTGTGCACTCCCATGATGTCCTGTGGTGTTTTAAATAATCGTTAGTCTGAAGGGTTTTAATAAAACCTGCTGTAGCTGAACTGAGATAAAACATCCCAATATGCAAAATCAGCAAATTATACAAATCCACACATTCTTCTGTAGGACTGATTATACAACCATGAGATTACAAAACCATGACTGCTGGAAAATGATCCAAATTTGCAGCTGTAATTATAATATTCAAGCATTTATTCTATTAGTAGTTAGCTTAGTGGTTAGCATGTTTGCCTTGCACCTCCAAGGTGGTGGGTTCTCGCTATGCTTGGGGGTTCCCTACAGGTACTCTGGTTTCCTCTCCGAGTCCAAAGACATGTGTTGTAGGCTGATTGGCATCTCCAAATTGTCTGTAGTGTGTGAATGGGTGTGTGATTGTGCCCTGCAACCAGGGTGTACCCTGCTTTGTGCTCCGAGTCCCTGGGATAGGCTCCAGGCCTACCCTATGTAGGACAAGCTGTACAAAAAATAGGTGGATGGATATTTTTATATTCATGTAGGGGCAATTTAATGTAGCCGAACTAGCTAGGTGGATGGAAACCGGAGAACCCAGTGAAAATCCAAACGGACACAGGGAGAACATGAAACACACAGACAGTAACCTGACCTCATCATTGAACTGGAAACTCTGGAATTGTGAGAAAACAAGGCTACCCACTGCACTGCAGTTGTTAAAATGCTGCAATATTTTGTTTTATGAACTTTAATACAAACCATTCCATAATTTTTGTAGCACTGGATTCATTGTGTTATTACATCATGTATTAGGAACATTACCAGGATCTTATTTTAGTAACATTACAGCCTAATTGAGGATTCCTGACCACATTAACACACAACACACAATTTTACAATTAGTGTAATTTAGGGGCTCACTGAAGAGAGGAGTCTTCAGATTAAGGTGTTCAGACAGTCAGGGGAAGTTCATTCCACCACTTGGGCAATAAGACAGAGAAGAGTCCTGATGTTCATCTTCTTGTTGTGTTTTCACCAAACATGTAAAAGTGAGAAAACTCGAGATGCTTGTTAGAAAGGATTACTGGTTCCATAAACAGCACACAAGCTCCATATTGGAGGGGAAAAAGGAGCACGGTGGGCCGACCCAAGGTTCCTTATAGATCTAGAGATTGAACTGCTTTGTACAGTTCTGGATGTGAGCTATAAGAAACATCCAACTGATGCTCCATCTCAAATCCACAATATAGAAATTGTCAATAAAATTAGCAGTGGTATAAAGTGTTGATCTACAAAAAGTAGGAAACAGGAGAAAAGATCTGAATTGGACATAGTGTAGGATAAAGGCAAAAGGACAATTCAGTTCAATTCCATTCAGTTCAGTTTTATCCTTCTATCCTTTTATCCATTCTCATCTGGATTACAACAGATAGTGGGATTACAAATCATTTCACATAATAAAAATACAGTAGTGACAGGTTATTTAAGTGGAAACTTGCGTCTGCCTCATGTCAGAACACGGCAACAGGTTTCTGTAAAAATCCATAGCTGATAAAGACAGAGTGATGAATGACAAACTGCTGATCATATCTTATTATCCACTTCTATTTCCTTGGAATTGTTTGCCTTCAAATGGTTCATTTATTCCATCTTGTTATGTTGTCCCTCCAACCTGAATCACAAGTTTAGCACTTATTGTTAATAAGAAAAATATAAAACATTTATATATTTGTAGCAGTATGGCTGAATTTGCTGAATACTATTGATTCAAGATTTTACTTGTTACATAAGTTATATACAGTATATAACTTGCAGTGAAATGAAAACTTGGCCTAATCCTCCTTAGACTGTGCATTAAAAACAAGAAATGAATAAGAAATATCTTCTTTTTCTCACTGACACATGTCATCTTGACTTCGATTTTGATTTGTCGGACATTCCGTATACATATCCTTACAGCCAAAAATAGGAACGTACAAAATATAGAGGTATGTTATGTGTAGTAACTATACAAAGTGCAGTGTTCAGAGTGTCATAAATATAATTATAATTCTTCTGAGCCTCTCAGTTTTAGCCATCAGACTATGAAGTGTTTGCCCGATTAGAGGTCCGACTTGTCTCTCAATGACCCCACCCACCTCCGGAACTACTGAAATCGTCGAGACCATAATTTTGAGACCACGAGTTATGAGCTGTAGTGCTTTGGGGAGGAAGATAAGACTTTAGACATTCCAAACCTGCTATAAATATATAATGTTGGAACCGTAATGTTATATAATGTTGTGATCCCATTCCCATAATGTCATGTCCATTCCAGTATTCTGATACATATTCCGAAAAAAATTATATTTATTCCAAAACTGTTATATAGATGATAATTTGGCATGATGTGCAAGTGGAGGTCTATGTCTCAAAATTGTTTTGATATTTTAGACCACATTTGAGGAATTACATTTTAGCCAGTCACAATTTTTGAACTATATGACAAATTTGAATGTAAGTGCACATTTAGAATACAGTTTTGGAACCATTATTTAATATGACACCTTTGGAATTAAAAACACAGTTTTGAAAAGTAAATCGTAGTAATTCATAACAAGCCTTAAATGGCTATTTAATTTCTTTGGTTTTTAGTAATATTTGAACACATTTTTAGTGAAAAAAATGTTTGAGAGGCTTGCACTGATTATTAATGACACATTTGTTAACAATTTAGATTTCCACTGGTACTTAGCAGGAGGTCGCTGGTTCAAACTCCAGCTGGGACGTGAGGGTATGAGTGCTGAAGATCTGAGTGGAAACAAAGAATTTGTAGGATACAGGAATGGGGGATTCTGGGTAATGACCCCACAGCCTGCTGACATGAAGCTTTGGAAAATTTAGGAGGTTATGACACCCGAATGTAAAATGTTGCATTTATCATTTCTTAATAATTGCTCAGGCTTATAAAGACTCCTCGTGTTTATAGATTTAAAATTCCACCAGACTCCATAGTTTACCCAGAATGCTTTCCTCCTGGAATCTACGCTAATGTTGATTACCTCACTCCCCATCGAACCCAGTTCCCTTCTGCTAAAACTATAATAAAAGCCTGATTTAACCAAAGAGGAAGTAAAGAGAGAAAGATGAGAACTGAAGATGCTTTAGCTACTGTAATTATATAAAATCAGCTACTTATATACCAAAAGTTCTTCTGTCTTGAGTCATTTATCAGGTCAAATGTGTGTTATACAGCCATCAAAAGGTTCCTTCACAAGACTGGAAGGAACTACAACCTTGAATAAACACTTATTGCTTTAAGATATTATGACACCAAACACAAGCATGGTCTAATGCAAATACATGGAAAATTCCACTTAAGCAGGAAATGTACTTCTTTCTTTGTGCCTCTGGTGGCGGTGGCGGTGATGAATGAACTTCCAGGTTACTAAAGTTCTCAGGGATCAATAATTTTATACTTCTTAGTGTTGTTAGAATTCCAATTTTGTGACAAATTCAAAAATTGCTATCTGTAACATATTTCCAAAATTGTCATCCAAGTTCCAATGTTGCAATCTCTCACAAAATTAGAATCCAAGACTACAAATTCATTCACAAAGTTGGAACTCGGATTATGTTTCTTCATACTGGAAGACACTTTTGAATTCCCGAATTGGAATTTTGGTATTAGACACAATTCAAGAATTTAGATAACAGTCTTAAAGATTTGATTACAATTACACCACATTTTTGGAAATTATTTTAATTGATTGTAAAATTGAATTTTCATTGTAAAGAAACACTTCACCTACCCAAACACACAGACAACAGTTTATTTCTGTTTACTTTTATAGGTAAATATTAGGTCCAATCTAATAATTCACTAATCCTAAAAGAAAAGACTTATGTACTCTTACGAAAAGTTATTTGCATAATGTGAATCATACAGCGATCTCTGAAATGCAACATCAGTGAATAACAGTTGTTAAAAATCTGCTACGTGTTGGTCTATAGACATGCAACCCACCTGACCAGTCTCAGGCCAAGGCTGACAGTTTCGCTTGAAAAATTAGTGATTAGCATTTACATGTGAAACTCCACACAGACAGTAAACCCGACTCAGGATGCAACTGGAAACTCTGGAACTGTGAGAAAACCGTGAGAAGACTGTGAGAAAGTAGCACCACCATGTCTGCCACCTGTATTTTTCAGTGGCATTAAAGGGATTTCATTAAAAAATAAAAAATTAAAGGGTTGCAAACTATCAGAGTGAACTCTGAGGTTTTGAACAAACGGTTCTTTGTACCTAATCAGGGGACAAGTTGCAAGGTGGTCAGACTCAGTGGGTCCCCCATTACAAAGTGTGAAGTGACCAAAGACCTCATGAGAACCCTGAGACAGAAAACGCTGACTGAGCTGTAACTGCGAAATAAATTCCCTGGACACCTCAGAAAAGATTTATTTCATAAAGTTTTTTTTTTTTCTTTTCAAGTTAAGTTCAATTAGGTTTGAACATTAGGTTCAAGTTAACATTATTTGTAGACTGGCTTGTTTTTGCGGTTTGAATTAAATCCATTCTATGTAAGCGAGCAGGCAAACAGCTATGAGATCTATTACAACTCTATAATAAATAAAATAACTTTTGACAAAGGTGGGTTATGATTTCTATTGCGGCAACTATTAAAAAATATTATTGGCAGTGCTTCAGGGTTCCCACATTGGGAACCACTGGTTATTCACTAGTTTGTCGCGTCAGACCTACAAGTCCCTTACTAAACTCAGAGTGGTACGTATGCTAGTTGTTTCTCTTTGAAATTTCACAAGTAGATTCAGGGGACTGCGAAGAACATGCCAGCACATGTTCAAACTCAGTTTAACAGCTGGCTGGCGCAGAGTATATTTTCATACCCAAGACCGACTTCATTAATTTTCTATTGTTCAAAACAAATATTAAAAAAAAATTCACATTAAACAGGCAGCTAGTTACATGACCATCAGTTTCTACAAGGTTCGTCGTTTCTTGGCCTATTTTCACCGCATGCGAGTTAGAAGGTTTGAATGCCACTGTTGCTAAGATGTTCCCTCAAATATACGCAGACCTACTCCACTCATGTCATGCCACGTTTTGTATTATTGCATTATTATTATGAGTTCAGTAGAGTCCCTCAAAAGAGTAGTGACAGTGGAGTACGAAGAAGTAATCACACCTAAATGTACATGCGGCTTTCTAACACTCCCCTATGACAAAGTCTATTCTTGTAAGTTCTATATAAATAAAACAGAACTGAATTGTGTGTGTGCGTGTGTGTGTGTGATGGTACAACTTCTCCAACAGAATTGATTTATTAAATTCAGCTGAATGGAAAAAATTAAAGTGAACAAGTGGAGCTGGGAAAGGCAGTGAGTGTGTAACATTTACAAAGACAGAACACTAAAATACACACTGACGAACAGAACACTGTTGAGTGTGTGAGCGCTGATCATGCATTAATCAGAATTTCAGTCCAAAACAAATTAAATCACAAATCATTTTAAATGTGGCACAATCAAAACGTTTGGCTTCATTTTACACAGAAAAGCAACACTGGGTACAGTTTTGGCAAGGAAAAATATATATATATTAAAACTCCTATAAAGGAAAATGAGGTTAATAAAAAGGTGCTACAGAAGACTTGTGTGTGCCAGAACTCAGCTAAACGATACACAGTAATAATCATCATCTTCAGCGCTTCAGAATAGCTTTCAATCAGGAGGAGGGTCCCTATGTAGGCATAATTATTAGGTAGAGATAAAGTCTGTTACATCCATATTTTGGATAAATGTAAAGCTGTGTGTGTGTCTTTCTCAGAGATGACATTCGAACCACCAGCGATCTAGCTTAGTGATAAAATCATAAACCGTGCAAAGTGTGTGTAGATGAGCTATACTGTCACTTCTGATTAATTAGCAGTCTGATTGGCTTGTCTTTAGGCATTGATGAGGTCATCATCAGGTTGTTCCTGCTGCATCACCACGACTGTTTCCACGGTGACCACCTCCCCCTCCCCCTCTTCCTCCTCCTCAGTGGAGTCAGAGTCGGAGCAGTCAGGGGGGCCGGTGGAGGCGGAGTGTGTGCTGGTGAGAGAGGGGGTACGGATTCGGGCGGGGGGGTGTGGGCGCAGCAACGGTGTGCTTTCAGAAACCTCATCACTCTCATCTCCCCCGCTGTCCGAGTCCGAGTCCGATTCCGAACCGGCCGGAACCACGAAGACGAATGTGTGGCCCGTACAGGAGAAGCAGAAGCAATCGGTACCCAGGTGTGTGAATGTCACTATACGATTTTCACACACACACAAAATAGGGGAGGAGACAGATTTATTTAGTAAAATGGTTGAATAAATGTGGAGAGGTCGCCGTCATGCCATGTAGGGCCGTAACACAATGCTACAATTCAGTAGATTCAAATATGAACATACATTTTTGTGTAAATTAGTTAGATGCTCCCTCAGCAGTAATGACATCACCTAGGAACTACCAGTACTGCACTTTTTTTTTGACTGTATACCTGAATGTTTTGCAAAAAGAATTTATTCACATCAGTAAATCTACAAAACGAACATTAATGTTTGACTCAAGTGATGCGAGTACATTTACTATCTCCAGCAGACCTGTTGTGTCACAAAATTATGAAAATTACTGACCACTACACGCACATTGCTCAGTGCCTCACTCTGAGATCAAGATGCCTCGCATCAAAGGTCTCACTCAGAGGTTAGAGTTTCGATCAGAGTTTCGATGGCTCATTTGGAGCTTAAGAGGCCCCATTTAGTGTTCTCTCAGCAAAAGTGCCAAATGGAAAGCTGTCTCTCTCAGTCAGCCTCCAACACACACACACACACACACACACACACACAGCAGCACTGACAAAAGTAAATCAAAATCAAAAACTTTTAGTGTGTTTCAGCATGCAAAACCCAATCACTGATCAGACTAATGAGAACACACATGCTTACACATGCACACACACACACACACACTTACCGTGTGAACAGGGAAGCACACGCAGCTTCTCCCCCTCCTCATACTCATCCAGACAGATTGCACACACGTCATAGACATCACCTGTAAAACACACACACACACACACACACACACACACACACACACACACACACACACAAACCATCAACATGTGTCACTGTGTTAATACCGTATGTTAGTGCAGTGTGTTTATGTGGGGTCTTGGTGCGGTGCGTTGGTGCGGTGCGTTTATGTGGTGTGTTAGTGCAGTGCGTTTATGTGGGGTCTTGGTGTGGTGTGTTAGTGCAGTGCGTTTATGTGGGGTCTTGGTGCAGTGTGTTTATGTGGTGCGTTGGTGCAGGTCTTCGTGCAATGTGTTAGTGCAGTGTGTTTATGTGGTGTGTTGGTGTGGTGTGTTGGTGTGGTGTGTTGGTGTGGTGTGTTGGTGTGGTGTGTTGGTGCAGTGCGTTTATGTGGTGTGTTGGTGTGGTGTGTTGGTGCAGTGTGTTTATGTGGTGTGTTGGTGTGGTGTGTTGGTCCAGTGTGGTTATGTGGTGTGTTGGTGCAGTGTGGTGTGTTGGTGCAGTGTGTTTATGTGGTGTGCTAGTGCAGTGTGTTTATGTGGGGTCTTCGTGCAATGTGGTAGTGCAGTGCGTTTATGTGGTGTGTTGGTGTGGTGTGTTTATGTGGTGTGCTAGTGCAGTGTGTTTATGTGGGGTGTTGGTGTGGTGTGTTGGTGTGGTGTGCTAGTGCAGTGTGTTGATGCAGTGTGTTTATGTGGTGTGCTAGTGCAGTGTGTTTATGTGGGGTCTTGGTGCAGAGTGTTAGTCCACTGTGTTAATTCTGGTACCTTTTTTGTATTTGTGGATGGGGAGTTTCTTCAGTTGGTCCTTGCGCAGTCGGCTCCGTCGGGCTCGGTGTCGGTCCTGGACAAACTTTGTGATCTGAGCATACATACATTAACACACATTAACGTGCTGCATCTTAAATAAATTACGCAATCACTAATAAATTAAGTGGAACTATTTGTGGTATTAAAATAGCACATAAATTTTAATCAAGGTAAAAGACCAAAGAACTAAAGGACAACAAAGCATCACACACTCTGTGCCTCTGCTGCTGTGAGTGCAGAAATGAAACCCGGCGTTATGTTTGTGAATTACATGTTTAAGGAATTGGATATAAAGGCAGAATAACAGAAACCGGAACTCTGTGTGATGCCATATTGTGGTTCTTTAGGCTCTGAAGAATCGCCATTAAAGCTGACAAACTGGTAACGATCCATCAACACCAGCACATGAACTTATCTGACTGACACACATGCTTTTAATCCTGTGTATTAAAATATTAATCAGCAGTGTCCCATACTCACTCGAGCCCAGCAGAACCAAAATCATATTCACGTGCAGTAGATGAGAGACCCCCCCACCACACACACACACATATATCATTGATACACTTAATGCATTAACATACATGTATGTCTCACTCACCATAAAGACCACAATGAGAATAAGACAGATTCCCACAATGATGAGGAATGGGATCAGGTAATATTCCAACGGCAGACTGTAATCAGGGATCAGGATTATATAACCTCTGCAACACACACACACACACACACACACCTATCAGAGATATATACACTGGGAGTGACTGAGAGAGAGAGAAATACAATATGTTACTGAAAACATACTACGTTACTGAGGTGGAGCTTACTGCCTTCTTTTTTATCAACAAACATGGCTAAGTACACGCAGGTGTTCAGGTGTTCGGTGTGGTGTAGTAGTAATAATATATAGTATATTATAACCCTCTGTGTGTGTGTGTGTGTGTGTGTGTGTGTGTGTGCGTCTGTCTCTCACCCTCTCTCATAACTGTACTCCTCCATTAAAGACTTCGAAGCCTTTTCTCCAACAAAGACAGACGGGATGTTGATCTGCTTCACCACCTCCACTATACACGCATATGTGCGCACACACACACACACACACACACACACACACACACACACACACACACACAAACATTATACACATCTCCAGAACATTTCAGAACTCTTTCACCATTTCAAGCTGTTTCTACAGCACAGAAAACAACTCTCTGTCTGTCTGATCAGCAGTGATGAAGCAAATCTGCTTTGGTCTACAGCGTGTGTGTGTGTGTGTGTGTGTGTATGTGTGTGCATACAATACTTACAGTCATCAGATCCCATGTTGACGAGCTCCTCCGAGTCTACATTGTGAACAATGGCGGCAATGTAACCTGCTCTCTGGGCATTCAGCACCTACACATACACATACACATACGCACTTAAACACACGCAAGCTGTTCAGTGCATTGGGAGGTGTGTGCTATTCTGAAACTGTCTGAACTGACCACTGTTAAATTTTGTTCTTAGAGAGAGTTTTTATAACTGAAATAAATACATTAATAATTAATTAATTAAGTAATTATGGTTTTTATCACTCTTTGTTTTGATGTTAAAAACTATGTGTGTATTAATGTCATTTTTAGATATCTGTAATTAACACAATAACATGTAATCAGTTTAATATGTAATTAATAGCAGTGTGTGTGTAATATGTATGTATGTATGTGTGTGTGTCTATGTGTAGTGTTTAGGGTGTAGTGTGTACTGTGTAGGATGTAGTGTGTTTTTTTTTTCTCAGAACATAATTAAGATGGGCCTTAATTGACTCATTATTCAGGTCAAGAATCGTAATTAGGACTAAGAATTGCAAAGCGTAATAAGTTAACACAACAACTATGGGCTCTTCTAAGCAGCTGACTGAGGATCTGAAGATTAAGCTAATTAATACCTACAAAGCAGAGAAAGTCTATAAAAAAAGATATCAAAAACCTGCCAGTTCAATTTACATTGTCTGAAATGACGGTAAGAAGAGACAATTAAGGGGAATTTTGGAAGTCAAGGAAAGAGCTGGAAAACCAAGGAAGCTCTCAGATAGAACTGCCTGTATGCAAAGCTCCCATATGACACAGGAGTGGTGGTGCACCATTCTACTCTGCAGCGTTACTTGGACAAATATGACCTGCAGGGAAGAGTCATCAGAAGGAAACCTTACCTGAAACCTCATCACAAAAGTGAATGTGTGAAGTGTGCAAAATAATATCTAGTTAAGCCAAAGGCATTTTTGAAACAAGTGCTGGGGACTGATGAAGTAAAAACTTCTTGGGCACAATCACCAAAGGTATTTTAGAGAAAAGGATGAGCAAAATTGAATGAATAGAATAACTTGCCAACTAGCGTGTGCATGGCTCTATATAATTCTGGAAGCAAATGTGACACAGTCAATCAAGAAACTGAAGCTGAAAGGAGGCTGGCTTCTTTCTACAACCGGACAAAGATCCAAAACATAACTTAAAATCCACCAAGAACTACTTCACTAACTGAAGCTTTTGGAATGGACCTCACAGTCCCCTAACTTGAACACCATTAAAATACGTAAGTAGATCTTAAACATGTGCTCACTCAGCCACAAGAGCATTAGTGAGGTCAGACACTGATGTCAGCTGAGGAGGTCTGGGGTGCAGTCAGCGTTCTAGTTCACCCTAAAGGTGTTCAGTGGCGTTGAGTCAAATCATATCTTCATGGAGCTTTGTGCACAGAGCCATTGTCATGCTGGAATTTGTTCAGACCCTTTAGTTCCAGCGAAAGGGAAAATGTAAAAAGTTCCAGTGAAGGGAAAATGCTACAGCATACAAAATCATTCTATATAATTGTTAATATTGCTTCCCACTTTGTGGGGAAGCTCCACATATGAGTGTGATAGTCAGGTGTCCACAAACTTTTGGCCATATAGTGACTGCAATTTGGCCAGAGGTGCCCAAACTTTTGCATATAACTGTATGTGTGTAGTGTATGTATGCATGTGAGACCTTGATGTCGAAATTGCAGTGGTATCGCTTGATGAGGACGATGAAGCCGCTGCTGGAGTTCTCTCTGATTGGTGGCGGATCAATTGGTACACACCCATTCTCAGGCCGTGCACCAATCAGGAAACCCTGACCACAAAACCAGCCAATTAAAACACTTAAAAAAAATAAAAAATAAAAAAATCCCATGCCCCCATGTCCCCATGTCCCCTACAGAGGCACATACACACACACGCACACACACACACACACGTTCACATGCACTCTCACACACTCTCACACACTCTCACACACTCTCACACACTCTCACACACTCGGTGAGTGAAAGTGTCTCACCTTCAGGCCCTGGCTGGGCAATCTGTATCCAAACCGAGCAGGAGCATCATCAAAACTCTCTGTCTGATTATCACCTGAGTACTGCAACACACACACACACACACACATACCTGTTAAATACTGAAATATAATTCACCTGCCAACTGATACAGTCAGTGAATAATTCTGAGTTCTGAGAAGATTTCTGTACTTCTATTTTTTTAAAGACAGTGTGAACTCAACTCTGATCAGGTTCGCAGCATTACTGAGTAACTCAATTTAAAACCATGTTAACATTTATATTGTATTTTATTAATCATTGTTTATTAATCAGGATGTTGATTACATATGAATTACTGAGTCCAGTTTTACAGGCAGATAATTAACCTGAGAGTTTACAAGCAGTGCATCGACACATGACGCTTAGGGAAACAAAAGCCTCAAAATAAAAGAGTGTAATAATGACTGTGGGGTGTTGATAAACATCCTTAATAACCTGTTCATGCTCTGTGTGTGGGCATTATATATATTGGCTTTATTGGAAGTGCAAGAGTTCTAAAATAAAGCCATCTTTAACACAAAAAGTTTAAAAAAGTTTAATCTGATTTTAGATTCTGACTCAGTTTTCAAGAAATTTAAACACCATCAAAAAGCACTTTTTTAAAATGATGATGAAATGATACAAATGATACATGATAAAATGAAACTTGTTTTTGGATGAGAAAATTAAGATGACCTTGACTTAAAGCAAAGCAAGCAGATTCTGTATAAATAAAAGTGAAAAAAGTGACAAAGTTCAAAATTTCAGATTGTTCCATTTTTAAGGATGGAGGAATGGATGGTTTGGATCCTTTCTTTTCCTACGTGTGCAAACGTTTTACAGAAGACAAACACGGTTTTGTTTATAGTCGTGCAGTTAACGAAATCTGTCAAAGATCTGAAATCGTCTGTTGTTGGACATTTTAAGTGCTGTGTAAACTTGTCTTGTTGAACATCGCTGTGTAAATAAATTAATGAGTGTTAACAGAAATGACAATGATTACAGTCAAAACACCAAAGACTGCTTCCTGTTTTATTTCATATTTTAAACACTCTGATTCACTACATCCTCTTCTTTCTGTCTAAATGCTTCCTTTCTGTTTATTTAACTCCTGCAGGTGACCTGCTCACACATCACACAGCAAAACATCAGAATTAATCAGTGAACTGAAACTAAGCACTTCTGCTCTGTGTGTGTGTGTGTGTGTGTGTGTGTGTGTGTCTCACTGCTGCGATGTCGGCCTCCACAGGCAGCAGGCTGAAGAAGGTGATGATGAAGATCTGAGTGAGTGAGACCATCAGCATCGCTACAGGCAGCAGCATCTTCACACTTGTCTCTCTCTTGCTCTCTCTCTCACACACGCACACACACATACAGAGCAAATAATAATTAATCATCATTCGTTATTAGAACTGCCCCTAATAATCCATCCATCCTCTGTACAGGGTGCCTACTCATCACAGGCCACAATCGCACACATGCACACTACAGACAATTTAGAGATGCCAATAAGCCTACTACAGAAGGACTTTGGGCTGTGGGGATTAGACATTCTGACTCAGTTTCAAAGAAATTTAAACACCATCAAAAAGTACTTTTTTTAAAAAGTCTGTGGGAGGAAACCAGAGTGCCCGGAGGAGGCTCCTGGGGTACAGCGTGGGCGCACAGGCTCTGGACACACACACACACGGTGAAGGTGGGATTTGAGCCCCCAACCCTGGAGTTGAGAGGCAGGTGTGCTAACCACTAGCCCCCCCCCTGACTAATAATGATTATAATATTTGATGTTAATCATCAGTGGTGTGAGGAGACAACACTACACATTACACACACACACACACACACACACACACACACACCACCTCGCTCTGATTATTACAGTGGAAACTTGCTATTTATATTACCACACTTTAATAATGTTATGACTATTAGACAGGTTATTTAGTTTGCGTTTATAAAAGCCGTCTGGATTTATTAATAATAAACTTTATCAAATATTAACACGGGGAAGTGTGGAAAACACACACACACACACACACACACACTTGGGATTAATAACACACCCACTATGTTCACTCTAACCCAAATCTATTTCTTATAAAGACAAAAATGAATGATAATGATGTTCATAGTGATATTACTGTTAATGTTACTGTTCATTTACATGTCGGAGGACTTCCGCAGTAAAACTCAGCTAACATGCTAACACACACAAACACACACACACACACACACACACACAAACACACCAGAGTAAATACCGCAAAAGACACAACACAATAAACTACATGAGCTTTACTAAACAATCAGTTATAACACACTTGAGTCGTGTGATTCTTAAAAGCTGTATCAGATAGCTAGGTTGCACTATTCCGTTATATTAAGTAGCTGTGGATGCTAACGCCTCCTTCACAGCCACTTAATCTGTTTAAAACTCACCTTCAGCTACATCGAAGCGTTTTATTTTCGTGTTATAATAAAAACACCGCAAGTCGCCACTTTATGTCTTTATTATGTCCATGTGTCCAACCTGCACGCCTCAGATGAGCACAAACACAATGTCAACAAACAGCCGCTTTAAACACTCACTATGCTAAGCTAACTCTGTTATGCTAAGTTAGGCTAACCTGCGCTGTTTAACTGCATCCGGGTCACTCGGCGCGCTACACTGAAGCGCTTTGTACAAGCAACGATCTGTATATAAAACACACAAGCTGAGAGTTCATAAACTATAGTTTGTAAATTCGTGACTTCAAAAACTTCCGCATTTTACACCAATGGCATACATGTACAGACCTGACGTACGCGCATAGATTTAAGCAACCAATCACAGCACGGCAGTGTGAGCGCTATTACCATAAAAGGCAACATCGGCTCTCTTTATATGGAACAAAGTAGATCCATAAAGTAAACGTCCGCGTGCGGCTTGTTTGGGAGAAAATTTAGTGTCAAGTTGTGATCATGATTCTTAACATTTAAAGAGAAGTCGGTGTGAATAAGTGAATAAAGTGGCATCTGAGAGATACTCTAAAACAACTTGTATAAAACGGTGTAGATGTTAAGGACTAAGTAATGTGGCGGATTGATATGTGTAACCACACGCCATGTCCATATGTGGCAGTGCAGGAAACTTTCCTCTGTAAACTTTAGTGACTGTGGCTGCTGTTTCTTGTGTGTAAATTATTATTCACTGTTATTCATGAATAATTTCTTTATGTCTAATATAACTTCCTGTTTTGGTTCGTGCCTTTGAGTTGGAACCGTGTTGTGCGGTCGTGCGTATATAAAACACGGGTGTTCAGTCAGTCTAGCTTATGCTAGGTGATCAGTTAGCTCTGCTCGGTGGCCTTGACTCTAGCGCTCTGACTGGGAAAAGGAGAAATATCGGATTATCCTACTCGGGATTCCGGCTGTAAGCCTTATTTATATTCCTCTTATTATTGTATATATTGTTATTGTGGTGTTGGCGGGGAAATGACTCGGAACAAGTAATGGACCGAACAGCTCAGGACTGAAGACTGCTCATCTCCAGCGGGATTTATCTGAGGAATATCCGCGTTAAAGCTGCATGACCGCGGGGAGATGGAGCACCTGCCTCCCGGGAGTAATCAGCTCAGTGTGAGCGGCTCGGACGCGGACTCGGACACGGCGGAGGAGGAGGAGGCGGCGGCGGGCTGCGTGGAGAGGAGCGCCGAGCAGCGGCGGAGAGCAGAGCGGGAAACCGGTGCCTCAGCCCCGGCCATAGCTCGCGCCTTGACCGGCGGAGTGGCCGGGGCCAAGCCAGGCAAAAAGACCCGCGGCAGAGTCAAAATTAAAATGGAGTTCATTGACAACAAACTGAGACGGTATACCACTTTCAGCAAAAGAAAGACCGGCATCATGAAGAAGGTGAGCTGAGATCTGTTAGTGTAGCATGGCTAAACACACACACGACACACGACGCTAATGTTGCTAATAAGCAATGTGCGCTTGTATACTCCAGCTGTGTGTGTGTGTGTCCTCAGTCAGACTTGTTGAAGTGTGTTTTTTTTCCTGCCTCTGTATGACATTGTTCTCTATAAACACGGAAAAAAGGACGGAGTCGCAGAGACACAGTCACTCACAGCTCCAAACCACTTCTACTCTCCTCTTCCCCAGAGCCAGAGTGTGTTTACGGAAGTGACGTGTTGCACATCCAATTTGACAAGGTGGATTGTGTGCAAACATTTAGTTAGAAATTGTAAGTCAATTGGACTTCCGGCTTGTAAAAAACAAAACAACGAAAACCTCTCTTCAGCTCAGAATTCCAGCTCGGGAAGGTCTCTTTGCTTGTAAGAGCTCTGCTTTAGGTCAAACAACACACACATTCGTATGGAAGTATTTTCCAGACTATTTTCAAAACTAATTGTAAATTGCGATTTCTGTTTGTGGCTGCATAAATTGGGACTTAATTCTAATGAAGGTGTATTATTACTTTTTGCATTTTCGTTTACACACGAACGTACAACGTCTGTAAATTTTCAAATGGAGAAGCAAAGTCCATTTGCAATTGCATTTCCTTTTTTTTTTAATATATATTTTTTTTACGAGATTAGTTGTGAGGCTGTCATACTGAAATAGCAATAGCATTTACCCCGTTTGCTATTTCACTTCCTCGGCATCGCGTATGGAGACTGGCAAGAACTCAAATACAATCACATTTCTCTTTGTATTTGCATTTCCGATGCCTTGCACAGGAAGCTGCCAATCAGTGTTGGGGGTGGGACTAGACCATGGGGCATGTTTGTGTTTGGAAGTGACGTCAGTCACAGTCGACGGCCAAGAAGGTAAACGTGCAGGTGATTGTGCAGATTCTTCACCCCTGCATGGAGAGCGAGTGGCAGAGTAGCGTGGTGAAATGATCATCCTTAATTTCGGGTCAGAAAACAAAATGAGTGACAAACGCACACGAAGTAGCATTTGGATGCATTTTAATAACCTAGACAACATAAATCATGTATCATATCTAGCAGGGTCTACTAAAAACCTTCATGGGCATATTAGAAATTTACATCCAAATCTGCACACTGTAGTTTATTTATTTGCTATATGGCACACCGTGTTCCATTTTGAGTTTTTATACCACACATAATGTAAAATTATGGTATTCTGGAAATTAAAAGGGTTAGTATAATTACATTGGATACTTTAGATGCTATTGGTATGCGTGAACATGTCATAGGTCAAAACATTGCTAAACTTGGATGATTTTTAAAAGCCAGAAGTGGTACTAAGTGAAGAGCCGTTTGGGAGCCAAAAGAGCAGGCTATTTTTTATTTATTTATTTTTCTTCAATTCAGTAAACATGAACATTATTTTTTTTTGTTCAATTGTAAATATTAAACATTTTACGTTTAAGTGTGCCGGCTCTTATTGCTGAGCTGAGCCAAATGATCCGGCTCAATAAAAAGAGCTGGAATTCCCATCACTACTTCTTGGGTGTCAACTGTTACTGACGTCGCTTCCAAATACAAACACGCCCTATAGTATACGCTCACCCCCAGCACTGATTGACAGGTTCCTCTGCAAGGCATCGGAAATGCAGATTCCACTCCTAGCACCTTTAACTCTTCACCGCCTCTGTGCTGCTCTCAATATCACACCAATGTTTCTCACTCACTGTTTATATGTCAGTGTTGATCACTCACACAGAGTTTCAGTTGGTATTTATGCAAACCTGTGTGTGTGTGTGTGTGTGTGTGTGTGTGTGTGTGTGTGTGTAGGCATATGAGCTGTCCACCCTCACTGGGACTCAGGTGCTGTTGTTGGTGGCAAGTGAGACGGGTCATGTGTACACATTTGCAACACGGAAGCTACAGCCGATGATCACGAGTGAGACAGGCAAGGCGCTGATCCAGACGTGTTTAAACTCGCCTGACTCTCCACGCTCTGACTCAGCCGCTGATCAGAGGATGAGCGCTACAGGCTTCGAAGAGACTGACATCACCTATCAGGTCACAGAGAGCGATGGCAGCACAGAGGAGAAGGTCACTGATTAATAATAATAATAATAATACACTATATGGCCAAAAATTTATGAATAATTTATTACCCATATGTGGGCCTTCCCCACATTTTTTCCATAAAGTTAGAAGCACACAATTGTATAGAATGTCCTTGTATGCTGTATCATTACAATTTCCCTTCACTGGAACTAAAGGGTCCAAACCTGTTCCAGTAAGACAGTGCTCCTGTGCAAAACGTGAAGTCCATGAACACACAGTTTGACAAGCTTGGTGTGGACAAACTTGAGTGACTTGCACAGAGCCCTGACCTCAACCCCAATGAACACCTTTGGGATGAACTGTAACACTGACTGAGCCCCAGGCCTCGTCACCTGATGTCAGTGCCTGACCTCACTAATGCTCTTGTGGCTGAATGATGACAAATCCCCACAAGCATGCTCCAAAATCTAGTGGAAAGCCTTCACAGAAGAGTGGAGGTTATTATAACAGCAAAGGGGCAAAAAGAATAACTCTGGAATGGGATAGTCAAAAAGCACGAGTTTTATGGTCGGGTATCCACAAGCTTTTAACAAATGCATTAACAATGAAGTGATTGAGACCATTTTCTCCTAGCACTTAATATGGAAGAGTGTTTCCAATTTGTGTTAAAAGTAGGTGGTTTCCAATCTTTTTGTGTAATTACAACATATCAAAACTACCAATTAAACTATACAATTTTTGTAAATGTGTTTTTTTTCTCCCACATCTTTTAAATTAATAAAATATTACGGTTACTAAAAGAGAATTTAGTATGGTAACTGATCCTGTTCCTGTCAGAGTTGATGTACTTTTCTGTATTGTACAGCCATTCAGGATTGGGTAACCACAGCTGTTGTGTTTTTGTTTCTCAGGAAGTGATGAAGTCTGCAGGAACGAGTATAACCAGCAGCAGTGCGGAGACTCCGTCCTCTTCCTCTGCTCAGTCAGAGAGCAGCTGCACCCCGCTTTCTGCTGCCACCTGCTGGTCGGTGTCTAACGGTACGCTGGTGAAGACGTCTACCTCTGCAGCCGGAGTAGTGCAGCTCCCCACTGGATTCACACTCATGTCTGGTGTGTGTGTGTGTGTGTGTGAGAGAGGTGTATTACATAGCACTTCATAGCCAGAGTCTGTTTCATTCATACAGTATTTAAAATAATATAGCTGTCTTAGAATACAGTTTAGTTTAAGCTGTGGTGTTTTTTATTGAGCAGAAGTTTTTTAAACAAAGCGGTGTAGTGTAAGCCAGCATGAGTTTGATGTTTTGTGTGTGCAGAATGTTACATAAGAGAATTCAGAGTTTGTTGTCGGTGTTCAGTGGTGTTGAAATGATTCATACTGTTTGTGTTAAGTCGCTGCTCAGTGTTTAGTGCACAGCATTTTGGTCCTGTGCTCACGTGTGTGTGTGTGTGTGTGTGTGTGTGTGTGTGTGTGTTAGGTGCAGCAATGTCCCAGCAGCTTCAATCAACTGAGAGCAGTGAAGTGCAGAATTTCAGCAACACAGCTGGTAATAACACCATTACACTCTCTCTCTCTCCCCCTCTCTCCCCTCCATCACTCTGTTCCTCAGTCCTTATCAGAATGAGTTCCATGTTTGTGTTTAAAATCTTAATCTTCAATAAAATTTGTGTTTTCATTTTACATTTATTTTAGAAATGCATTGCCCTTATGGGATTTCAAGTGTTTTGCTAGCATGTAGCTGATATTAGTGAACGTCTCCACACACTGCTCTGATCCACACACTAACTCGGGGACACACACCTGTTGTGACACACAGCTGCGTGACACAGACTTCTTTTCCATTTCCTCTCTTACAGGAAGTCACTCTGCAGTGTTGGCGTCCTCGATAGCGGGACATGTGATCTGCCCGAGTGCAGTGATGTATGCTAACTCCACATTAACGGATAACACACACACACTTACACATGATACACGTGAGTCACTAGTCTCTCTTACACACACACACACACACTGTGTGTAATATGGTTCATATCTGCCTGTAGTTTGTGTATATGTATTTGTTTGTGTGTTTTCAGTTCCTCAGATGTTCCTCACATCTCCTAATGGAACGGTTCAGATTCCTGTCTCTGCTGTTCCACTGCATTCGGTAATAAAGTCTGATGATGTTCTAATGAAGCTCTAATGAAGGTCCATCAACGCTCTAATGAAGCTTTGTTTTCTCATGATGCTCTAAGGATGCTTTAATGTCTACTGACACTGTAATAAATCTATAATGTCTACCAATGCTCTAATGATGCTTTACTATCTATCGACGTGCAAATGAAGCTTTAAAGTCAATGCTCTACTGAAGTTTTAATGTACATCAAAGCTCTATTGGCGCATTAATGGTCAACAGCACTCTAAGGATGCTTTAATGTCTACTGACACTCACGTGATGCTTTAATGTCTGTCAAAGCTCTAGTGATGCTTTAATAGTCAACGATGCTCTAATGAAGCTTTAATGTCTACTGAAAGTGTAATAAATCCTGAGTGTCTAATGCTTTAATAATCAACAATGCTCTAATGATGCTTTACTATCTATCGACGTGCAAATGAAGCTTTAAAGTCAATGCTCTACTGAAGTTTTAATGTACATCAAAGCTCTATTGGCGCATTAATGGTCAACAGCACTCTAAGGATGCTTTAATGTCTACTGACACTCACGTGATGCTTTAATGTCTGTCAAAGCTCTAGTGATGCTTTAATAGTCAACGATGCTCTAATGAAGCTTTAATGTCTACTGAAAGTGTAATAAATCCTGAGTGTCTAATGCTTTAATAATCAACAACGCTCTAATGATGCTTTAATATCTAATGACTTTAATAGTGTCAGTTAGTAATTTTAAACAAATCCACTTTAAGCTATAGAATTGTGTGTGTGTAATAAATATATATGATTTTATATGAAATAGTGTAATTATTCTGTGTTTCAGATGTTGATAAATCAGCAGAACTCCAGCAGCACACACACTCTGACAGAGTTACGTGGGGTCAACATGGACAGTTCTAAAACAGAGTGATGCATACTTTAAGTGTGTGTAACAGGATGTGTGTATGTTCAATACAGCACAGTATTTCTTTTCTTCTTCTGGTTTTGACTGGCAACTTGAGCCTTACTTTTACAGTTTCTTCAGTTCTGTTTTTTACACACACACACACACACACACGCACACACACTTGCACGCTGCACATCATACCCCCTTTTTTTGTTATTATTATGTTTTTAAATAAACCTCAGACTGATCTCCAAGCTGTTGAATGAGGAGCATGTCACCTTTTTCATGTCTCTCTGTCTCTATGTCCAGTTCATTTCTGGCAGTTTTGTGCTCCAGAAGCTAAAAACACACATGTGCCATGTCTCTACAGCAGTGTGAAAGATGGCACACTTGAGAGAGTAGAGCATTTTGCTGGAGAGTTGCGTCACTATCATGGCAAGCGGGTTTCCGCACATCACTAATGTGAACACAACGCCACACTGATATGAAAAGTCATGCAACCTTTCTTCTGTGGTTGGAAAACCTGTCAGTCAGATTCCCCTTAGGCATGTAGTTTCATCAGGAACAGCGTGTGGAATGTCACACTGACCACAAACTCACACTGACCACAGACCAGCTCCATCACCACAGTGATGCATAAGAGCTGTGTGTGTGCACTGCGCACCACACATATTTGTACATGCTATGACCATTGACAGCACACTTCTTCTTTCTTATCGAAACTACTAACGCTTTAATGAACAAGTGTGTGAACCAAACCTACTGGAGTTCAGTCAGTAAATAACATGCGGCCCAATAAAACCCTGATGTGAGACAGAGAACAGTGCAGTTATGACTGTGCTGTAGGTTTTTAAATATAGTTGTACATACAAATACAAAGTGGAAGTTTTATTGCGTCGTTAGATTTTCCACTTCGTTTATGGGTGTGAGTGGAGAACAATCGAAGCAGGATGTGTTTTGGGTGTGTTTAATTGAGGTGTGAAATTGAATCTCGTGTTAAAATGAAAGCGAATCTGTTTTGTGAGGCTTGTTTCAGAAAGTCATGCAGCGTGGCTCAGCTTTTACTGCAAACCAAAATGTGAAACGTTTAAGGGTTAAAGCAGAAATGATGCTTTGAGGCAGTAGAGGAGAACCTCACAAGCCATTTTAGTCTTCATTTAGGAATGTTAATATTAAGTATTTTATTTAAGCAATAAAATGACCACAACAATGATTAAACTAACAGGCTGAGCAGCTGTTGGTGCTTGTTGTCGATTAGCATTTGATTGTTCGTGTGGACTGTAAATGAGCTCAGGAACATTTTTCAGGTTTGCTACTTAACGCTCTATATTCTGCACTCTTCTGGCTTTGATAATAAATTGTTGCACCGTGTGATGCGCATGTGCTGTTTATATACCATGTGTTCCACGCTGTGTTTAGCTGGGGTGCAGTGTTGGTACCACTCGGAAACTACAGCATGTTTGGCATTTGTTTAAAACATCATCACTTGCAGAAACACGTTCTCAAAAAACATGAGCATTGCTTCATCGGCTCATTTTGTCATCTAATCGTGTTTTCATTCCTAAATCACATTTACACAGCACATTTAATACATTTCAGAATAACATGGAGACCTAGGTTGTGTGTGTGTGTGTGTGTGTGTGTGTGTGTGTGTGTGTGTGTGTGTGTGTGAGAGAGAGAGAGAGAGAGAGAGAGAGCAGACATGAACAGGATGTGGAAGGTTTACACAGTTAAACGCTGTTTTATACCAAGAATAAGTTTATAAAAAGATTTTTATAATACAATTTTAGTATAATTTTTCCACTCTGTGAATTATTTTCTTTATTGTGCCTAATTTTACACACTGCTCAAACTTTCCTACTCTTAGTAAAATTGTATTTTTTATATCTTCATTTAGGAGGAGGATTATTGAACATTGTGGTCTCTACAGAAATGTTTTTATAATTAAAATGACTTCAGTGCCACTGTGTGAGTTCTTGTGTCTCAAATTTATAAATGAAGAATGAATCACTCTGAACCATTTATTTTTTTTCTGCCAGTATAACTGAAATATTGTCAATATTTTGATTAATAATTTAGCTGTTATTGTGTGACCTTATTCGGGTTGAATGGCATCAGTGAATCAGGGTTTTATTATAAGAATGTAGACCTGAGCATTACAGAGTTGGAAGTGGCCCCCATGATAACTGACATTATAGACAGGTTCAGAAAAACAGGGTGTTCATGTGCATCAAGTGAAATAATTCAGAGCAGTTTCTCTCACTGCAACACATTTACACTGACAGCAGTTGGCAGACTTCCTTATCCAGAGTGACTTACAGAAATGCTCTGTGTCTCTGCCAAACACATCCTCAGGCTAGTTCACTAGGTCTGGGTCTAAGAATGTCTAAAACCCTTGTAGAAGTTCATTCACTACCTAGGTGCATATGCTTGTTGTACCCTGAGAGCTGGTGGATCCAATCAAACTGTGCTAGAGGTTCAGAGGGAGTGTGGTGCAGAATGGAGTGTGATAAGTACTTTAATATTCTTTTTTTTCTTTTTTTTTTTAAATTATTATTATTATAATTTTTTTTTACCAGAGGCCTAAAAATGGTATTTCCACCTGTTTTGGGTATGCCCATGTTCAGCATTGAATTTATTTGTGATGTCACACTCCATATTAGTGGTTAATGGCTCATATAAAAGTAGACACTCTGGGCCTTAAGAATTTGCAGCTCCCCCCCTTTTTTTTACTATAAAACCTTTGTTGTGCTGTCCGTTTGATCTCTGTACCACTGTTATTGTGGAGAGGTCTGAATTGTTTGCCAAGGAGGGGGCTCACCAACGGCTAAACATAGAGTTGTGGTACTCTACACACAGAAACCCAACAGTGACCTGACTAAACTTATAACAGACTTGTGGCAATAAAATACACTATATGGCCAAAAGTGCTTGTTGTACTTGTGCTTGTTGAACATCCCATTCCAGCTTTCGTCCTCCCTTGGTGTTATAATAACTTCCACTCTTCTGAGAAAGCTTTCCACTAGACTTTGGAGTGTGGCTTTGGGGATTTGTGCTCATTTAGTCACACATGCATTAGTGAGGAGTCACACATTGATGTCAGGTGAGGAGGCCTGGTGTGCAGGCTTCATTCCAGTTCATCCCAAACGTGTTCAGTGGGGTTGAGGTCAGGGTTCTGTGCAGGCCACTCCAGTTCTTCAACACCAGCTTTGGTAAGCCATGTGTTCATTTACCTTGCTTTGTACTGGAAGATTTTGGGTCTCTTAGTTCCAGTGAAGGGAAATTGTAATGTTACAACATACAAAGACATCCTATTCAATTGTGTGCTTTCAACTTTATGGCAACAGTTTGGAGAAGAACCACATGTGGCTGTGATGGTCAGGTGTCCACATACTTTTGGCCATATAGTGTAATTCATTTGTTTCTACTGACTGAAAATGTCCAATAAGTCGATTTTCATTCTGCTGGCAGAATGGATCACCAGTGTACTGCGATAAAGGGTTAGAGTAGGGGAGTGCTCATCTGTTTCTGGCTTTGTAAGTGAGCACGAGTGTTTCAAATCTGATGCAGCAGCTACAGGAAGTCAGTGAAGGGAGCGCAGCAGTAGGGTGGTGGGGGAGAACTTTGGGAGGTTGGAAGGTCATGCAGCTGCATTGTGGAGCGAGCGGAGAAGTTGGATGAAGTGCAAATGCAGCCCTCACAGGAGGGATGTGCTGTTGTTCAGTCTTGAGATAACGAACGACTGAACAAGCACCAGACTGGCCTCTGTAGAGAGAAATGTCCTCCTGATGTTGTAGAGGAGACTGCATGACATGAGCGAGTCAGGTTACTGATGTGTGGAGAAGGTTACAGTACAGAAGCACAATGAGGCTGTGTGCAGTGACAGATGGAGAGATGGGAGAGTTGTCCTGGGACATCACTGGTCACGGAAAATCATCTACAGTAGCTCAGGCACTACACCTTCTCCACCAGCAGGTGTCGCGTTAAGTATGGAATTGCTTTTGAAAAATTATTATTATTATTATTATTTTAAATTAACGCTCCAGAAGGTTTTTCTTTGTTTTTTCATCATCAGTAACACTGTAACTTTTTTTTTTTACATCACTTTTAATCACCACGGAGGAAAATGGGAAACAAACAGCATATTTTTCTTTAATATAAACTTTCATATATTTATTTATTTTTTATTTCAAAAAAACAAAACAAAAAAAATCGAAGCTTATAAACCACAAGCCAATCGTCGTGCAGGAGGCGGGGCTTGTCTGAAAACGCGTGGGCAAAATAGCGCCAATACGCGTGTGTAAACAGTGCACATGCGCAATACAGTAAGGCGTGTGTAAGGAGAAATTTGGCTCGGGATTCCTGACAGTTGTGTAAAATTGAACTCGGATTTTCTGTCTTATGAAATATGGCCGGATAATAATAAACCACAGGAGAGTTAAAGATGGAGATCTGCTCAGAGGCGGACAGTGTGGAGAAAAGGTAAATAAAGCACCATTAACTATAGAGGCTCGATTTTAATCACACCACTGCAATAATCTGTTTCCTTCTATAAACATATGAGCGAAGTGAGATTTGTTGAGCACATTTCAGGTTAATAAGGCTAAAAGGGTTGTATTCGGGTCCTAATGAGTGAGAAAGACGAGCTGAACTAAAACTAGCTGTCGTAGCTAAAGTGGCTAGCTCTCCTCTCTGTGCCTGACTGTGTGGCCAGCTAGCCGTCATTAGCATTCTGAGCTAAGTGCATTCTGCAGCTGTCCCATTCAAGTATCCACATTACTCCTCATTTACTATTCATTAGAGTTATTCCACTGAACATCCATATTCATGCTGTAAACTCAAATTCTACACCAGTCATTAAACTAGCCTGCCAGTGGACTAGTCAGAAAGCTAATGCTAACAGCTAACATAGTGAACTGATAGGGTTAGTGCACACATTGAATTAATGTTCGGCTGTGTTTAGCATTTTGATTATTAAGGGCACTGTGCATGAAAATGAACCTTACACTGGACAAATCAGGAGCAGTACTTCTAAATGAACCCCTGATTACATACACACATAACACACAAATATAACACATATAACATACACACATATCTGATAGTGATTTGTTTATCAGACATGGTGTGTATCTGTGGATCAGAATCCAAATCGACTGATACACAGTGATCTCAGTGCTACAGTGCAGAGTGATTCTGTTTCACCTACTGTCATCTGAAACAGCAGCTGTGTGTCTGTACACTGTTTTACTCACACACACACACAAACACACACACACACACACACACACACACACACACTGTTGCCTCTCATCTCCAGGGTTGGGGGTTCGAATCCCACCGCTGTCCTGTGTGTGCGGAGCTGTTCTCGCCATGCTTTGGGGGTTTCCTTCGCGTACTCCGGTTTCCTCCCCCGGTCCAAAAACATGTGTTGTAGGCTGATTGGCACTTCCAAATTGGCTGTAGTGTGTGAATGGTTGTGTGAGAGTGTGTGCGATCGTTTACCATGGTTTGAGTGCCCGCTTTGTGCCCCGAGTCCCCTGGGAGAGGCTCCAGGTTACTCCAAGACCCTGTGTAGGATGAGCGGTACAGAAAATGGATGGATGGAGATGCTGTGAAAATTCCCATGAACTCACACATTCTCATTGTCAGTGCAACACCTCACACATCAAAATGAGGTCACAGGACAGAGCTGAAACACTCATCACTTTCAGGAATGTTTGGATTAAAAAATATGATTAAAAAAAATCAGCTGTACTGAAAAAGATACATTTTTTAATTCCACGTGTGTTTTCAACAGACTATTTACCTGCTGAATGTGGACTATTTTACTGCACATATTAATAAAGTACAGTACTGATCAGCTTTCACTTATTGTCCTTTGGCAGACAGACAGATAAACACACAGATAAAAGTGAAGTGACAGAAAGTGAGACAAAGTGACATACATGATTACATACAGGTTGTCCTTTTGGGATTTGGTAAATCCCATGCTCTTGTAGTCACATGGCATTCAGTCACAGTCCTGTCCACTGACTAGTATTATGGAGTTGTCTTCACTGAGAGGTAAACGTGTGACGTGCACTCCTTCACAGCTGTCGAAAACTAACACCTTTAATATAAAACTGTTTTCACATCACTGTATGTTCCATGATAACATTATTGTGTGTGGTTTAATGTAGTAGAAGTGATTTTCGGTACACACCCGTGTCCTCTTTACAGGCGTGAACACTGGAAGCTCCTGTCCAACCTGAAGACGACCGTCGAAGGACTTCTGTCTACAAATAACCCGAATGTCTGGTCTCGCTATGGGGGACTGCAGCGACTTCACAAAGACATGACCAACATCCTGAGTCATGGCCTCAAACACGAACAGGTGTGGCCATAAACATACCTCGCACAGGTAGCGTGCCGCCACCTCTCACAGGTAGCGCACAGCCACCTCACACAGGTAGCGCGCCGCCACCTCTCACAGGTAGCGCACCGCCACCTCACACAGGTAGCTCACCGGACACAGATACAAACTGTGGACAGGTAAACCCAGCTGAGCAGATGCATGTCTGTATCTCTCTGTCTCTGAATCTCTCTCTCTCTCTCTCTCTCTCTCTCTCTCTCTCTCTCTCTTCCCATCTGTCTCCCTGCCCATCTCTGTGTAGGTGTACTATAAGCAGAAGGATTACTGGCGCTTTGTATGGTGTCTGCGGTCCATCAGTCCCAGTCTCGCTCCTCATGTAGAACAGGTAGTACACACACACACACACACACACACACACACACACACACACAGTACCACACAAATAACCACAAGTAACATAATAAAACATTACTGAATTAACATCATTTATATTTAAACTGTATTAATTTCTCTATGTGTGTGTGTGTGGTCTCTGTGTTTGTGTGCTCGTGCATGCGTGTGTGTGTGTGTGTGTGTGTGTGTGTGTGTGTGTGTGTGTGTGTAGTTCAGCCAGATGGAGCCGGTGTTGAGCAGCAGCATTCAGTGTGAGAGTGATAAGGCTGAGCGTTGGCTCCTCCACAGTCTGCAGAGTCACACACTCTCCATACAACTAAAACCCCTGATCACACACCACAACACCACCCGCAAGTACTATACAGGTACACGCACAGCAGCACCACCAGTGCACATGTCTTATTAATTGCTGTACGTGAGTAGAACTGTAAGACAGGAAGCACAAACTTTTCTCATGTCTACATCTAAATTAAAACAGACAAGTGGCTTTTTTTTCTCCAGGTGCCTGCACTGCAACAAATGACATCAAGTGAACCTATCATGATTATAGTCACACTTATCTAGTAATACCTATTATAAGTTTACAGTAAACCAAATATAAGATTATTAAAACTATTTCTAGATATTTTAATAATCTCAGGCTTGAAATAAGCTTGTTCTATTGGTAGATATTTTTGCCCATTTTCAGCATTTCTAGAAGAAGCAAAATTATCTGTCACTAGGACAAGTAAACTTATGGAGTAAAGTATGGTTTCTACCTCGGAATGTAAATGGACAGCACTGAGAATGTTCTGTGTTTTTACCCCCCTGTAGACGAGGCGTTTCTTCTGAGTGAGCTGCACGTGGCAGCCATGTTTCAGTGTTTGGAGGCTGTGGAGCAGAACGACGCACGGATGCTTGCCCTCATCAACACCACCCGCGTGAGTGTTCATCATTCATCGTCCGCCCTATACACCTGTCTCAAATCAAATACTATATTCACTGCACAGGCAGCAGGCAAATCGCCAGCCCAGTCACAAGCAGATTACAAGTTCAGGCTCTCAGCATTATTACACCAGGCTCTCTTATTTGAAGTTGCCCATCAGACAGGTGAGATCAGACAGCTTCTTACATGAATCGTAACACACTGAAGTTGTCATCTGCGGTTTTAGACTTGTTACTTAGGTTTCCAGCCAACTAAAACCACAGTCTGTTCACACTCCTACACACACACACACACACACACACCAGTGCATTAAGGGTTTTCTGTGGACACTAGCATAAGTGTAGCATATGCTTACAGACATGATAAAATAGCAGGCCTATACAGTACTGTGCTATGTAGGGAGCAGGGTGTGTGTGCATGTGTGTCTGTCTCGCTGTGTAGCAGTGTGTGTCTAACTGTGTGTGTGTTCTGCAGCTGTCCCACTTGAAGGAGTGTGTTCCTGTGGATTTGCTCACCTCTCAGCAGTGTGTGCTGCCTGGAGTTTCCATACGCACACACGCTCCGTCCTTCTCATTCAGAGACAGCACACACACTTCATACACCGAGAGGAGTACAGGTCAAGCTCACTAACACAGCCGCAACACTCTTATACACACCAACACTTTGTTAGTGTGTTTCAGCTTCACACTTTAATCTGATATAAATAGTGTGTGAATGAGGTTTCATCACCAGCTGAAATAAATTCACTGTACACACTGGTTGTGTGTGTGTGTACGTGTGTTTTACAGATGCAGCGGCGTGTGTAAGTGCCTCGGGGGCTCCGTGGGCGTGTTTGAACACTGACCAAAGCGTCTTGGAACCCCTGATAACCCAGAATTCTCAGACCGACTCCACCCATCCTGTTAACCCTGCCCCCTCTGAGGGTGGAGACTGTGATGGTGATGATGGGCCAGAGTATCTCGCCATCGGGAACCTGGGGAGGCGGAGCCGCAGAGGTTCCGGCAGCTCAGCACAAAGCACCGAGCACTCTCAGATCAGGGCCCACACACCTGAAGCTCCGCCCCCTTCCCAAAGACGCAGCTCCTTCTCTGATATGGAAAGGGGAAAGAGACGAAGCTTCAGGGGTCACGCAAGGTCCCTGTCTGATACAGGGGTCATGCAGAAACACAAACAAGGTAAGACTGAGCAGATGTATGTGTGTGTGTGTGATCATCTGCACTACAGCCTGTAAAGTAAACTCTTTCATCTGTCAGAAAGTTCTTGTTCTTCTAGAACAATCTTGTTAGTTCAGAGTCAGTTTTCGAAGCCACTTCTCTGAATCTCTTCTTCGAGCTGCCTCTCTCAGACTTTTCTTTCTGTCTGGATCAGCAGTATCAAACTTCCTCTACAGTTCTGGAAAAAAAAATACACCCAAACCCGTTTCATGAGTCAAGAGTCGTTTATTTGTCATTTGCACAGTTACACTGGACATTGAAGTGCTTGTGACATGGCTCAGATTTAGACATTAACGGTGTAAACACTTATTAGACATGGACAAACACATAATTGGACATGAGTGGCATGCTCAAGATCAGGGTTATGACCTACACAGGTGTAGAACTCTCCTGGAGGAGTACGTTACAGTTCCTGGACAAGTTCCTGTTCTGTGTTCACAAGTGGAGTCGGTTATATGTAGTTAAAATAAAGTTTAACTGCTTTTACAGCGTTCCAACAGAAAGAAACCGCAATACTGCGCTGCTAATCAGCACTAACTGCTCCTCCTGCTGGTCACATCCAGCATAACACCTCTCTTTATCTCTTTTTACCTCTTTATCTCTCTTTTTCTCTCTCCCCGTGTGTGTAAAGGAGGGAACCAGAGGAAAATCACCATTATAATAGAGGATCCCGCTGAAGGTTGGCAGTGCACTGGTGCTGCATTTGTCCCTCCATCCTCACATTCCTCCACTTTTGATCTGTGTCTGCAAGTTTCTCTGCCTCGCTTCATTTTTCTTCATTCTGATTGGCTGTGGCATGCTGTCATTCACACTCCTCACAGTTTTCAAACAAACTCAGTTGTGTTTGTTTTCTTCTGCTGAGTGATTTTCATTAGTCACTCCCACTTTTTTCTTCTCTCCATTTCATTTCATGTATTATTATTATTATTATTATTATCATCATTATTATCATTATTATCAGGGTCCCACATGCCTGCCCATATAAGACATGTTTGCAGTTAGAATAAAAATCTCAGATCTCCATATCTTAAAGCCCTAATATTTTTTATTTTTTATTAAAAAAAATGTGTATTTACAAATGTAAAGTTCTCAATATCTCTGTCCCTAACACAGTAACCTGTAGTCTTTATTACTCTATGAACTTTGTCACATAAATAGCCTGTTGCTGAGCTTCAGGTAACATCAGTTACAGGATAAAATGGAGATCTGTGATTAAATCTTATTTATTTTATTTATTATTGTGGTTTTCTTTCTCATGTCTTTCATCTCCCAGAACCACATCTCTGTAATTACAACTGACAGTTGTTTCATTTTGTTTCATTTTATTTCATTTTATTGTGTGTGTGTGTGTGTGTGTGTGTGTGTGTGTGTGTGTGTGTTCAGAGTCAGCTGTAGATGAGCAGAGTGTGAGTGCTTTCGGGCCTTTCTCCCCTCACAGCAGGGACAGCAGTCACAGTTCTCTCTACATGGAGGCCGGTGAGTGACCGTGCACACACGCGCACACATAAAACACCACAAATTATAATAAACCTTTTTACATTTCTGTTTACCAATGCGAAAGTTTGCTAGTATCATTTTAGAACTTCCGATGAGAGTGAACAACGGCAGCAAATCCAGCTCACAGTCACTGCAGCATCTTTTGCAGCATGCGCAAAAAAATTTAAGTACGCTTGTGCTTGTGAGAAAGAATTGGCTTTGTGCTATTCGCCAGGATGAGGGCGAGCATTATAAGAGGCAGCATGTACATCTGAATCCAGCATTTCACAGAATCTGACTACTCGAAAACTACTGGCTGTAAATGCCTAAAATGCCAGGCCATCAATTTAAACAAAGAAATGTATCTAGCTACTGCATACATTAATCCAGATTATACCATTAATAGGCTGTTCAGATTCACTGGCACTCATGCATTTCAGTACCTAAACAATGTTCAAAATTTACTTTTTCTTACCGGATATGAGGACACACTACCTACGGCACTGCAACAGGTTAATGTCAAAGTGACATAGCCTTGTAGAGATCTATTACCTAATGCACTGTGGTGTTTAGGCAGTGTGTGGCCTGTGTAGTGAATATGATGTGTGAGTTTGGGTACACTCATTGTGTGTGTTTGTGTGTGTGTTTTCTCTGTAGGAGGACTTCAGTATGGTAGCGGGTCTGATGGATTGTTCCGGAAGCCGTCAGAGGGTCAGAGTCTGATCAGCTACTTGTCAGAGCAGGACTTTGGCAGCTGTGCAGATCTGGAGAAGGTGAGCACATCTGTCACAGTCTTCATTCTGTGTCTCGCTCGGCTGTGTTTCTCACTCGACTGCGTGTATGTCAGTCGACTGTGCGTCTCGCTTCAGCTGCGTGACTCACTTGGTTGCATGTCTACCTTGGCTACGTGTGTTACTTGGCTGTCTAGGAACCTCAGAAACGTGTCTCACTTGGCCGTCTCCCTCGGCTGTGCGCGCGTCTCCCTCGACTGTGTGTGCGTCTCCCTCGGCTGTCCCACTCAGCTGTGTGTCTCTTACTATGCTCACGTCTCACTCTGCTGTGTCTCATTTCCCTTCGCAGGAGAATGCACACTTCAGCATCTCTGAATCTCTGATTGCTGCCATCGAGCTAATGAAATGTAAGATGAGGGCAGAGGAGGCAGACGAGGATGGAGACAGTGACAGTGAGATCCAGCAGCTCAAACAGAAGATCCGTCTGCGCAGACAGCAGATCCGCCGCAGCCGCCTGCGAACGCCCAGCTCTGCCAACCAAAGTGAGTCTGACCTCATTACCACATCTTTTTGCTCTTTTTAAATCTTTAACTAACTCTGCCTATTTACATTTGTGGGTGATTCTGCCCACAAACACATT
>CM074955.1:9959388-9961888 GCA_037577455.1 Pangasius macronema
TGGAGGCAGTGTGATGCTCTGGGCAATGTTCTGCTAGGAAACCTTGGGTCCTGGCATTCATGTGGATGTTACTTTGATACATACCACCTACCTCAACATTGTTGCAGACCTAGTACACCCCTTCATGGCAGTGGTATTCCCTAATGGCAGCGGCTTCTTTCAGCAGGGTAATGAGCCCTGCCACACTGCAAGATTTCGAGGTGTTGACTACAAATTCCCCAGCTCTCAGTCTGATTAAGTATCTGTGGGATGTGCTGGACAAACAAGTCTGATCCATGGAGGCCTCACCTCGCAACTTACTGGACTTAAAGGATCTGCTGTGATCTAGCACAGCACACCTTCAGTGGTCTTGTGGAGTCTATGGGTCAGAGCAGTTTTAGCGGCACAAGGGGGACCTACACAATATTAGGCAAGTGGTTTTAATGTTATGGCTAATTGGTATTACATCTATCTATCTATCTATCTATCTATCTATCTATCTATCTATCTATCTATCTATCTAAGAGAAAGTGAGGAATTGTATTTAATTAATGTTGCTAAATTCTATTACGTACTACTACTACTACTACTACTACTACTACTATAATAATAATAATAATAATAATAATAATAATAATAATAATAATAATAATAATAAATTTTACTAGATGTTTCCATCACCACCTCATAAACCCATAGAAATCTATTTTATGTGATGTAAAATTCTAAAAGAAATGCCAAGAAAAGTTTCAATTCCTTATAAAGACAATAAGCCAATATAAATATAAAAACAATTAACTATCTAATAAAAACTAATTTTAAGAGTGTGAAGAGTACCAAAATAATTTTTGATAAATGCACATTAATGAACCAACCTGAAATCACTAAATAATTAACTATAAGTCTATAAATCTATAAGAATTAATAAATTAATCATTAAAAAAGTTTTATCAGAAATAAATGAGTTATTACCTGAGATGAGAATAAAAGCCAGAGAGAGCAGAAGCCCGACTTTTCCCATGATGCGCTGCAGAAGGTTAAAGCACACAGAGTGTGTGTTCCTGCATTTATATGGGTGTTATTGAACACCTGCGATGATCAGTCAGCGTGTGTGTTTATTCCGTCAGTATCGATGTGTTTCTCACCTTGTTTTTCTCACACCTTTAATTAGCTCTACCTAATAATAGTTATTGTTAACTGCTGCACACCAGTTACGCACTTCTGGAAACAAATCACTGAGGAAATATCTCATTTTTTAAACAGCTTCATCCCACTCTCCCCTTCACTATGCTTTCTTGGATACATATCTGGGATCAACATCACAAGAGAAAACACAACAGTTCTTCTTACAGTGCTAACCATCACCAAGATCCCAGATGTGTCTCCAAGTAAGCATAACCAACCATACCAACTCAAATTGAATGCTCACAAACACATGCAACTAAATCACACACACACATACACACAACACTCACACAAGCCGAAGTTGGTGTTATACATATTGATTAACTCAACTGACATTCCAACGACTACTCTTTGCACACCCTTCCCACTCTCTCTCCCATACACCCCAATCCACCGTTCTGATAAGTACCATGTCCATGTTGCATCTATTGTCTTGTCTTGTTTATGTCCTACACCCACAATCTAGGAAGTACAACACATCTGTAAAATAAAAAAGTATTACTGGTCCCCCAAAGAGGTGGGGTGGTGGTGGGCAAAAAAAGTTATTATTATTATTATTATTATTATTATTATTATTATTATTATTATTATTATTACTAAGGCTCTGAGCTCTTGGATAAAATCTTCAACATTAATTCATTTACATTTTATAGGTATTCATCCCCTGAACTCTTTATTGTGTAGTGTTATAGTCTAGAACTAAAATTGACTTAATCAGGATTTTATGTCATAAATCTACACAAAACTTCCTATAATACCCAAAGAAGTGTTGAGAGTTTCCCTTGTCCTCTTGGTTGTTTCTCTGACTAAGCTCCTCTTTATCCACTTTATTGTTTTGATAGCTCCTTGGTCTTCATGATGCTGATTGTTTAGGTATGCTCTCTAACAAACTCTGGGTTCTTCCAGGAACAGGTGTATTTGTATAGAGATCACGTGACACTTTATATACATGCAGGNTGTGTCTTTGAGTGGGACAGATGGGCATGGCTTTGAGAGGGACAGAGAGGTGTGTCTTTGAGTGGGACAGATGGGCATGGCTTTGAGAGGGACAGAGAGGTGTGTCTTTGAGTGGGACAGATGGGCATGGCTTTGAGAGGGACAGAGAGGTGTGTCTTTGAGTGGGACAGATGGGCATGGCTTTGAGAGGGACAGAGAGGTGTGTCTTTGAGTGGGACAGAAGAGCTTGTCTTTGAGTAGGACAAATGGGCATGTCTTTGAGTGGGACAGAATAGCGTGTTTTTGAGTGGGGTGACAGAGGGGCATGTTTTGAGTAGGGCAGAGGGGCATTTCTTCAGGTGGGGTAGAGGAGCATATCTTTCAGAGGGAAAGATGGTCA
>CM074955.1:9966888-9975226 GCA_037577455.1 Pangasius macronema
TGGTTCACTAGGTCACAGACTAAGAATTTAGGAAGTCTGGGAGAATTTAGGAAGGTTGAAAACAAGTTGTGCAGCTGCGTTCTGGACCAGTTGCAGAGGTCGAATGGCACTCAGAGGCAGACCAGCCAGGAGCTAGTTGCAGTAGTCCAGTCTCGAAATGACAAGGGACTCAACAAGCACTTGAGTGTCCTGTGTGGATAGAAATGGACAAATCCTTATGAGTAGAAGGAGAAATCGACATGAGCGTGTCAGATGAGCGATGTGAGAGGAAAAAGACAGTTGATTATCCATAGTAACCCCAAGGTTTTGCGCAGTGACCAAAGGTGAGATCATGTCATCTGCAATAATGTGCAACCCCTTCCATGTTACCAAACGTCTCACACTGTCTTCATTAGGCTGTAGCTATAGAACGCTGGGAATCTTCTAGACAGAGATCAGACCATTCCATCATTCTAAACACCAGCATAGCCATTATCATGTCATTTTTTACTTCACAATTCTTACTTTTCTGTCAGACTGCCTTGACAAATCTGTCCTCAGTCATTCGTTTATTGGGAGTGACCAGAATTGGTGCCAGTTGAATACAGCGTTCTTCTGTGGGTCCAATATTCACTGAACGTTTGGAAAAAAATGTAATTCATAGATTAACATATTTAAATTAAGGGCAGAATTTACACTTACATGAAATATGTAAGTTCAACAAAAAGTAAATAGGTAAATGGCAATGGCAGGTTTATGTTTAACTCATTCATTTACTTAATTATTTATTTGTAGTAACTTGGACATTATATTAATATGTAAATGCTACATAAAGCCATAATCACTTTTTAGAGTGAATGTATCCTTGGTTATGCTCCTTAAACTGCTCCATTTTATCAAATCTCACTGACACACCTGGGTGCTAACTTTTAGTTAGCCTGTGCTTCTCACAAATGTCACAGGTCTCAACTTTCCTTATGAACAGTATTGTCTCTTAGCTCCACATTCTGAGACAATGTTGTGTTTTTTATTAGATCCACTGACTGTATATATGGGTGGACGTTGTAATGACTCAAAAGTGAGGTCAAAATGTCTCTGTGGCTACTGTAGTGCAAACTATAACCCCACCCATTCCCATGTTAGTGAATGAGAATAGAGCCAAACTTACATTTTAAGTTACAGCTCCACAAATTATTTTCAGGAATAGTCTTCTGTCATTTTTGAATGTTCAGTTGACCTTTATCTCCCCCAGTATTTCCCCTTGCGATAAATATGTTTTATAGGCGTTATTTCAATAATAAAAGGGCATGGTTGATGAGGTGATTGCCAGTCTTGGATATGACATCTGAGCCTCTTTCCAACACGGATCTAAAGCTCTTGCCAGCTCTGTAGCGAATGAAGCCATGTCTTGTTCTGCTGTAAACAGGTAATAACCCTCAGTGGTGAGTTGTTTGCGGTTTCGTCCACTCACATATACAGTCAATGATCAGATTTGTATGGCTAATATCCAAGTGGAGCTTATAATAAAACTTACAGACTCAACATATTTTGTGCTACCTTTACTTCTGCCTTTACTACACTCAGGCATAAACAATCAGCCTTCACACACACACACACACACACACACACACACACACACACACACACACACAAACTAACCGAGTGCTACTGAAGTACACAATGTCCTCTGTGTGAAGATTTAATAAAAATAATAATATAACAGTTATAAAGATTTATAAAGCTGTGATATTACAGTAAGTTTATTATGAATAGTTAACTGTGGAGATCTCACCAAAACCTTCTAACAAGCAATACAGTAAAAAGTAGACATACGCAATCAGAGCCACACAACTCCTCATTCATCACTCTGAAAAAGTTCCACCTCTGAAAGCAGTAAGTCTGCATGTTTACAGCTTTTACACATTAAATATATTGTGGGGAACTAAAAATCATTATGTTTGTCTTATTTCTTCATGACTTTTGTCTTATTTTTTTAATTTTAGAGTTAATGTTGAATATGTGACAGAAACGCAAATATAACACTTAAATATAAGAATCAAATATAAGAGCTAATCAGGTTCCAATATGCAAATGAGGGCAAGGAAATGGCAAATTACTAGAGGAGTGGCGGGACATGTAGCGTGGAGACATCACTAATTCACATATTAATCCAAACTAAAGTTGTTGATGAAGCATTTTACACGCACACATTCTTCCAGTGGACAAAGAGAAACATCAGCAATTTAATAATCCATGCCATAAAAAGCCAAAACCCTGTGTGTGTGTGTGTGTGTGTGTGTGTGTGTGTGTGTGTGTGTTTCCTCCCTGCCCTGTGGTTAATCTCACACACATACACACACACAGAGAAAGAGAGAGAGAGAGAATGAGATGGAAACGCTGAAGTAGCTGTTCTGTGGTTTTTTGTGGGCCGAGTGGAAAAGCTTTCACCTCTCGATCAGGCCCGTTTTTTTAGGTGCAGTTTTTTTTGTAAAAGTGGAACAATGAGAAATCGGATTTTTCCTACACTGAAATGTACTCATCTTAGTTTCTGTCACAAACACACGCACCATTTACAAGTGTTTATAAATGATGTGTGTGCTATAGATAGAGTTATATATATATAATTATATTTATATAATATATAAATGTACACTCACTGCACTGTGGAACATCAGAATTTTACTTTATTCTCATTATTCTCAGTGAAATGATATCAGAAACTTTTTTCTGGTAAACACACATGCCACAGTGAAACCTTTAATCAAACAACATAAACATGAAACAGGTAACAAGGAAAATATTTAATTTACAATTTGAATATATTTTTCTTAAAGCAGCATGAAACCTTTTCACATTATTATTATTATTATTATTATTATTATTATTATTATTATTATTGTATACAGCATCGGATCTGTGTCAGGTTCTCATTAATGTATGGTTAATGAGTGAGTCTTTGCTTTTTGAGATGGCCCTTTTAGCTGAACGTTGGAAGTCGACTAACATTTATGAAGTCATTTATTTTATTTTTCACTCTTTCTTTGCTGAAAGTACATCAGATTTCTCCAGGCTTATTATCTCTATCTAATGACACACAATTTGACCTGTTCTTGTAGACGTTGATGCGGAAAATAAATTTCACGTCAATATTAATTCGAAATCGACAGAAGCGGAGTTTGTAATCATAACAGGAAATCATGTTGGATCAGATTAACGGTTCAGTACAGACAGTTGAATTCAGTTGATTGCTGAGCGACAGATTAATTGTAACAATGTCAGAGTAGAACGTTACATTACAAAAATTACATAAGTTCATCTGAAGTGCATTACTAATGATTTGTCTTTTCACCTTCCACTGCTTGACATTTAACTAGTGAAAAGCCATGAAAGTGACTAGTCAAGTGATGAAAAGTAATGATTACCACACAGTACTAAACCAAGTTCAGACTGTCACAGTTAAAAAAAAAACACTGAGCAAAAAGAAGAAAAAAGAAACATTTCTTGTGATAATTATATATGACCAGACGAGAAATTCTCGACCATCACACACTGAGTGTTAAAAGTGCTCTATAAATAAAACCCAGTTCAATTCAATTAAACCTTTTAACCAAATGCCACCCTGCAGCATCCACCCACCTGCTTCTGCACCCTCTCTCTCTCTCTCTCTCTCTCTCTCTCTCTCTCACACACACACACACACACACACACACACTAGGGTGAAGTCATGGTGATAATATACTGCAAATGTGAGCAAAAATCTGAATGCTTACTGACACAATTGTCTTCAGGAGGAAATGTGTGTCCTCAATTTAAAACTCATGACTGACTCTGTCCTCTGTTCCTCCACACATCTCACCCTGACCTACATACTGGCCAAAATTAGGCTTTGAAAAAATAGGACGGGGGATTTAAAAAACCACATTCATTCTTTTAAATAAATAAACAGAATCAGTTAAGATTTTTATGAAACTTTTAGTGTAGATGTTCTTCTGTGGGGGTCTGCTTCAGCATCCTCACTGTTAAACACACACGTGAATTTTCACACAGCTTCACTCAGTAGCATGCAGCAGATGTGAGTAAACACACACACACACACACACACACACACACACACACACACACACACACACACACACACACACACTACTCTGTGTTTCCTCACAACTGCTACATGTGAAATGAAGCTGTGTGAAAGTTCATCACTTCTACTGCAACTGCATTAACAAACACACCCACGAAATAAACCGCTGTGTCCAGTCTGGGTAAACAGTAAGTGTTTGTCTTACTGATATAAAGTTTTAGGATTTTTAACAAATATATATTTTAGAACTCAAACTGAGGACATGTGATTGTATAAGGGGTGGAGTCAGGGATCGGTCCACTCCACTTCACACACTTTCACATGTCCAACTAAGCTTTGATACAAATCTTTTCTCAGCAATGTTTTATTGCGATTTTATTTATATGAAAATGAATATTGCACATATAGCAATGACACTTCTCTCACCTAGGGGTGATTTATCTTATCCAATCCACCTACCAGCATGTTTCCTTCCACCCTCCAAAAGCAGGAGAACCCAGAGGAAACCCACAAACCCCATACAGACAGAAACACAAGCTCAGGATCAAATCTGAAGCTGTCAGGAGACAACATGACACGACATTGATGATTAAATCAGTAAGTAATAAACACTGTGTGTGTGTTACAGTAAAATACTGAGTGATGGGGTAGGGTGATGAAGCAGTTACTTTTGCCAAGTTGATTATTTTCCTAAATCAGCACGTCCCAAAGTGTTTTATTCCTCTTATACCACAGTTTGCCAACAATTAATTTTTTTAGATTTATTAAAGAATAAAATGTTATACTCTTCTTTTCAATTTATAGAGTAGTTATATTTAATGTTGTGAAATATTGGTGAAACAGGTAAGTTCCTGTTCTCATTTATGTTTTAACAGCTATAAACAGTCATTCTCTCACCGGCCTCTCTTTTCTCCCTCTCTTCAATTTAATAAGACAAAAAAATGCAGCTTGACATATTGCAGAAAAAAAAAACCCAGAGCGTAAACTCCTCTGTTCTGTAGATGTCGGAAAACCTACTAAACTAAAATTAGTTTTTCCTCTGACTGTTACAAAGTGCTGACACTGAAGACTCCTTCCATAAATGTTAAGTAAACATCTCCTTACAGAAAACTTCACCAAAGCAACAATTACACCTGCTTTTAGTGCATTTATTTGGATCCATTTGGAGAGTAACATACCTGGGTCCCTGTGATGTCCCTGTGTGGTCTGTTACTACAGAAATGAGAACGTATTAGAACAAGTGCATTAATATAAACCTGTTATTTGGAGCTGCACTACTGTCAGAGCTGCTGTCATAGAAAATTAATCAACACCTTCTGAACAATCACAATCCCGAATTCAACAGCAGCATGGTGTACTAATGAATAATACATTTCAGAGCTCTATCCGTGTTCACATGGATCTTCACTGAGGTGAAGGGGTGAGGAGTGATTAAAAGACCAACCACCCACCCAACACACACACACACACACACACACACACACACACACACACACACAGGTTGTACACATTACTGAGTGTTTATTGGCTATGTTCATTCAAACAACTTGTTTAATCACATAAACACACACAAAATAAACAAAGTGATTTCTCACATGCTGAACACAACAGTGTAATAAAAACACAACATTACACTGATGGTATAGAAAATATTTCACTATAGTGTTTATTATATTTTCTTTATATAAATGTATTAAAGGTAGGACACTGAGAAAAAATTAATCTCCAATAACAATATAAATCTCATTATCACATATTAAAACATATGAAATTTTCATTATGAATTAATTAATTAACTAAGAGTTGATCTTAGTTAATTAATTAATTAGTTAGTAATTAACAATTGCCTAAAATAATGAATAATTGCTATTAATTAACTGATTATGATGTTATAAAAACCTTTTAGAAGCTTACAAAGTAAAAATAAAACAGTTTATTGGTCATAATAATGATAAGGTTTCTCAACATAATGATATGAAGATAAAATCAGAGTGTTTTGATCATGAGTTAAATGTACAGTAAACCTTCACACACTCTTTATGACAATATATACAACCAGCTTTCGCATGTAACAGAGTCAGAATGTTGAGAAACTTTCTCAAATTTTTTCGGGTTATTTTGAGAAAGATTTCATTATTATATATGTTTATATATATATGTACCTCCACCCTGACAGATCATCACACTCTGTCCCAGATATATAACACTTTATTTACTGTGATGTCATTATACTAGTGTATCACAACTAACAATATACATATTTGAATATTAATATCCCTCATGTATCATCATTTTTGTGATGATTTGCTGTGGCGAGCCCCGAAGGGAAAAGCCGAAAGAAGAAGAAGATATGCAGAGGTACAGAGTAAAACTAATGATATAAAGGTTTTAGATATATCACCATTGCAATAAGATTCTGTGTTTTATATGTGTAATACAGAATGTCAGAAAAGTCAAGAACCAATGAGAATAAAACTATATATACATAATTTTGTATTTTTTTATTTACAACATATAATCTACATGATCGACATGTTTGTATGACATAATCCCTTTGGTTGCTGACTTTTCGGACACCTTGTAAAACAGTAGCAATGTGTGTGTGTGTGTGTGTGTGTGTGTGTGTGTGTGTGTGTGTGTGTGTGTGTGTGTGTTGGGGATTTCACACCATGGTGTATGTGGTTGTCACCTAAGTAACACTGGCACATTGCACTGCAGTACTCACACACATACACACTTGTATCTTTTGCTGTATTGCTGTGTGCTGTATTTAAACAGCGATGTTTCTCCCAGTAGCACACAAACGTTCTCTTTGTATTTTCACACCAAACATCTCCTTGTGTTTCAACAGTATTTATAACGTGCCCTTGTCCACTTTCCTTAACCACTCAAAAGTGTGTAACATCTCCATCAAGTGTAGCAAAGCATTCTGGGTAGGTTTTGTTCCTAAAGTCTACAACAATGTCGATGCAGTAAGATTCTGTTTTATATGTATAATGCAGGGCGTTCAAAAGCCAGGGAACCAATCAGAGTAAAACTACATATACTTCATTTTGTATTTATTATTTACAGCATATACTCTCCATGTTCACTCTTATGCCCTGCTCATTTTCTCAGCCGCTGTATCGTGTTTTTGTGGATTTTGAATGGAAGCAGATGAGGGGAAGTGGATAAGGGCACATTATCATCACTACAGGAATAAGGGAGTTATTGTTTCCTCTTGCAGGCTGATATGTGTAAGGAAACTGTAATAATTAAAGTGTAGTAATTTAAATAATTAATAATTCATAATTAAATGCAGAGCACCTGAAGAGAAATTTTGATTAAATTATGATTAGGTGTGATTTTTGTGACATTTCTGATGTTTAGGTTTTGATGTTTTTGGCTTCTCAGACACTTTGTCTGTTTCTCTCTCCTCATGCTGCAGTGTTGTCATTTTTATCTTAGTTTGTTGTGTCGTTGATTTTATCTCATTGTCTTGTGCTGACGTTTTTCTTGGAGGAAACACGATGGGGGAGTATTCCACTCGCTCCTCTGTGCTCCTCACTGTCTCTCCAGCTCGGTTCGGAAAGTCCAGAACACAGTACTCAACACAGCTAACATCAGGAATCTGTATACACACTCACACACACACACACACACACACACACACACACACACACACACACACACACACATGCATACATACACGTGCAGTAAATGATTACAGTACAGCGATTAAGGTGAGGATGATGAGTGTGATGAGTGACTGATCTTCGTGCTCTTACCTGTGGTGCTGATGTGGAGTTCACAGCAGGAGTTCTGTCTGCAAATAAATTTCACATTTTAACACTAACATTCTCACTCACACTTTCTCGAAATTTGACTGTTATTTCTGCAAAGCAAAATGCTGTCTCATACACACCGTCTCCGTTTCCTGTGTGTGTGAATGCAGCCACACAACCACAACCATGTTACCTTGGCAACAAGTTTCAGATAGGGCCTTACACTGTTTCTTTCCATCATTTATTCCTCTTTATCTGTTGTTACTGTTATAACACATTCTACACTATATTCTATAACACGCTCGACATTATATTCCATAACACATTCTACACTATATTCTATAACACGCTCGACAATTTATCCATAACACATTCTACACTATATTCTATAACACATTCTACACTATATTCTATAACACGCTCGACATTATATTCCATAACACATTCTACACTATATTCTATAACACGCTCGACAATTTATCCATAACACATTCTACACTATATTCTATAACAC
>CM074955.1:10003724-10033528 GCA_037577455.1 Pangasius macronema
AAAAAAGGACTCAGTAGTGAGTAGCTCCACCGTTCTTGGTGGTAACTTCAAACACTCGTTTCGGCATGCTTGATGCAGCTGCGAAGTGTGAATACTTGTAATATTTTCCCTGGTCTTAAGATTTTGTTCAGGAGTGTATATGGTGTGAGTGTGTATGTGTATATACAGTATATACGAATGTTAGCTAGAGTTACATATATAGAGAAAACACTTGGAAATGCATTTTAAACAGTATTTTGAAAAAGTCACTGGTGAGAGAACCATATGATCATACTAACTGTGACATTGCAACAACCCTAAAAGGATGGGTTACTTTTCACCTACATTTTTCTTCAAATTTTTAAATGTAAATTGTGGCATTTCAGATGAAGGTACATCAAACTCTGTGAGCTGTGTCACCCCTGTTGATCAGCCAGGCGGAGGATTCCAGAAGAAGCATCTAAAAAAAGAGGAACCCGAAGATGACGAATACCTCTGTAAGACAACATGGAGCTTTAGACCAAGTATTTAGACTTTTGGCATCCTGGGACCCCTTTAACAGTAAAATAAATTCTAATTCAGATCCCCACAGAACAGATTTATTTCATGAGCATTATTGAATTCAAGTTGGTTTACAAGTGATTTGCTTTTGAGTTATTGAGGTTAAAGCACTTAATTCATAGGACCAATCAAACAGGATAATAACTATAAAATAACTATAAAGGTGATTAAAGGTGGGATCTGACTGACGACATTGATTTATTTTTAGTGTAAGTGAAGTGAATGACTAAAGTTGAGGTGAGACACTGATTTATAGTGAGTAAAATCTAATACATTAAGTATTAAAGATGCGTAATTTGTGAGTCAGAAGGTTTAGGGGGAAAAAAAGAGCTCTTGAGCTGCTGTGATTGTCCATCATAATAATAATGTCAGAGTTGTTTTTGGATTCAGTGTAGATATTTACAACTTGTATGTCAGTGATGGTGCTATGATGAACCAGACCTCATAAGACAAGGTTGGACATGGATGATACCCCAAAACAGAAAGGCCTGTGGAATTGTTTTTTAAATCCCAACCCTGCCTGTATTTTTAAAAATGATTTTAGTCAGTTCTGTTTCCCAAAATATAGCCAAATTATTGCGGCCCTCACAATTATAAATCTCAGTTCCCCTTCAATCTTATTTTCATTGTCTCTGTTTATAACGCAGAGAGACAGAAAGTGAGAGTGACACAACATGAAAAATGAGGATGAACTACAAAACTTAGAGGGATTCAGAAGTGGTGCACAGTCAGATTTTTTTGTTGCTCGTGGATGAAATGATATCCAACCAGCTTTGCTGTAGCATTCAACCTTACATTATAGAGTTGTTGAATTGTTTCTGTTAGCTAGCTAATGGTGGCTGGCTTTAGTCTTCCAACGTGACGAGTCACGTGTCCCTGGTGTGAGCTGATTATAGCGTGTAGTCAGTTTAGCCTGTGTATGTTGCTGCAGTCTACCTGTGTTCGCTTGGTGCCATGTGTTTCCCAATTATTAAATGATTAAATTCAGTGATCTTAATAGTGAGAAAGATGATGCATAGATGTAGATAAAAAAGTAATTATTGTTTGCAAACCTAGCTAGCTATCTGTTCTGAGAAACGTTTTCGTCCTTTAAACAAGCTGAAGTTGTATTGCCTTCACCAAGAGCTAAACTATAAATTCTTTCCTTTGTTGCCCACTCTCCTTCCAGACTGTGAGGATTGTAAATCCTTCTTCATCAACAAGTGTGAGGTTCATGGTCCGGCTCTGTTCATTCCTGATACCCCCATTCCCCCGGGAGTCCCCAACCGAGCCAGACAAACACTTCCACCTGGTCTAGCGGTCCAGGAGTCCAGTATTCCTGATGCAGGACTGGGAGTGTTTAATATGGGAGAGACTATTCCAGTTGGTGTGCACTTCGGCCCTTATCAGGGAGACTTAATAGACTGTGAGAAAGCTATGAACAGTGGATACTCATGGGTGGTTAGTTATTTTCCTAATTATACATTTTTTTTAGAAATATTAAATGTTCCTTTAAAAAATAAAAAATCATTTTCTCTCAGCCTGTAACCTGATAGAAATGCTTTCACCTGAGTTTCCAAATGTAACAAGACACACAGCCATTATTATTATTATTATTATTATTATTATTATTATTGTGAAGTACAAAACATAAAAAACAATGAAAATGTCTATATAAAATACTTATAATACAATGTGCTAAAGTAGATTAAAAGTTCAATAATTAAAACAGTACAAAAGTATATAATAAACGTAACTTGCCAGTAAAAGTAAGGCAAAAAAAGGTTAAATACATTTTTTAAGCTGTTTTAGATGGGTGAAGCCTGAATATTTACTGGTATGTTTAAGAGCATTTGGGCGTAAAATAAAGCTGCTTTAAGTTTGATATATGCAGTAGGCAGAAGGCAAGTACGAGAGGATCCTAAGACTTGGAACATAGATCCGTAACATTAGTTTAATTAAAACAAAATTCTAGAGAGACTTCATTATGTTTGCTAGAGCAATGTTATCATGGGAAATCATCCTTGTTTCATTTGGAAGGCATTGGTTTTGTTATATTAAAAATGATAAAATGTAAATGCATAATAATGTATTTTACAGATCTACAGGGACGGGCAGTGTGAACAGTACATAGATGGCAGAAGAGAGATGCATGCTAACTGGATGAGGTGAGAATTCATTCTTCACTCCTCTTTACAGGGTTAAAAACTTTTAACCTGACACAATCTCTCTTTCTCACTTTCTCTGTCTATGTTTATCCTTTGCCATTCTCTCAGGTTTGTGAATTGTTCATGCGATAATGAGGAGCAGAACCTTGTGGCGTTTCAGTATCATGGTGGAATTTTCTATCGTTGTTGTCGACCCATTCGACCAGGACAGGAGCTCTTGGTGTGGTACACAGAGGAGTACGCCAAAAATCTCAGCATTGCATTTGGCTACATCTGGAAGAAGAAGTGCTCTGCAGATGGTGATGTTTAAAAATGATTTGTATTTTAAATGAAAGTGTTAATGCTTTAAGTGTATGTGAATACTCTAACCAACACAGTTATCTAATTTTGAATGCAGCCAGTAACAGAAATAATCTTCTTACAAATACGTATTTCCTCTGCTAGTAGAGACACTTGCTGGATATTTTGATGGTACAGGAACTGGGGTCAAATGTTGTCAAATAATTATACCCAGTGGTAGCATATATAGATAAAAGAACATTGGGCCTAGAACAGAACCTTGTTAAACACCAAACTTTACTTTTGTACACATAGAGAAGTTAGGATTTACATCTACAAAATGATAATAGTCAGTCACCTGAGCTAGGAAAGAACCATTCCGTTAACTACAAAAACTTTACTAGCCTGTCTAAAAGAATATTGAGATATGTGGTATCAAAAGCTGTACTACCATTGAGCAACACGAGCATGGAGATACAACCCTGATCAGAGGCCATTTACTACTTTAACCAGTGCTGTCTCAATACTGTGATGAAGCTTAAATTCTGACTGAATGTGATTTCTGTGCAGGTCCAACATTAACTGCTGAACTACAACCTTTTCTAGGATCTTAAAAATAAAGAGGAGGTTTGATATTGACGTATGGTTTGAAAACTGCTCACTTAAAAGATTTAGGTACATAGCCAGTGCTATGGGAGGAGTCTATTATTTTATATTTCTGGAGTGTCTCCATGTTAAAATCTTGTAATTTCTTTGGAGATCTATTTCACCACACCACCTGAAACATGCTGGTTCTGGACAACCAGCATTCATTCCCTGCTATTGCTAACTTGACTGGGTTATTTTGATTTTTGCATAATAAGATCAGGATATGTTAGGCTTTTGCAACTTTCTGTTGGCATGTCTGCCCCTGCACCCCATCCAACCCCTGCAACTGATCTAGAATGCAGCTACAATACTTGTTTTCAAACTCTCCAAGATCTCCCACAGCTCTCCTATAGCTGCCTGCATCGGATTTAGTGCACTGATTCAATTATAGTATTTTTAACAATAAACATGGTCACAAAGCAGCTTTACCTGAATTCAGATGTAAATCTTTGCCCAAACAGGAACTAACCTTTTAGCCCTGACACTGTAGCTCAAAGATTTGCTACAACCCACTGCTGCTGGGATTTAATTCACTAATGTGGTTTAATAACTGGAATAACTGGGCTCTTTGGGGATTTCTCATTGGGTTGTGTATGTAACATACCAATCCATTATATGACAATAGAGCCTTTTTACTCCACCTTGAACTTTGCTATGTTCTGTCACCTTCTGAGTGTTTTGTTGGAGGGTGTCTATTTTGTTGCATTTCGCATTGGATTTTTAATATTGTTTTCTTTTTTTACTCCAGAAATGCATGTTGAAACAAACCAGTGGATTTACACACAAGAAAAGCCACATCAGTGTTTACAGTGCGGTAAGAGATTTACTGAGAGAGGTACTCTTGACAAACACTATCGTATCCACACTGGGGAGAAGCCGTATCACTGCTCAGAGTGCGGAAGGAGTTTTACACAGCAGAGCACTCTCCAACGACATCAGCGCATCCACACTGGAGAGAAACCGTATCTATGCTCACACTGTGGAGACAAATTTTCTAACCAGAGTAATCTCCAACGACACCAACGCGTCCACACTGGAGAGAAACCATTTCACTGCTCACTGTGTGGGAAGAATTTTACACAACGGAGTACTCTCCAACGACACCAGCGCATTCACACTGGAGAGAAACCGTATCAGTGTCCCCACTGTGGGGAGAGATTTACTCACCAGAGCCTCCTCCAGTCACACCAACGCATTCACACTGGAGAAAAGCCGTATCACTGTCCATTATGTGGGAAGAGATTTACAGAGAGAGGTGCTCTTAAGAAACACCAGCGCATTCACACAGGAGAGAAGCCATATCACTGTCCAGAGTGTGGGAAGAATTTTACTGAGAAAAGTGCTCTTAAGAAACACCAGCGCATTCACACAGGAGAGAAACCATATTACTGCTCGCAGTGTGGACGGAGCTTCACTTTCTCAAGTTCTTTTAGTACACACAAGTGCACTAATACAGACCTGTCAGCTTGCAATACGTAGATTTTTGCAAATTAAAAAAAAATTGACTTAACATGCTTTGTGGAATTTACATTGCTATTTCCCATTCCTTCCCCACACTACCCTGGTTGTCCTTTTTCATGTCGTGTCCTGCACTATTATGGAAAAGGTAAGATGGGAAAAGGTGAACTTGTATGTGTGAAGCTCCAACAGCCAACAGTATTGTTGACATATCAGTTGGCAAAGTCCATAATTGACTTGTGTTGCAAAGCAACAAAGTATCATCTCCACCTACTAATCAGAGAGGCAGGAAGAGAAGTTAGCTTTTCACTGAGCATTTTACCCGAAACAAGTGCGTTTAAAAACCATCTACAATCTTTTTATCGTGATTTATGGATGTTTGTTACAGTTAATGTTTTGTGTAGTTTATTTTGTATGTTTGTTCGCATGTCCTTTGAGTTGACTGTTATTGTAACCTGTCTTTATATCCTTTAACCACACTATGCATTCTTGCGTGGACTGAGTAAAAGAGACATATTTTAACTCAGGGTCCATTTTATGTTTTTTGTGATTGACACCACACAGTCTAACTGGCAAATGAGTTACATTTTCACGGTCCTTTAAGAGAGAACTGTTGATCATTATTGATAAAGCAAAGTTACATTTTACCCCATATACCTAGAAACTGAGTGAGTTTCTAGGTATATGGACAACCTGGAAGATCTGGCTAGCTGAAATTGTTGATTCTAAAACTGAGGCCATGCTTTGCAGAAGCCCATGTCCGTTAGCAGAGACCTTCTTATAACCCACTGACTGGATGCTATGTGTCGGAGGTATTTCCAGGAGTTGAACCACCATGCTTTACTCCATCCTCATTAACAACGAGTCTGCTCCCACCAAGCTCCAACCAAGAAACGGGCCATTCAGGACATGTCTATCTTCCTTGCACATATTATGGTGCTCGATCTCACTGGAAACATAACAAAAGGAGTCTGCTTGGGAGTGATGCTCCATCGGTGAGTGTGAGTCATCATTCCTTCACTGGCTGGAAGGCAGTATGGTGCTGCAGGGGCATGGGAGGCAGGATGGTGAACTGAACTGAGTCCCTTTTAAAAACTGTCTTTTTGTTAGTGATCACTTCAGCAGAAGGTGTGAGAGAACTCCATGCCTTGGTGATAAGCTCACTTTGCATGTGTTGTTGGCCAACCCTGGGGTGATCTTGTGGTTTTTGGACACTTAAGACGGTTCCAGTATCATGGTTTAAAGCATTTACTTAGTTAACTGAAAACGTCGTAAAGTGTTCCGTGACCCTGCAGAGTGTTTTTAGTTGTGCCCTCTGCATACCCTACTGAATGGTTGCCATTTGGTACTCAGACCAACTGTTCATCTGTCAAAGAAATGAGGGACTCCCTTGTCAGGGAGCAGAGAGTGGCCCTCTGAGCAGAGACTGGCCCACTGGGTGGTGGACATCATCATGTTATTGTATGAAGAAGATGGGCTGGACACCCATCTCCTACCATGACATGCCACTCTGAAAGGAGCATCTCCTCATCGACATTACTTGCAACTTCTGCTCTTCATGGTCTGAGTTGTTGGTCATCTCCAAGCACCTTTCCACTTAGTCCACTGTGTCAGTTCCTCATGATATGACACAGGTTATCCAGCTGCTTTTTTTCCGTAGAGGTTCGGAGGGGTGAAATAGAAATCTTGTGTCATTTCTATGAATGCTCGATAACCACAAGTAACGCTCTTCCAATAACATGTATGATACAGTATAACAGTGAAATACCGAAATAACTTCTAGAACCCTATGACATGGAGCTTGGTATCCAGGTGATTCTCATTGCTGTTGGTAGTGATCTAGAGTCCATAGAAACAGTTACATACATAACTAGCAATCACTTGCTGCCCACCAGTTATGCATACTGCAGCAAACACATAGTCTCCTTCTGTTCAGCAGTATAAGACTTGTGAGCAGCCTCTGCATACAGTACCAACAGTACCTGATAAACATGTATTCATAGAGTTATAGTTCCTCAACTTGTATGTCAGGGACAGTTGGCAACTTGGCTACTGTCAAAAAATTCCCTATACTGATTTCCAATAAACACCAGTCTTCCTTGGATGATGCGATTATTCCAGGTTGAGGCTCTGCTTTCTTTGTGCCCTCAGTCATCACTGTTAGACCAGCAACCAGTCACTGTCCAGAATCATGATCAGGTAATCCCATGTGTAGTAAAAGCTCATGAGTAAAAATCCCTATTTTTCTTGTTTGCTGCTGTAATGTGAAACAGTACTTGCTTGTGGTACTCTTACTTCACACTATAGGCTCTATAGAGACACAGTACTCTATAGGCTTTACACCCCAATAATTAGAGTCAAAAACCCTCCATATTAACTGATGTAGTAAGATAAGTTGTACTATACAGTGTCTGGTTAACCAGTGCCATTATAAACATGCTTTATTTAGGCTAACTCAGAATATTGCTGACCTTAAAACACTGTTATTATACTGTTAGCTATTTTAGTGTATTATGTGCCTTTATTTAAACAGTATAGCTATTTTTAGGGTATTGAGTGCACAGCTGATCATAAACTCAGAACTGAATCTGAAAAATGTTTTCTTTCTTTCTTTCTTTCTTTCTTTCTAAAAAAGAATTGGCCAAATATGCTCAAAATGTATTATAACTTGTATTACTTAAATGTTACTGACGTCTTAAAATATACCACTGCTTTAACATATTTAACATAATTTCTGATGGGGTTACATTACCTCACTTACTATCGTATTACCTTTTAATACTGTTTGCCATCAGTATTAATAAGAATATTAGTGTTTCCTAGCTGTTATATAAAAAGCTCTTAAATTCTTAATCAACATTAATGGTGCATCATTTTTTTTTTTTTTGGTTCCAATGAGTGTAAAAATGCTTAGTAAGCTGAAGCAGTATAACACTATTCTGAAGTAAGTGACAGATCACGTGACCGTGTAGCTACCGAATGATTCTCCTCACACACTGCATACTACTCTGAGGAATAGTGTGTTCATACTATACAATATAAAGGTCTGTACCGTTTCTAACGCACTGATGGCTCCACAGTGTTCCAGCAGGGGGCAGTGCGCGCGCCCAGGCCGACATCCTCCACACAGTGAGAGAAAGAGAAGAAGACGAGCTGCGGGTTTTCTGATTGGACAGCTGAGCCCTGTGAGCCAGCTAATCACCTGTACGGCAGAATATTTGTGACAGGGTTTTACAGCCACAGTTCGAGTTGATCAAGTTGAAGAGAAAATCTGGCTGTTGGGTTGATTTGAGGAGCTTTAAAGCCTGAGGTAAATTACACTAACTCTGCTAACTGAGCTGCTCGGCTAACTGTAACTGGCTCACTCTCAAACCGATCTATAATTCCTGTGTAAGTGCACTACCTAGGGTATGAAATAATAGCAGATGCACACTCTGTATTTCACTGTTGGAACGACAACTGTTTAGGATTAAACCTTAACGAAATGTCACTGGCAGTTTATTTGCTCAGGATAATTTGATTTCCAGCGCGGCCAAAAATAATCTATTAAGGCCAATAAAAAAATATACGAATAATAAGAAGGCAAAATAAATAAATAAATAAAAATTTGAATGAACATCGAATAGTATTGCAAATATTTTGAGAATATCCAGTTTAATAGTCATGATATGGTTGTTAATTTCCTACGTCTGATAATTTATTAGTTTAAAGGAGTAAATAATAGCCATAATAATAACAATAATAATAATAATAATAATAATAATAATTTTTATTGTTGACGACAAACTCGACAAATAACTAGTTAACATGAGGTGTGCAATGAACAAACAGAAGACAGCAAAAGTTTAAATTATTAATTTTATAATGCTTATATATTTAATTTGGGGCTCAAAGGTTTTCCATATATATACACATATATGTATTTTTTGCCAGTAACATTAAATATTATCTTTACAACAGATAGCCAGATGGTGGCACTGAAGTGGATGAGATAGTCAGATAACTGAGAAGACTATCATTAGACTATCAAACACTGAGCTGACTATCATTAGAGCTTTTTTTTGTGTTTAATATTTCTGTTATTTATTTTTTGCACTGCCTCTTTTAAACACAAGCACATACACAGGAGGAAAGCTTATTTACAGTGGACAAATGATACTTCATTACGACACATTAAAGATTCTCCACTATCGCACCACTGTAAACGTTTCTAATGGACTCAGCAGAGGCTGGACTGTGCTCTGTGAGAGAACCTCCACACACTCCTGCTGCACAACACTTACAGGTAACAGAGATTGTTTATGACACTCTGTTTTTTACTTTTAAAACTTTAAAATTGAAATCTGTATATTCTAGCACAATAATATCTTTAAAAAAAACCAAAAAAAAAACCAGTGCTTTCAGATCAGAAGCTTTGAGTTACAAATGAGTTACAAATATAACTTTTCCGTTGCCAAACGGAACAACAGCCGTCACAACAGAATCTGATACAGCAACTGTAATGCTGCTGCTGACCCAATCCGTTTACCAATCTCACACTGTCTTTTCCCATCATTTGTGAAGAACAACCCGAGATACATACATTTCTCCACCAGGGGTAAGGTCTTTCCCCTCGCCTGAGCATCCTACTCTTTTCAGACAACCATGGCCTCGGACTTGGAGGTACTGATTTTCATGCCATCAGCTTCACACTCAGCAGTGAAACATTTGAGTGTGTGTCAGAGACCTGGTTAATATAGTGCCAAAAGGACATCATCTGCAAATAACAGGGATGTTATCTCTAGTTATTCATACTGAACCACATCCCCAGCCTTGTCCAGTGCTTTCAGCATCTCTGGCCAAACTGCATCCATTTCTAGCCACCATAGTATCCTCAGTCAGAGTGATGGACTCCAAAACACCAGAGATTTAAAGCACTGCCTCTGGAAGGGTGGGGAATCCCATTGAGTTAAGATGTTCATCAGAGTGGTCCTTCCATTGCTCAACAATATCCCAAGTAGAGGTCAACACTCTGGAGCACTTGCTCAGCAGACCTTGTGCCTTCTCCTGAAATGCCAGACAGTATGCCAGAACATCTTTGAANCTTTGAAGCCATCTTTGAAACCACCCGTCCTATACTTGAGCTTTTACCTCTGCATCTGCTTTTGCTGCAGCCCTTCTGATTCTCCTATACCTCTCAACTGAATCTGAAGTGCCCTCTGTGAGCATGGAAGGCCTCACCACTGGTGTCTACCTTTAAGATTGAGGTCTTGAAGATAATTCATTAAGACTTGGTGTCCCCAGCTTTTACATTTACAGCATTTTGGAGACACTTTTATCCTGAACAACTTAGACAACTGATTTGTAGGTTACTAGGTCAGAGACCATCAGTACCATCAGTCTAAAACCCTGTTGGGGAGGTTAGTGCAGTATGAAAAGAAAACACAAAACAAGTACAAGTACATGAGCAACCTAGTTTTTGGTACTGGCAATCCAATAACAGTCCATTAACATTTCACTGCTCCAATCTGGGAGGCTTTTCCTTCCAATCACACCAAGTATCTCCATCTTTCTCAAAACGAGTACTGAAGTTTCCTAGCCTGGGACTACTGAGCATCCCCATCATTTGTGGGATCCCCAAAGTAGGAGAGAGACCATTCTTATACTGGAGCTTGTACTGTGTGTAGTTATTATTTCAGGCTATTTTATGCTAACCCTGTTCATCTTGTTGGAAGGTGGAAGTGTTTTCCATAGCTATTGTAACTAGCATAGGCATAATAGGTGTATGAACTTTAAACTAGATTCTATATACAGGTTATATATTGTTGTTTGTCTTTGCTAACCAAAGTATTTTGTTCTTTGATCATTAGCATTCTGAAGGTGTGCATACAGAGACTTATACCACTGGTGGAGGGAGGTGCTCTATGGAACACACCACCCCCCTCTATAAACAGGATGTAATGTTCCTGAAGAAACCTATAAAAGAGGAAGGATCTGGAGATGAAGACTACCTCTGTAAGCCCATGCACTACACTCAAGTCTGGGCTAAACAACACTTTTTGTTTTAAATAGGCTTTATTTGTGATGGGTTACTTTTCTCTCCCTTATTTTCGTATTTTGTACTTCACATTTTTAGATGACAGTTTTTGTATGTAAATGATGGCATTTCAGATGGAGCTACATCAAGTTCTGTGAGCTGTATCTCCCCTGTTGACCAGCAGGATGGAGACTTCCTGCCTCTGAAAAAGGAGGAAGCTGAAGATGATGACTATCTCTGTAAGACAACATGGCACCTTAGAGTCCAGTGGTGCCAAATAAGAATTTTGTACATCATGTTTTTACTTAAAATTGCATTACTTTTTAGTTGAAAATTAAGTTACTGAGTCGGTAGAGCAACAAATTCTAAAAATGCGCTGTTTTGCACTGCTGCAATTCACGCTTGAAAGTCTAGCGTAGTAACTCTTGGTAAGTCAGAAACGTTGTTGGATTTAGTGTGAGTGATTTGGACTTGTCCGTTATCAAGCCACAACCTTTTGCACTTTTTTGAGTGAAGGTTTTATTAACTTGGACATAATGTCTTTCCTTTGTTGCCTGCTCTCATTTCAGACTGTGAAGATTGTAAATCCTTCTTCATCAACAAATGTGAGGTTCATGGTCCGGCTCTCTTTATCCCTGATACCTCTGTTTCCCTGGGAGTCCCCAACCGAGCCAGACAAACACTTCCACCTGGCCTAGAGGTTCAAGAGTCCAGTATTCCTGATGCAGGACTGGGAGTGTTTAATATGGGAGAGACTATTCCAGTTGGTGTGCACTTTGGCCCTTATCAGGGAGACTTAGTAGACTGTGAGAAAGCTATGAACAGTGGATACTCATGGGTGGTTAGTCATTTTCTTATTTATGCATTTATTAGTAATTTGTTATTGTCAAGTTTTTTTTTTTATTGTCATCTACATAAACATTTTTGCAGATATACAAGGGTAGACAGTCTGAGAGATACATAGATGGCAGCAGTGAGATACATGCTAACTGGATGAGGTGAGGAAGCCTGCTGGCTGTTGGACCTTTGTTTGAGTTCTTTATTTGAAGTCTTCCCCTGCTGATAATTGATCCTTCCCTCTTGCTTTCTCTCTCGTTGTGTCCTTTACTTGTCTAATTTTTAATCTTTCTTTGTCACTCTCTCAGGTATGTGAATTGTGCCCGAAATAATGAAGAGTGCAATGTTGTGGCATTCCAGTATCGAGGGGGGATACTGTACCGTTGCTGTCGACACATCAAACCAGGACAGGAGCTCTTGGTGTGGTACACAGAGGAGTACACAAAAAATCTCAGCTTTGCATTCAAACACATCTGGAAGAAAAAGTGCTCTGCAAATGGTAATGTCCAAAAATTGTCATTTCATTATGCTTATTTGGTCTTAAAATTGATTTTTGGATATAAAACTGAAATGAATTATGTCAGATCAGTATATCTGTACTTATAGACCTGATTCAGCACATCACCTAAATAGTAAGAACTTTACTGGCTGAGTGGGGAGTGTGAGAACTAAGCAGTGTAAAGTATGCATTCCCAAAAGGTACTTGAGTCCTGTGGATACTCGTTATACCCCTACAGACAGATTAAGATCTCACAAAACAGTTTTACAGTGACTTGTACCATAGCCAGGGACTCAAACCGAAGACAACCTCTTTCCTGTTCCTGCTGTGACACAAGCTGGCAATTTAGATTTCTCACTTGCAGTCTGTAGTATGGCCAGAGCTTCTGTGGACTGGCTTTCCTTGTTGTTAGATGTCCCAGTATTCACATTGCAAGCTCCAAAATGCAAGTTTGAGTGCCAGATACTCAAGAAGTCACTAATCTTCCCAGAGTATCTCTCTGTTATTCAGACTAAGAAATCACTATTTGTGATTACTATTTGTGAATACTATTTGCCAGTTGTCTCTGAACAGTGAGCACAGGCAGTTTTTTTTACTTTGACTTACAACACTGATCATACCAGTTGAAGTTTCTGCTATTTGGTTTGTCTCTTGTGCAAACAGATAGGCAGATACATCAATCATCAATGCGGCATGAGGTCAGACAGCTCTTTTTCTTTGCATGAAAGCTCCTCCAATGGGCCCATTGTGTAATTAGTCTAACTGAAAGTGACTTGCTTAGAGGGATGGTGGAATTGTGCAACGGGTGGCTGCATTCACAGCTACAGTACTTTGCTAGTACACCCTGGCTGATTCCTCACCAAGCAGAAGTCCTGTCCCAAATGAACGCAAAGCTTTTGGCACCCCCAGCCAGGCCACCTCAGCTTGTGGGTTCAGTGCTTGGTTGAAAGTGAAAGCAGAGTGAGTACTGTAACCTTGTAGTTGAGGAAACACTCATGAATATAAGAGCTGGATTTGGTGCACTGCCTGATTCCCAAAATACCTTTCTTCATGGTCTCCTGGACATATACTCCAAGGGTGTGTGTGGGGGTCACTCTGGCACAACACATCACTGTGTGCTTTGTCAAGGTTCCACAATATTATTGTTGTCCCTTCCTGTGGAGTGAAAGCAATGGCCATCACCAAATAACTTTCCAGTTAGTCCCAAAGTTTAGTTGATTCCTCATGGCATACATTACCAAGTGATTCTTACCATCCCTGCTGGTGTGTGTGTGTTTTGGGGGGTATTGGGGGAGGTGTGATATAATGTTATTTAAATATGTAATTGTGGAAACTGCTAAGCATCCTTGTCATTCGGAACCATTGCTGACCTGGTAAGAACTTGATGACAGACTTCCACAGAATGATGGATGTGTTACAGCAGGATTCATTGCAAAGTTATACATCACTATGTGACTTTGCAGGTGATTCTTACATATGTGGGGTTCATAGTAGCGCTGTTTCCAGAACTACAAATCACTCAGAATCAGCAAGATGCTTTTCGTGTGAGACGGGTGTTTATATTACTGGCTGTGTCACACTACATGATTTTCTTGACATAAAACCTTGGTGTGTGCTGACTTTAGTCACCCAGAATACACGAATCTACAGTTACGTTATGTATGGTTTTATTAAATTCAGTATTACCATTTTGTCCATTTTTATAAGTCTCCTTTTTTCCTTTTTTCTGCTCTAGAAACAAACAATGCCTTGTGTCCATGTTCCCTTACATCTCAAACTTACCTTCACAAACACATCAAGAGATGCCATAATGAGGAGGATGTGAGAATGCTGAACTCAGAAGAGATTACTTGTAATACTTTGAAATCAGGAAGCTCCAGGAGTCAGAAAACTGCATCTGATACCCTCCATACCAACATCTCTCATAACCAAATGCAAAAAGGAATTCACTGCCCAGATTGTGGGAAGAGTTTTACTCGACAGAGTAATCTCAAACTGCACCAACGCATTCACAGTGGAGAAAAGGCTCATCACTGCTCACAGTGTGGAAAGAGTTTTACACAGCTAAGCCATTTCCAAATTCACCAGCGCATTCATACAGGAGAGAAGCCGTATCAGTGCTCACAATGTGGGAAGAGATTTAATCGAGAAAGTACTCTCCAGACACACCGACGCATTCACACAGGAGAGAAACCATTTCACTGCTCTCAGTGTGGAAAGAGTTTTAACGAACAACGTAATTTCCAAACTCACCAACGCATTCACACAGGAGAGAAGCCATATCTCTGCTGCCAGTGTGGGAGGAGTTTTGCTCAACATAGTACTCTCCAAAGACATCAGCGCATTCATACAGGAGAGAAGCCTTATCACTGCCGACAGTGTGGGAAGAGCTTTACCCATCAAAGTAGTCTCCAACGACACCGTCGTATTCACACAGGAGAGAAACCATATCTCTGTTTACAGTGTGGGAAAAGTTTTACACTAAAGCAGGATCTCGAACTACACCAGTCCATTCACATGGGAGAGAAGCCGTATCACTGCTCAGAATGTGGGAAGAATTTTACTTACCAGTGTAATCTCCAAACACATCAGCGCATTCACACCGGAGAGAAGCCGTATCACTGCTCACTGTGTGCAAAGAGTTTTACGCAACAAGGTGCTCTCCAGAGGCACCAACGCGTCCACACAGGAGAGAAACCATATCACTGCTTCTGGTGTGAAGAGAGATTTACTCACCAGGGCAATCTCCAACGACATCAACTAATCCACACAGGAGAAAAACGTTATCACTGTCTACAGTGTGATAAGGGTTTTATTGAAAGAAGTGCTCTCGAGAAACACAGACGTGTCCACACAGGAGAGAAGCCGTATCACTGCTCTGAGTGTGGCAAGCATTTTACTGAGAGTGGTGCGCTTAAAAAACACCAGCGCATTCACACCGGAGAGAAACCGTATTCCTGCTTGCAGTGTGGACGGAGCTTCACTTTCTCAAGCTCTGTCAGGACACACAAGTGCACTAACACAGACAAGTTGTTGGGTTGACAAGATGGATGTAAACATCCCCCCCCCATGTTTACATTTACAGCATTTTGCAAACATTCATATCCAGAGTGACTTACAGAGGGCTTTGTAGTGTCTACTAAAACATATCCTCATGCAACTACAAGTAGGTCAAGGTCTAAGAATACTGTCAAGCTAGAACCCTGTTAGAGAGGAATTGGTACAACAAGTTGGTTTAGCAACAAGAACAGTACAAAAAAACCTGTGTTGTAGGTCTTACAGAAAGCTGTTCGGACAGATGGAAGGGATGGGATGCAGTTTATAGGTGGTAGCATTGCTGGACAAGAGAAGTTACAGGATTCATTCTGTAGAAAACAAAGACAAATGAATTAGGTCTATGTGAGGGAAGAGATTTTTCCCTCCTTCCCCTGTTCCTACACCTCACAACCCCTCTTCCTTTCCTAGTTCCCTATAGCTATTCCTGAAATCCCAATCCCAGGCTTTCCTCCCATGACGTTTATACTCATGCCTACAGTGTGTTGCCCTAGCACAAAAAGAAGATTTGGCAAGTATGAATCTCAGGAACAACCGAGTTAATGTGCAATCTATAAAATGAATGGATCAGTGCATGACCCAATAAATGCAGGGCTAAACTTTGAATGCCAGCATCTTGACAGCCTGGAAACTTATGTGAGAATTCCAGAGATCAATTACCTCACCCCTCTACTACATTTGCTAGTAGCTCCTAGAATTTCGAACAGCTGTGAAACATTATGTGTGGTCAGGCAATGCCAGACACCCTAATGCCTCAGCACAGGTGTAGCACAGGTGTGCCTCAGGGCTTTGTGCTCTGTCATACTTTTCTTTCTGTACACAAACATCTACAACTTCTGTGTCTTCTCTGTCAAAATCAAATTCACAGGTGATGACACTTTAAAAGGAATTGTAATCAACATCTGGCGTTCTGGTGGTTCAACACTAAGCAGATTCTTAATTAACAAGGTGATTGTAGAACAAATAAAACATCCACCCACTCTTTCCACACATTTTCAATGGATTAACTGAAAAGTTGTCACACTGTCTTGTCTTTAAGTGGGATGAAAGCATGAACTGCTTATTATTAACACTCAATAGATGTTCTTGTAACAGCTAAAGAAGTTAAATTCCTACATGTTCTCTTGGTCCAGTTTTACACAGCCATCATCGAGTCCAGTCTAGGAACTTACATACCTCTTTTGGTGCTGAGTTGGTTCAGGTGAAGGAGCCCTTTTTCTGATCATCTGCATGAATAGTTGTCTGTCTATAGTTTCCACTTAGACCTGTAGGCTTCCAGGGTAAGGATGTGTACAAGGAAATATCATTGTAGAAACATTCCATCCTCAGCATCACACAACACTTGAAGAACTTTATTCCGGGTTGCAGTAGAAGTTTGTTTGCTGCAGTGATAAAGACTTTGGGATGAAATACCTGTGTGGAGCAGGTCTGCATGGGGGAAAAAAAATGAAAATGGACAAACAAAACCAAAAGCCAAAATATGCTTTTCCCAAACCCTATGCACTTCCTTTAAAGTGCAACAGCATGGCTATTATTCATTCTAGAATATTCCAGAACAGCCGAGACTCTCAATAATTATTAAAATCAGAAATGTTCAGGATTCTGTTTACAGTATATTAATTAGCATAGAAATAAACATAGCAGGTAACATATGTGTGTGTTATGTGCGTGTGTGTGAGTGCGTTCGGTCCCAAGTCTTGTATTTTGCAGTTTTATTTGTGGCTAACCAGAGAGTGTCTCACTTCCTGAGTCAAATTTATGACCAAAAAAAATCTGCTCTGAATTAAATTCCTTTATAAAACCCAAAACAGGATTATTGCTGATCCTCTGGAAGAAATCTCACACTGCAGGGGGAAAAAAAAGCTGTCTGAAACATCAGGCTAAAACGAGTGACGCAAAAAGGCTTCTTTAGAAACAATCATGCAATAATTTGCCACAAAATGAGCACATCTTTGAATATGAACACATCTTTTTAATGTTTTAACGAATAAATCACTGTAAAATACTAAAATACCAGATTATGAAAGTTCCACATTGGAGACAAATTGAAAGTTCCAGCCTGATTTAAATTGCTGACAAATTTCAGGTCAGAATCACAGCCAAACGGAAATCAGTCATGCTGTTTAGCATAAAATATAACAATAGTACATTAAATAAAAAACAGGATAAAGCTCTGTGACAAAATTATTAAATTCTGATTGGTTAGTTCAGGTAAGGGAGTAATTTGGCAAATTATGCCAGGATTTTGGGTGCTCAATTTGACGGCTTCTAACAGCAATATTTATTAAGTTGGTCAGACATATAAGTGAACTCCATAAACCAAATGAACAGCACTGCAAATCAACACGCTTCAGCAGGGATGAGGACGAGACACTACTTATTTTTATTCTCTTTTTTAAAATGTCAGTGCATTTATACTAGCTTTAAATTAATGTGTGTGCGTGTGTGTAAATGTGGAAAAGACACTGTAATTTCTAACATTATTGAGAGACATGATTTCTTACTGTGTGTTGTTTATGTGTTGAAACTAACAGTAAATCGTGTGGCTGTGTGTGTCTCTCGTTTTCTCTCATACACTACACACACACTGTGAGGAATGAATGAGTGGAGGAACGTCATCACGATCATTTCAGGAGACTTGATTTAATACTCAACAGTTCAGTGAGCTGGAGGAAAACTTTTACACACACATTCACACAGCCAACAGTCTGGCTTTGGTTCACATGAGGAATCGTGGACGTGAACACACCCACTGTAGTGGAGTGACTTATGATGTGAACTGTGTGTGTGTGTGTGTGTGTGTGTGTGTGTGTGTGTGTGTGTAACATCACATGATCTTCAGATCAACTATTAATGACCACTAGGAAACAGGAAGGGCTACAGGAAGTGATTTCTGCACTCATATTGTACAATTTTATATAACTGCACTGTGAGTATGGAAAGTGTGTGTGTGTGTGTGTGTGTGTGTGTGTGTGTGTGTGTGTGATTAATGAACAGCAGATGGAGTTTTATTGTACCAGGAATTATGCAATATCTCATTATTCATTTTTCAGTCTGCACTGTGCTGAGCAATTCAGTTTCTCTTCCAGCATCTATAAAGTGTGTGAAATATCCAATGTGTGTGTCGTGTTCCAGTCAGTGGACCGATCCCAAGGTAACCAGTCAGGGTAGGCAGCAGTTACACTCCACAGTCTTTCCACTCTGAGCTCCTTATTTAGGCCACGTGGAATGTCAGCATCACGTGTCCCACGTCACCAACAATCCCAGAATTCTGTTCATCGCACCTGACTGAATATAAAAGTGTCTGCAAACATAACAGAGAAGCAAGTGCAATTGAACTAGTCGAGGAGTCCTTTACATCACAGGTGGAAGTGAATCAGTCCAGGAGTCATTGATTGATAAAAGTGAGCTGAGGAGTCATTAACAAATATAAATGAATTAATCAACTCGTAGGTAGCAGTCCGATTTATGTTGCAAGTCATTCGGTGGTTGAAAATGAACCAGTTAGCTCATGTGCTCATATAGCTCGTTTATGCTGCTACGTTGCTATTTAGCATTAGTTATTGAGTAAAGAGGACTCTAGTTGTGTTTTCAGGCAACAAAAAACAAAAACAAAACTTGCAAAAAGCTTTTGCTAGTTTGGAATTCAATCTCTTGTAAATTGACAATCTAGCAAGTGATAAGATATATTCATACTGAATTTTTATTTTTATTTTTTTTTTTAAATATGAGTATCATCAGGTTTCAGTGTTTGTATAACTCCATTGTTACACAGTGTATAGAAAACACTTGATTATAAAAACTTCATTTTCTTCTTTTCCCATAGTAGGAACTTTGTGTGAATGTTGAATAAAAATCGCAAAAAAAAAACATTTATTTAAAAAATTACTTATTTAATTATTAGTTTTTAACATTAAAACAGCTATACGGTTTGCTGGCAGTTTGTTAGTAAATCTTCAGCAGATGTAAATGTTGTGATACTGTGATGGAGTATTGTTAAATGTTTTCAGTAATGACGGATAAATAAATGTCCCCTTTGCAGGACTACAGTGTGTCGTGATAACACTGAACACGGTATCTAGAACAGTTCTGATTAAGTTAAAATGCTGCTCAGTGTCGATTGCTAAATCAGCTGATCCCAAATGAGAATGAAACACAGCTCCTGTGTAGTGCAGTTGAATGGAGGTTTGGAACACAGCCATGCAGAAACTGGAACATATTCACTACGATATCTTTTTTTTTAAACGTATTTTGTCATTTTGAATTTTGGAAATTGCTTTAAAATTTGCATGGAGAGAAGCCCACACTTATGAGGGCAGATGTGCTGAAGTGTTTTGTGAGTGATGATTTAATAAATTGGATGAAGTCACAGTTGCAGTATTCTATTCTGCCAAAATCAGTCTCAGTCAGCCGTCTCTGCTCTTCCTTCAGAGTTTGAGATGAGTGCTGCTGTTCACCGAGCTGGAAATCTGAATCTGTTAAAGAAAACGTTACACCTGATTGAATTTCAGGAGGATCCACATAAACATGCAGGTGGAAATGCATCCAAGAAAAATGTAAAATGATCATCATTTCATCTTATATCGCTTAAACCACCCGAGGAGCTCTGAGACACATTTATCCACTTCTTTCACAAGTGAGAATAACATCTGTCGCTAACACACATCTGACAAATCAAACCATGCCCACTGTTACATCATAACAGTCATCATGGATGACACACAGGCAGACCACCGCTGAAATGACCTTTGACCCTACACTTATGTAATATGACTGTAAGTCAATTTTACCTTGACAATTTATGTCAAAAGGGTTTTTTTGTACTTTAAATTTACCGTCTAAAGTGTTTCCCGTGTGTTTGGCTGGGATTTCATTCCACTATAAATCACACACACACACACACACACACGCACACACGCACACACACACACACACACAAAGTTTCCTTCATACATGATGTAAATAGTGTTTCATTTGATAAAGAAGAAAAAAGGAAGGAGTGAAGAAAGAAAGAAAAGTTGAAGGAAAGAAATGAAACAAATAAAAACCAAAATAAAAAAGGAAGGAAGGAAGAAAGAAAGAAAATGGATTGAAAAAGGTTGGAGGGAGTAAAGTGAGAAAGAGGAAGAAGAAAATGATGAAAGAGGAGTGTGAGGAATATCAGCAGTCTCTCTCAAAAACCACACACTGTAATAAAGTCATGCGTGTGTGAAGTGTGTGTTGTTGGAGAGTTAGTGCTTGTCTTGTTTTGACTGTTTCTGAGGCGTGACTGTGTGTGAGTTTTTGAGACAATAGCGTATTTGCGTCTGGGTTCTAGCTCCACTCCCTCAGGGTTCCACGTGCTGACAGAACGCTGGACAGCTTTTTGTTCCAGCACTGAATCAGAGGAAGACGCTGACCTTTCCCTCTTTCTCTTTTCCTGTTTCTCCTGCACACGTTTCTCTCTCAGCTGCCTCGCCTCGAGTCTTTTACTAACACTGTCAAGGTTCCTCTGGATTACTCAGGAATTCTGTTGATGAGTTTATTTATTTTTATCTTCTTTATATTAGCTGTGATACGCACACTCACTCCACACAACTCACTCTGACTTTCACTTCAGAAACTGAAATTTACTGACAGCACGAGTCGAGATGTAAGTCAAGATTCAAGATTCAAAGAACTTTAGTAATCCCAGGGGGAAATTGCTTTGCCATGTTACAACTGCTCTCAAGAAAGAAAGAAAAAAAGAAGAAAATAAAATAAATATATACCTATACAGTATATATATATATATATATATATATATACAAAATGAAAAACATAAATCAATAAATTAAAAATGAAAAAGGAAACATACCAATAATGATGTAGAACTATGCCAGTGAAGATGATAGTTTAGATCTGGTGTGAAGTTAATTGAAGTGCAATGGAATGACAAATGTTAAGTATGATAAGTCCAGTGTGGTAGCGGTAATTAAGTACAGGAATATACTGATATAATAATACTAAAGTTTCTCATTATGAGAGGTCTAAATGTGATTTCAGTGTAATATTAGTAGTTTCTCAGTAATTTATCAACATGTCTGAGGGAAATGTTGATGTCCCTGACGGTTCTGTCTCATTTCCACTCTCACTAACACTGTATATCTGTATAAAAGAGTTAACAGCTCAATGCATGTTTGCTAAATCAATAGCTACAACTACAGAGACTTTGGTGACTTCTTTTCTGCTCACTCGGTTTATTTTCTCCGTAAGTGAGTGTAAGTGAAAATGTATGTCGCTGCGTCAATGTTGTTTTCCACCGTACGACTCGGATTAATGTGTTATGGAAAATTACTAATTATTATTAAGTTTGATAAATCATTTTCTAGGTGTCGCACTGTTGTTTGCATCCCCGTTTTTGCAGAATTTAACTAATTAACAATTAGTTTAATTATATGCAATTAACATAAAATCAAGCCACAATAAATGAAATAAATCCAAAAATATTTTACTTTATTTATTTATTGTTATTTTTTACTTTATTTTCATTTTGTGAAACCTTATCTTTATTTTTTTTGTTTCTCTTAATGTTACTATAACAGTTTTAAGTTCATTCTTATAAACAGTCCAGCTTTGTGGAATTATTCAGTGCGGTTTGGTTCCAGATGTATTTCTTTTTAAATGTGTCTGTCAGGTCTTATTTTACAGGCTGATGAAGGTTTGAGTCAGACTGTAAACCACATTAAAGGTGTGGTGATTGCATTCAATGATTATTTTAATCAGTGATTATTTTAATCAATGATTATTTTAACTAATTATAACACTGTATAATTTGAATTGAATTAGACTTTGACATTTACATCCCAATTGCACAAATCGTCAGCTGGTGAAACTTCTGCAGCTCAGTGAAATGTGCACAATTAAATCAAATCTACTGAATTTGTGTTTTCAACTTGCTGACCTTCCTCCACTCATCCATTCATCACTGTGTGTGTGTGTGTGTGTGTGTGTGTGTGTGAGAGAGAGAGAGAGAGAGAGAGAGAGAGAGAGAGAGAGAGTCACATGCTGTCACTTATGAACTTATTAATATGTGGTTTGGGGCGAGGCCCGGTCTTTCCAACCTGTGTGTGTGTGTGTNGTGTGTGTGTGTGTGTGTGTGTGTGTGTGTGTGAGAGAGAGAGAGAGAGAGAGAGAGAGAGAGAGAGAGAGAGAGTCACATGATTTAGTGTTGGTTTCAGCACATAAATAACACAAGAAGAAATCAAATCTCTCAGTAATGTTAGAAAAACGACCACTTCTCTGCAGGTACAGAAAACTCCTAATTAGCCATTTATTTTATCTATATTTATGGAGTTCCTTTCCACACACACACACACACACACACACACACACACACACACACACACACACACACACACACACAATGTAATCTACAGTTTTAGAGCCGTTATTATATTAATTAATAAAGAAACAAAAAGGTAATTAAATATCACCTGATCAAATATATTTTCTTATATTTCTTATTTCTCTCTCTCTCTCTCTCTCTCCCCCTTACATTTATTACATTATTATTTTATTAATCGTTGCATAGACATGGATTAATAATAATGACAATAATAATAATAGTAATAATTTATAATTCATGAAAAATGGACAAAGCTAAGCAGGAGTACATTGTGTTTTTGTCTTTTTCAGCCAAGAAATATTCCTTCACCACAGTTATTGCCAAACAGCCACATGAAGTTCATTTCTTTCGCTCTGCACTGGAGCTACAAGGCTAATGTTGCTAACAAGTCATGGGAGCGTGTAGGCATCAGGTTAGCACGACGTGCTAAATGTTCATGTGTAAATCTCACAGAGGACATCCTCTGCCTCTAACACTACTGAAACAGTTTGAGAATAATTGTGTGTGTGTGTGTGTTTGTGCGTGTGTTTAGAATAAGTTCTAAATTGTAAGTGAGAAAACAAGAGTGATTAAACTGCATTAAATTCCATATAAGAAATATGATTTTAGTTAGCTAACCATCGCAAGTTGTACAGTGAATAAATAAATCTCACAGTAGATACACACACATCAGCTCATCAGACACTGATAAAATAGCTGACTTTCTAACTAGCGCCAGGATTGTTACTCATTTTTTGCTCATTTTTACTGTGATGAACAGTCAAAAAATAGAGAAAGCAAAATCCATCACAACCGTTTGATTTTTTTCTCTCTCTCTCTCTCCAACACTGAATGTCAGTAGCAATAAGGTCACATGATGAAATTCAGACGTGTGATTGGTCACTAGAGAGCGCTGTTGTTCTAAATTTTACGTCAATAAATCAGAGCAGCTGCTAAACCTGGTTCTTGGTAAATATATTCAATACAGATTATGAATGTAGTCTTTAAAGCTGCTTTTGACAAAGTGTGTTGTTAAATGCTCTATAGAAATCACCAGGTTTATATTTATCAGTGTTTGAAAAAAAACCCAAAACACCACATTAAACACCATCACATCTGTAAACACCATCACATCTGTAAACACCATCACATCTGTAGGGTGTTAGAGTGTGAATCGGAATAATTATAATTTGAAAAGTGTGTTTATTAATATATGTGTACATGTATATAGGATATAAAATATATACATTTAGAAAATTATCATATAATAATAAAATACACACACTAAAACACACACACACACACACACACACACACACACACACACACACACACATATATAAAGTGTATATAAAAGAGGTGTTAGTGCCAGTTTAATATCAGTATTCCATGTTCTGTTTTTTTTTCGTCTTACAGCTGTCCATTCAGTCCATTCTGATTCTGATTCAATTCTTGTCACAGTTTTGCTGCAGAAATTCACTTTTATTTAATAAACATAAAAATCAACATTATTTACATTCATTACATCATCTTCCTACAAGTACTGTCCAGTTCTGTTCAGTGTTGGGAACTGGAGTGTATGTGTGTGTGTGTGTGTGTGTGTGTGTGTGTGTGAGAGAGAGAGAGAGAGAGATGTGGAGAGAGGTTCCAGATGTGGAATCAGTAAAACAGAGGAACTTCCCGTGACAGCACAGATTAATCAAAGCTGCACAAATCTCATCCTGAAATGTGACTTTAAAACGTGAAATTCCTCCATGCACACACACACACACACACACACACACACACACACACACACACACACACACACAATTTTATTTGTATCACTACAGTATAGCAGTATCAGCTATGTTCCTAACAATAGTGTATATTGCTCTTCTTAGAAGTGTTCGTGCTAACACACTGGTGGTTTGCAGATTCTGTCTCTGTTGTAGTCTGCTAGCTAATCAGCTAATTAACATATAACACACACACACACACACACACACACACACTACCACACACTAAGCGTACGTGACCTCCACCTCCAGTGTTTCAGATAACAGAGTTTTAAAGTATTCTTTATTTTATTACACACACGTCTGAATGTTAGCTAAATGCTGTAGCCCTTCTGTAAATCTGATTGCTTTGACATTTGCTTTCTGACTCTTCATCTTTGTGGTTTGATTATTTTCCGCCTTTCACTTTGTGTAATTTTCACTCAACACTGCAAATCAGAAGATGATTATAGATTTGGAACACAGTGTTTCTATCACAGCAATCAGAGTTTATTTAGGAAAAAAATGTAGATGTAGATGTAGATTTTAGAACCAGATGTTAAAATATATTTTAGCCTCATGTATGCTTCTTGCTGTTTAGCACTTCTGGTTAGATGCTAACTGCATTTCACTGGCTTTGTACTTGTACTCTGCTCAATGACATTAAAGTTGAATCTAATCTATTATAATGTAGACATACATCTGCTGTGTTATTACATATGATACTGTACACTATATAAGTAATATCAGACACTTCATATATATACATATATATATATATGATGTCATTCTTATTCTTTGTTAATCCTTATTTTATTAATCTATTATTCCTTATGTATATATAGTAGCTGTATCTGCTGGAGAATGAGATGAAGTCATGGGCGTGTCAGTGAGGAAGGAAGCAGTGGAGCTGACAGGACAGGAAGTCGGGAAGGAGCTGGGATTAAAATCTTTACGTTTTTAGGCGATGTGCCCACACGCCTTTTTAACGCCACTCTGAAATGTGTGCTGCTGTTTAAAGCTGGTCTTAATATTCAGCAGTTAAACATATTCACAGGTATTAAAGCTGCTGTCAGTCTGTTTCAGACCACGAGTGACGCTAATGAGCACTTGAGCCCTACAGAACTCTGTGCATAGTTGACCTTTGACACTGTAATGTACCCGGTGAGGATTGTCCCTTCTTACCCTGGGGTGAAAATAAAGCAGGGGAGTTTTTCCTCTCGTCTGCTGATTCATTCAGGATTCAGGACGTGTGCACGCTCTGCAGCTCACTACAACGAATTTTACACTACTTTAGTTTATACTCACACTATTTAATCACACTGCCCCAAACTGCAGAACCTACACACTCAGTTCAAATGAGATGTCTGGATAGTGGTATTTAATGTGGTAATATTCATACAGTCCATACACAAACTTGTCTTCTCTGACACGCTCTTGTCCTCTCTGACACACACACTCATCCTCTCTGACACACACTCATCTTCTCTGACACAAACTCGTCCTCTCTGACACAAACTCATCCTCTCTGACACAAACTCGTCCTCTCTGACACAAACTCGTCCTCTCTCACACACACTCGTCCTCTCTGACACAAACTCGTCCTCTCTGACACACACTTGTCCTCTCTGACACAAACTCATCCTCTCTGACACACACTTGTCCTCTCTGACACAAACTCATCTTCTCTGAAACACACTTGTCCTCTCTGACACAAACTTGTCCTCTCTGACACACACTTGTCTTCTCTGAAACAAACTTGTCCTCTCTGAAACACACTTGTCCTCTCTGACACAAACTCATCTTCTCTGAAACACACTTGTCCTCTCTGACACAAACTTGTCCTCTCTGACACACACTTGTCTTCTCTGAAACAAACTTGTCCTCTCTGACACACACTCATCCTATCTGACACAAACTCATCCTCTCTAACACACACCCATCCTTTCTGACACAAACTCATCCTCTCTGATCCACAGTCCTCTGATACACACACGTCTGACACACACTTGTCTTCTCTGAAACAAACTTGTCCTCTCTGATACAAACTCGTCCTCTCTGATACACAGTCCTCTGATTCACGCATCTCTAACACACACTCGTCCTCTCTGATACACACTCCTCTGTTACATACTCGGCCTTTCCAAGTCACAGTCCTCTGATACTCACTCCTCTGATACACACTTGTCCTTTCTGAGATGCATTTGTCCTCTCTGAGACACACTCATCTGATACACACTTGTCTTTTTGAGACACACTCATCTTCTCTGATAAACATTTGCACTCTCTGACAAACACTCCTCCTCTCTGACACACACTCTGATACACACTTGTTTTTTCTGAGACACACTCATCCTCTTTGATATAAACTTGTGCTCTCTGACGCACACTCGTCTTCTCTGACACATGCTCGTCCTCTCTGACACACACTCATCCTCTCTGATACACGCTCGTCCTCTCTGACACACACTCATCTTCTCTCAGACACACTCATCCTCTCTGATGCACACTCGTCCTCTCTGACACTCACTCATCCTCTCTGATATAAACTTGTGATCTCTGATGCACACTTGTCCTCTCTGATGCACACTCATCCTCTCTGACACACACTCATCTTCTCTGATATAAACTTGTGCTCTCTGACGCACACTCGCCCTCTCTGTCGCACACTCGTTCTCTCTGTCGCACACTCGTTTTCTCTGACACACACTCATCCTCTCTGATGCACACACATACTCTCTGACACACGCTCTTCCTCTCTGAGACACACTCGTCCTCTCTGAGACACACTTGCCCTCTCTGATGCACTTGTACTCTCTGACACACACTTATCTTCTCTGAGACACAGTCGTCCTCTCTGACGCACACTTGTCCTCTCTGTAGCACACTCATCCTCTCTGATATACGTTCGTCCTCTTTGATACACACTCCTCCTCTCTGACGCACACTCCTCCTCTCTGATGCACACTCGTCCTCTCTGATGCACACTCCTCCTCTCTGATGCACACTCATCCTCTCTGATACACGCTCCTCCTCCCTGACACACATTCCTCCTCTCTGACACACACTAGTCCTCTCTGATACACACTCTTCCTCTCTGGTGCACGTTCGTCCTCTCTGATACACACTCTTTGTGCCGGAGGAAAGAGTGAACATTTCTCTGTGTTTCCTCACTCACTCACGAGCCATGTGAGACTGCAGTGGGGTCAAAGGTCATGCTGCTGGCATGGCTTCAGCACAGTCGCTCTGCTAGTCTGTGTTTCGATGATGGACAGGTCAGATTTTTATGGTGTTCGGGGAGCTGTGTGTCTGACGAGTGTTCACTGATTTTATAATGTTTACTTAGTGTGTGTAGTGACAGAGAAAAGGAGCAGTTAACATGTGTGTGTGTGTGTGTGTGTGTGTGTGTGTGTGTGTGTGTGTGTGTGTGTGTGTGACTGTAACAGCCTGTGTCAGTAGTCAGAGAGGAATTTTCTGACATTTTCTTGGGTGTTTGTGTTCTCCGGGATGAAATGTTCAGAAAGAGGTAATAAAGTGTTGGAGCTCTTTATGCCATTGTTATTAATATTATCACATATACCTGTAGTAATTCACAGAGATAGGCATGTCTTCACCATGTACACATTCTCACCACACTAAAAACTCCATGTGTTCTACACACACCTCATTTTAATACACACTGATTGTGTGTTGATCATGATAGGTAGATAGGTAGGTAGGTAGGTAGGTAGGTAGGTAGATTAATATTTGTTTGCACTTCTTGGGGGTTTATTTATTTACTTATTTTTACTTTTATTAGTGAACAACAGTGGAAGCTAGTTCAGGTTTAATAAATGTCTTTAGACAAAACATTTTATTTGTTTTATTTTTAATGTTTCTCCTGTTATTTGATGTAAATCCACTCATACTGAAATACTTATTCTGCTCTTATAGAGCTTAGTGCTCCAGCTTTGGATCTCCAGGTTCTGGACAAATGCTTTCAGATTAATGTGCTTAATTCAAACACACACACACACACACAGTGTGTGTGTGTGTGTGGGTAAAATTTTCCGTTGTACAGAATCTTCACTAAATCCTTTAATGCGAACCAGAGACATACTTTTCTGCTTTATTCCTCCTTAAATATCCCATAATGATCTGTTGTGCAGGGATTTTGGGTTTTTGGTTCTTGTGTCGTCTGTTGCATCCTCCCGCCATCACGCTGAGGATTGTTTTACATTGCATTATTACTAATGAGCCTCAGGAGCATTAAAATTATTAGATTTGAAGTCAAGCAAATCGTTTTCATCACTCCCAGCTCTGTTTATCAGCAGCTCAATCCCAAACCTCACTACTGCATTGTTAGAGTCCTTAGTGGGACCCTGGTCATTTTACAGCTTCAGTCCTGGACACTAGGACACACACATACACTGTAAAAAAATCACTGTAAATTTACACTAGTAGTAATAAATTACTGCACTGTAAAATCTACAATAAATAATTGCAAAACAGTTTAGTACATTCATATCTTACACAGTATAAAATAACAGGTAATACAATACATTTGCTCATTTGTGTGATGCTTTTTTTTTTTTTTTTTTTGAAGTCAGTTACAATTGAGGCAGGATACAGCTGAACAGGGGCCAAAGGGTCTCAAGGACCCAACCATGGTATCATGGCAGTGCTCGGATTTGAACACACAATCTTCTGAACTCAAAGCCTTAACCACTGAGCCACCACAACTAGCTTAAACTAGGATTTTCACTCACCGCTGCTAAGAACAGTGCATTTTCTGGTATTTTACTGTAAACCAATGCACTGCTCTAATTGCCTAATCATTTACAGTACAAGCCTGTAAACTAATTAAACAGGATTTTGCAATAAAATAAATACCGCAAATCTCCAGCAGTTATTTACAGTGTACACACTGTCCTTGATTGAGGTTATTTGGAGTGTTTATGGGTGTGTATTCTCAGAATCGATGATGGCTGTGAAATGAAATCTGCAAATTGTGCATTTGAACTGTTCCTCGTTACTGAACTGAAGCTTCACTGTGTTCCTCATGAGCTGAAATCACACTTCACATAAACACACACAATGTCAAGAGAGATGTCTATGTCTTGATATTCAGCTTTATTTAAAAAAAAAAAGGCTCCACAAAAATATGGCATTTAGGAATTACAGCCATTTTCAACAAAGTACCTCCATTTTCAGGGGCTCAAAGATATTTGGACAAAGTGACATA
>CM074955.1:10033628-10050981 GCA_037577455.1 Pangasius macronema
TTTCTTTGCCTTCAAAAAGTCTTGAGTTGCTTTCGCAGTATGTTTAGGGTCATTATCCACCTGCACTGTGAAGCGGCTTCCTATCAGTTTTGTAAATGTAGGATCATTTGGCTGAATGTGAGCAGAGAGTTACCCCTCTGTATTTACATTCATGAAGGCGTTTCTTGATTGCAGATTTTGACAATGATACGCCTACCTTCTCCCGAGTATTCTTGACTTCTGTTGATGTTGTGGAGGGGTTTTTTCTTCACCAAGGAAAGGATTCTGCATTCTGAAAATGGAGATACTTTGTTGAAAATATACAAATCTGTATGTCTGTGCAGCCTTGTCTGTGTAAAACCTCCAGGAGATTAATAATATATCCTCTTAAATGAATTTGTTGTCAGAATGTGGAGAAAACTCACATCTAAACTCATTATAATTCATATTAATATTCTATACAGAGAGTGTACAAATTGTACACTCGTGTGCAAATACGGATCCAAAGCAATATTCTGTGCAAAAAGTTGAAAGTACAACTTCAAGTACAACTTCCAGCCAAGAAGCATAGTTAAAGTCCATGGCAGAGGTCACTACACAGGCAACAATAACAAACTAGAATAATACATGATCATAATCAGGAAAAAAAACAGACTAGAATTAAAACCAGGAAACATGGCAGTAGAGAAACACAGATCTGTGAAAGACCAACATATAAGTACACAAACTACTAAATAAATGAGCTAATATAGAACAGGTGAATACAACTGAGGAAGAAACCAAGGATGGGGGGTTGGGGGGAAGGGGTTCAACAACCATCATGTGACCTCCACAATTCAAAGATGGCTGCACTTGCTGCAGTTCTGCTGTCTATCTGTGTATTTTAACTCCATGTTTGACAAACTTATATCATGTAGGAGCAATGGTGAGGTGAGAAAGAACACACCATAAAGAGAGCATAAACCTGTTCTAACCTCTTTCATAACTGTACAGTGTTTTCATGCTGGTGTGCATTTGGGGTAAATCATAATGGTGTGTGTGTTCAGGTCCCCCATGGGCCACGTCTCAAACCGCATCCTACTATCTGTAGTTGTGTGTGTTTGTCAGATCACTATGTGGTACTGTATGCTACAGCTAACTAGGTGCTGCCTTCGGCTGTGTCCCAAACCTTTATACTACTAAACTAAATATGATTCCAAAATAATAATATGACCCTTATGGTACTATTGTAGCATTCATGTTTAGTACTTTTTGGAATGCAGCCCATGACTGTATGAGATAAAAGTTGATGTGAATAAAGGGCTCTTTGTCCCAAAGGGCTTTGTCCCAAATCGCATACTAATTTAATACACATTGTGGCAGTATTCCACTCTACAGTAACCTGCTGTCTTGACAGTAACGTGTCATTTTGTGCACGTATTGCCACACACAATCACGTGTTGCCATGGTAACCATGGTGCTACAGTATGTAGCCCATGACTGCTGTTCTGTTTGAAACACTGAGAGTGTGTGTGTATTACAGCTAATTAAATGAGTCAGAAAAACCCTACTGCACACACACACACACACACACACACACACACACACACACACACACACACACACACACACAGGTTCTGTCTGTAGTTAACTTGACTTTTCAAGCCAAGTGGATGTGAGCGCACTTATTCAGTCTTTTTAAAGCCAAATCGCTTACACACACACACACACACACACACACACACGTAATTGTTTTCACCCTGCGTTAATAAATCCCTTATTAAAGAGGAAAATAAATGTCTTTGAGCGACATGTGTGTGTGTGTGTGTGTGTGTGTGTGTGTGTGTGTGTAGGCTCTGCAGTAAAGCTATCTTGATTACTTGCACGTTTTATTTATTTCGTATTTAACACAGATGCATCGATGTTTAAAAAAGACACAAGGAAGGCAACATCATAAACACATGAGGTCACAAAGGGGCACATGTGTGTAAAAACTATACGTACACATGTTTAACATGCACACGCTACAAACACAGGGTTCTGTTGGGGTACTGGAGCACTGTGGAGGTTAGGGGTTAGGAAAAATACGAAGTTAGGTATTAGGGTTAATGTTTAGTGTTGGGGATTTGGGAATTAGGGATTAGGATTAGTTTTAAAAATTCCCTCCATATTTACAAAATTTCCTGATTTTCTTTGTGCTCACGTGTGTGTATGTTGATGAACGCCAATCAGCTGTAAATTACCAAGCACCCATAAACTCAAAAGCCAAAGGTGAAAGAGCACCTCCTAAGTGCAGAATGCAAAACCTTATTTGTGTTCATATATGGCTTTGGTTGGGATTCACTTTCTTTCAGGTCATTAATATGAGCGACTGAGTTTAAAAAATTTGATTGAAATAAGTGGTTTAAACTGTAATGAGGTGAAACACTTCATCTGTGTGTGTGTGTGTGTGTGTGTGTGTGTGTGTGTGAGAGAGAGAGAGAGAGAGAGAAAGATATTTCTTTCAGGAAACAGGAAGTGTTCTGAAACAGGAAGTGTCCTTGTCTGGTCTGAGCAGGGGATTCTGGGTAAACAGCAGACTGACCTTGAAGGTGGAGGCATTAGTTAACAAGTCCACTGTGATGTGTGCGTGTGTGTGTCTTCATGTCTTTATGGAACACCACAGATGGAACTGTTTTTTTCTGTGTATTTAAGTTGTTTCCCATGGCTGGGCTGCAACATTGTTTTTTCTGTGCATAATCAGAGGAAGTTCATGAATAAATAATGAGCATACATGCCTTTATCTCACAGAGTACCAAAGCTCTGCCTCTTAAGCATTCTTTTAACAGCAGACTTTTGTAATGTAAATATAAACAGGCCACTAAGGGGATTGTTAATGCTTTTCCATCAGTATTGTTCATATGTATATGAAGACAGGTCTCAATGCTGAGCTAATCTCTCTCCTGATTTCTCTAAAATCCCCAAATCATAACACATTTTCTCAAAACACAAAGTTAACTAGATCTCCAGCTATTGTAGTGTGCGCTAAAATTATATGATGTTAAGTGACTAAATCTGAGCATAACTGTGGATTGTGATTATTTTAGTCTTCCTCTTTTATTTCAAGAAAATGTTGTGTATATAGATTGCTAGCTACGTAACTTTAAGTGTATACCTTGAGAACCACATATGACAGTGCTAAATGCGTTGGCAAATATACCATCAGTGGTGTCATTACTCTTTTAAGATATTTATTGCATTGCATTGTATGTGGTTTGGGATGCAGCTCCTGCATTATCATGTTTTTAATTGCCCAGTAATTGGATGGAAACTGCATGCACTCAATAATATATATATATAGTTTATCATGCAGAAGTTTTTTTTTCTGTGCTGTAACAGTGATACAGTGATAGTCTTAACCCTGCCTACATCTTAACCCCACTCATCACATTACCACCAGCCCTCAGTCTGAAGCTGCATCTCATCTCTTTTAACCATCCTTCCACTAAAGTACTTCAGCAGTCCTTGAGCCAAATTTATCAAAATCAGCAAAGTATCATTCAAAAGAATTGAATCAGTGAGTCATAATGTTCATTTGCACATGCCGCCCACCTTCTCAGTTATTGGTCAGTAGTGACGGATGAAGGCAGGTGACTGGCGGCAACTTCGACACTGCTGCTGTGGTGAGGTGTTTGAGAGAAGGTGTTTGAGAGATGGTGTTTATAATGGTAAGAGATGGAATGATTAGATTGCAATTGTGGAGTCTGTGGAATTTTTCTGTTAGAATTTACCAAAATAAGACAACAAAATGTGCTGTTTCTACTTCCTGTTTACTGTTTACTCCCTCCTCCCCAAAATCAAGAACCTTCCGATCTTGTTTCTTATAAATCAAAGCGATTCCATAAGTTCCAGTAGTTGCATCTCCTTAGTTAGTTTTTTCCCATGCAAGTCTAGGTTCTGAGCTGCAGGTTTGTGGGATAGCTCATTCTAAACCACACTAAAATCTGGCTGATTTAACCACAATGGAGAACAACTTACCTGAAAAAAGCAATGAAGGCTTTGATTCACGCTCAGGAAATGTTTAGTGTGTTTAACAGAGGAAGCTGAGGCTCAGATGGGAAAGTGAGACCTCAGGAGACGCACAGCTTCACATTTCTCCTGTTGTAAAAAGCATCTGTTCCCCGACGTGAAACTCAGCACAGGTTTGAGAGTTCACAGGTTGAAGGTGAAGTGAGATGTGTGTGTGTGTGTTTCAGTACAAGGCCTACTCTGCGAGATAAACATCTCATCATGTGCTGCCCCAGAGGATGAAAAGATTTTGTAGTTAGTTCAGGTTTTTCTCTGCAGAAATATAACTCTGCATCAGAAAACTTTAGATTTTTACTGAATAAAGGTTAAAAGTGACACTCCTAACTTACTTCTTTGTTTGTTTGTTAAAAATAACCAATGCATCTACTGTGTTCCAGTTTAAATCCATAGCTTACACCAGTACAAATATAAAAACAAAAAGTAAAATAAATTCAGTTCTGACACAGTAACTACTTGCTGGCTTTCATTACAGCTCAAAAATCACTTCTCCTGTTTAGGGATGATGTACGTGGATGAGTATGAGTACACAGGTTTTTGGTACTCACTGATTCGATACTGAAATGAGTAATCTACTTAGTATTCATTAATCAGAGATGGCATAAACATCTTATTCAGTTCTGTTTACAGTGGTTGCTGCTGTGTACTACTCATGACAGAAAGAATATATTTAAGTGTAAGTGATCAATTAGGCGGACATCCATTAGCAAAACACAATCAAAAGTGAATTCTAATACATAAAGATCAATATCAAAACCCCAGAGTGCTAACTGCAAAATTTAGTCCAATGGTAATGAAAAAAAACCCCAGAAAACAGTAGAAGAGGAATCATAAAGAACAAACATGAGTAAACAAACAAGCAAACAAACAAAATGATTTAGAGGAATNTAGAGGAATGACTGTAACTGTGAGCACTGAGAGCTGTTTCTGGTGAACTACACCTGTGTGTAATCAGAGGCGAGTGAGACCTCTGGTGACCAGGTGAGGGAGTACACTGCGTTACTGTGAACCACCTGGCCATTAGCATTTCTCACTGGGCTTAGGGGTCAGGCGGTCCGAGTTCACTCATGAGGTATCATCAGAAACAATCCTGAATCTTAACTCTGTTCAGGAGCTTCTCAGTCTACAGGTAATACAGACATCGCACTCAGTGTTTGCACTGCAGCAGAACCAGAACCACATCGGCTGGACTGCCTTCCATGTCTGCTGCATCAGGTTAAGTGTCAATACATGAAAATAAGCATTCAGATGGCTGTAAAGACTTATGCTGGCCTGTAGGTGCAAAACACAAGGAGGATGCTAACACTAAGAGATTCCTTAAAACACTCCAGAAGGATGCTGCATTATTCAGAAGAAGGAATTACTAACTTCACATTAAATCATTTTCAGTAAGTTACACTTACACTTTTTGTAAGTGTAAGTGAAAAATCAGTAATGAGTCAGCAACGTGTGTGTTGTGCAAGAAGTAGCATCCTTTCCGTTTTTACTTCATGTTCATGTTTTTTGGAATTTGCTGTTGCATTTTTTTAATTTATTTATTTTTTAATTTTTATATTGTTAATGTGTTCTGCACTTATGGGCCACTGTAGAACCTGGATTAATATGTGAGGTCTGAAGTCTCTGGTGAACTATGCTATATAGGTACACTATATAATCAGGAGGTAATTCTTGGTGTTTGATGGCTGTGTTGTAGATGTGGATGCAACACTGAACTGCATGGTGTTATCTGATGTGGGCCGGTTCCCAGGCCAGTTTGATTCGGTGCAACCACTCATCCACTGCAGACACTTTGGAAGGTTGACCTGGAGTTTCCAATGCACCGCAGTTGTGTACAAGAGTATTGGTGAATTTCGGGTGTACTCAACCCAGAGAAGTAAGCGTCTCAATTCACGTTAATTGTGACTGCCGGTTGAGCGTAAGAAACAGCCACTCTCATGAGTTAACCATTCGACTTGTCTGTTGGTTTGTGCATGATTCACTGGTGACAATTTAGTTGCTTGCAGAAAGCATTCCTGGGATATGAAGTAAATTGTACCCCTTTATCTGATAAAGTCTTCTCCAGGATTGTGTAATGATGAAATACGTCGTTAAACAATCTGTTTCTATGGCAGAGGGAAGTTTGGGTAACAACACTAATCTACAGGCTTTGTACAATCTGTCTGTAATTACAGGATGATTATAGTGATATATTCATTTTCAATAAGTGCTTTATCCTGGTCATGGTCAGGGTGGATCTGGAGTCTTTCCCGGGAATACTGGGTATGAGACAGAACTACACCCTTGTTAGGACACCAGTTCATCATCATGTACACACACAGCTACACAACCTCACATCTAGAGGCAATTCACCTGAGCGGTGGAAGGAAACCCACATGAAACCCAAAGAACTTGGAGGAAACCAACATGGACATGGAGAGCACTCCACCTGAGCTTGAGATGGAACCAGGAACCCTGGAGCTGTGAGGAGGCAACACTACTCACTGTACTTCTATACCAGTTCTATTGATGTAACTCTCTGTACTCTAGAAGTTTGGTTATAAATTCGATGGCGATGTGTGAGTGAGGTCGTTGTGTGATGGTCAGGAGTTCTAACAGAGTGTTGCGAGGTGTCAGAGTGTTTTAGTTTCAGCACATGCTGTATTAACGTTGTTTAAGAAATCCTGTCCTTATGATAGACACTAGAATCTGTTTTGAATTAAAGCTGTTGTTCTTTGGATCTAGGGGTGTATGGATCTGAGTTAAGTGTATAGCCAAAGAAACACGTGTTGGCAAATCAATCTCTTGGCTCGTTTTTCTACCTTGACAGCACATTAGGTTTTGTGCTTGTTGGTTTTTCAGTCACTTTCTCAAAATCTTCACATATTCAAGATTTGTCTGGTTCATGAGAACCTCCATTCCTCTAGTGCTGCCTCAAAGAAGCCTTGATTTTACATGCTGGAATTTATTTTCACAGTAATTTCCTTGGGAAGAAGGTACATGGAGGTATGGAAGTGTTAGAAGTATTCATACTTAAACCTGAAGTGGGTGTGACCTAAATCAGAAGGTTTTTTTTTTTTTAATTAAATATGAACCCTACCACTTCATACCTGACCGCGCGCTCACCTTGGCATGAAAATAAAACCTTCTTCCTATGCATATTTGTGTTTATATCTCTTCAGAACATTACCTATTAATTCTGAATAATTTATTTATATTCAGTTATATCTCTAATCCCTACATCATTAACAAGAGGAATTAATTACACATCACAAACACTTCTGTGTATAAAACCTGTCTTACACTCATCTTATCTCAGGTTGGTGAATGGTTTTTCACCTCAGCAGTGACACTGAGGTGTTTACACACCTCTCTGATGAAGCTGACCCTCTTGTACTTGCACTCCACAGACCTCACACACAGACACACACACTACCATGTCTGTGTTATGGTTGTACAGAGAATAAGCCACCACCCAAATCATATCTGTGCAGCGGTGCTTGTGTTCTACAGGGTAGGGGGTGCCAATACAGCTGTGTGGGAGGTGGAACTGATAAACTGAAGACTGAGAGTAGGTATAATATAGGTGTGTGTGTGTGTGTGTGTGTGTGTGTGTGTGTGTGTGTGTGTGTGTGTGTGTGTGCGCGTGTGAGTATACTGTAGAGAGATAAATGAACATGTAATTATTGGGTGGATAAACACAGAGAAACAAGATCGTTACTGCTAATAGATCATTACTGCTAATTAAACACACACACACACAAACACACACACACCAAGAAGTGAGAAGGAGTGTGACAATAGATAAAGGGTGTTTGGAAGAAACTTCTCTTACTCTGGTACACACACACACACACACACACACACACACACAAACATCAGATTGACTAAAACTGTGTGCAGGAAACAAATTGCTCCTTAAATAGTATGCTGTGGAAATGCATATCACTGTGCAGTCCCACTGTGTGTGTGTGTGTGTGTGTGTGTGGCGGAGCAGGGTTAACACTACAGCAACATGAAACCTGACAAAGAGGAAGAAATGTTTCCACTAAAGGGACTAAAGAGAGAAAGGAAAGGTCAGAGTGAATGGTCCGAGCACTGATACACATCACCAAATAAAAACTCTGCGCATGAAATAATATTTTCATATTAAACATCTTATTCAGGAAACGCTGTGCACAGAGCCCTGGGCTAGCCCTGCTGTGGCGCAGGTTCTAACGACACCATTTATCAGATCTCACACACACACACACACACACAGACAGGGAGTTGAATAAACTGTATGGTGGAGTACTGTGTGTTAACCCGACTGTTACGTTGTGAATTTGTACTAAAAGGGGAACAATGCTAAAATTCCAGCAATCAAAGATTACAGATGAAACATTTCCTGTTCCGAACTTCTCCCTGCTCCCTATTACTTATTTCCTCCTCCCTATTCCCTACAGACACTGTGTATAATAAAGATCTTCTAAAGCTCTTATATAAGCACACACTAGGCCTTGTTTATCACTCTTGATACAAACAAATGTATTCCTAAAGTGTTCACAAGAGTGTTTACACAAGACATATTATTCATGAAAATCCAGTTTGTATCTCATGTTTCTCTCCTGAGTTTGTGTAATTTTTAATATAAGGAGACACAGCTTCAAATTGTATAACTGTCGATGAGTTACTGTGATTTTATAAATGGATTAAAGTTTAAATCACATATTTATTTCGATTACATACCAGTTGCTTCATATTAATGAACTGAAAGAAAGCAATTCTAAAACAAATCCATAAATGCAAATAAGATACAATCAGGAGAAAAGTAATGGTGCCCCATAAAAGGAGGAAGAGTTAGTGGGTGTGTCTATGCTAGCCGACACACTGCAGTGGCTAAGCTGCATTACTGGAAGATTTTAGGAAGCTCTCTTTCACCATTTATTCATCATTTCATCAGTATTCAGCTCTCTTTGCCTTTTATGGAGTTTTGTGGGTGTGGCTAAATGTAAACCAGCTGTGCACTTGATAATTTATGGCTGGTTGCCGTTTATCAACATACAAACGAGTACAAAGAAAATCAGAAACTTTTATAAATCAGGCAGGAATATTTAGTTCAGTTCGGATACAATAAAATGTATACACAACATTACTAGAAGAGTGATAAATAAGGTCCAGTATCACTAATTCCAACATGAATGCCAATAACTAATTTTTAACCAACGTTCTCCACAAACTCCTTTATCTTTCCGAAGTTCAGCTTCAGATGGTTTTCCTCCATCAAGGATCTCCACCAGGCTCCTGCCTTCACTCCACTCTAAAAGGAGTGTTATAGTGCAGGAGTCATCAGAGAATTTCTGCACATGGCTTCAGATGGTGATCTGCCGGAAATCTGATGTGTAGATGGTGAACGGTTCCTCAGGGAGCACCACGGTTCATCACCACCATCTCTGGAGCATCTCAGAGTGGCACTCCATCATCCAGGAGGATGTCAACCTGCATCTCCATGAGTTTGTCTCTCAGCCAGAATGGCAGTTGGCAAAGTGCAGTTGTAAAAATGTGAAGAGACGCCTGAGGCACCAAGACATTCCTGAAGAAGTGTTTCCAGCAGCGCAGCAGTAATTTCTCTACCACAGATCTCAGAGCTGCATTTAAATCTCATATGGCAGTGATTAGCTAGTCGTGTTGCTCTGATGCTTGCAGCGTGGGGAAACGTTCAGCTCTTCAGAACCTCAGAAGAGCAGAGCCCAATGCCGAGCATGAATCTTAACCACCTTCATCATGTTACATGCATGTCACTGAGCATTACACACTAAATTAAAACACAACGTGATTATGGCTTTATGATTGAACGCAGCTCAAAGAAAGTTGAACCACTTCTCTAAATGCTTTACGGCAAAACAGAACAATTAAAATGTAATTTCCTGTGAAGGTCCATTAGAAAACAGTTCATGTGTCATTACAATAATGTCTCAATAAACACACGACTCCATCCTGTCGCACATCGAGATATTTTCTTACACGAGAAACTAAAACAATGTCAATATGGATTATGGAATGTGTTTACAAGGTGTTTGAATCTGTTTCCACCATGAGCTTTTATATAAAAGATTTTTAATGAACAATCCTTTAAAACATAGTGAGGACAAGCCTACAGGATAACATCAGTAATGCCATGAGCTCATTTTACATATTACATTTAATATTTATATATTCCTCTTTTATATGAGATTTTTTGTATTCATTGATGGCTCAGATGTCTTTAGGACAGGTCTTATTTTAATACTATTTTAAATGTGCCTTGGTTGAATTTCCCTTGGTGAAGTCCCCTTGGCCATCTTAAGGGCTCGAGTGAAGTTTGTTAATTCAGTGCTGGATGAGGATCAGTGACATCACAGAGGATTTGCTGCAGCGCATCTGACACTGTTTCCTTTTAAAGCGCTGAAATACTCCATATCTCCAAACTCACCCGTTTGATGGTCGGATTGTTCAGGTCAGGATTTTATTCCCCCAACTCCTCCATCTGCACTGCTGCACTCTGCTAGTGGGCTAGCAGGTTAGCTAGCTGATTTGACTGCGTTTCAGTAATGTATCTGAAGAAGAAGAAGAAATGATGGCGACTGGCTGAGGTCATTGTTCCATTTTCACCTTAAAAAACCTGAGAATTATTTTGGAAAAAAAAAAGTGTTTATGGAGGAAATGGTCACAGTAAATTTCCTGGACTGAAACTTCATATGAGAGACGTTAACGTTATAATTCATCAATTCAGTTATCTTCAAAGAGCAGCTGTAATCAGGAGCACATGCAGGTCATGGTGTATGTTTCGCTGTTTAGCTCAGGGCTCCGTTTCTGCTGTGTTTAGAAACGCATGATGGCTCACTGTGTTTAAACCCAATTCTCACTGAAAGAAATTAGAGCAGCTCACACTGGAAAGCAAGCCAACATGAAATATATGACCTAATGCCACTTGGTTTAAAAGCACAGAGTATGAGGGTAATTACAGCTGCTCCACACCTGCACTCACATCGTGTGACGTCACCGTATTTGGATTGACATCACTGCTTGAGATCATCAATCTGTAGAAATGAGAACAAAACCAGAACATTCAGACATTTAACCTGCTGACTCTAAAACATCAACACATTCTGCACATACATGACAAGTGATATTTTTTAACATTATTTTGTGACTCAGCTAACAGATCAATCTTCTTTTATCCTAAACGTTTCATTAGTATTTGCAAAAGCATTCATTACTAAGGTAGTAACTAGCTAATATTAGCTAACATGAGCATCACCTTGTGACATAAGCATAGAGTAATAATGAGGGAGAAAATGCAACCTCAGTCTCATTATGAAAGAAAAAAAATGTAAAAATATATAAAAAGTAAAATCTTCCTCTCTCAAAATCACACAAGTGTGAGTTCATTAAATAGGGCAGCTACTTTAGTGTTCATCACCACAAACTACACATTTCACCCAGTAACACAGTAACCAGCAAGTTAGAGGCTAGCAGGTTAGCTATTTAAACTAGCTACATAAGCTGTGATGTTGCATTACTTAAAAAAAAAAAATTACAAACAAAAATTATTATGTGCCAAATCAAATACGCGGACCAGTGATCCGCTGTAGCGACCCCAAACGGGAGCAGCCGGAAGAGGAACAACAAAATAATTATTAGTACATAAAATTCCAGTTGTAATACATTGTTGTAAATACCTCCTCAACTGATTCACAGCCATTTGTAAATGATTCCTCAATTTGTAAGTGATTCCTTCCTTATATTTTTAGATGACTCTGCAAATGATTCATTTCCAATTGGAAATGACTCCTTAGAGGATATCATACCTAGTGAACTTCATGGTACAAGTGGAAAACTGACTGAGTTTAATGAATGAATTATTTTTATTAGAATAATTATTGTATGCATGTAGTTAGACATCAGGATTAGTGGTGAGGCAGCTTTGATTAGCAGTGAGACAGCTGGTGCCCGTAGAAGCTCATATTTGCTCTTCAGGATCATTACATCATTATATTATTGCATTATTACATCAGTGTGTTGTGGAAGTTGCTCGTTATGCTGACAGTTAGACTCAGACACCGTGATTAGACAGGATGCTGGACTTGGCAGCCACGGCTGAGCTCGACATGATAATGGCCAATTATTTCTGAGAAACAGAAAACTGCTGTCCAGACGGAAAGGTTTAATGCGGAACCCCATAGGCTGGAGGGAGAACTGCTCAAATCACTTCACCGTACCTCTCACATGACTGTACCTTTCACATCACCGTACTGCTCACGTCACCATACTGCTCACATTACTCTCTGCCTTTCACATCACCGTAGCACTCACATCACCATACTGCTCACATGACTGTACTGCTCACATCATTTCGCTGTACCTCTCACATGACTGTACCCTTCACATGACCGTACTGCTCACATCACCAAGCTCCTCACATCACTGTACTGCTCACAACATTGTACTGCTCACATCACCGTAGCTCTCATATCACCTGACCTCTCACTTCACTCTACCACTTATATCCCCATGTCCTCCTGCCATTCCTAAAAGCCTAATATCACTAAAACGACCAACTGCTAGTAAACTAACTAAAATTAGATACACGAGTGGGAATTAAGTCTCAGAGTCTTGATCTAGATTCTCATTTTCTTACTGATTTATTTAAAAGCAGACAGACCTGTGAAAATGTAGTAATCATGCAAATATGCAAACGAGTCTTTGTAATGAAAAGAAAAAAATATTATGTGTTTAATAATAATTAAACACATTTTTACAGTTTTTACATTTTTAGTTATCAAATGATGGCTAATAATAAGATTTATTTAAAGAAACAATAATCCTCAGTGTGAAGTAAAGTCTATGTGACTCATTATGTTTATTATTATAAAATCTGAAGTGTCTCATTTTTTATTTTGGATCTAAACAGATAAACTCTGGGCTTGACCATCCTCATTAAAATCACAGTTTCTCCTGATTTTCCCTGAGACGAGAGATCAGAGAAAAATAGCACCACATTTTGAACTTTTATTTATCTGTAATTAAGCCAAACATGTCAGAGCTGAAGAGTAGTGTGTTCTCTTTATTACTCTCCATAAAATGGTAACGATAGCACAACTGCTGCCAGTTCACTCACAATACTCATGTGTAATGATGTACTGTTCCTCTCAGACTGATCATTATTGTGTGATGATGTACTGTTCATTCCAGATTGATCATTACTGAGATGTTGTGCTGTTCCTCTCAGACTGATCATTACTGTGAGATGATATACTATTCATTCCAAACAGGTCATTACTGTGATGATGTACAGTTCCTCTTAAACTGATCATTACTGTGTGATTATGTTTTGGTCCTCTCAGACTGNCAGTACTGTGTGATGATGTACTCTTCCTCTCAGACTGATCAGTACTGTGTGATGATGTACTCTTCCTGATCAGTACTGTGTGATGATGTACTCTTCCTCTCAGACTGATCAGTACTGTGTGATGATGTACTCTTCCTCTCAGACTGATCAGTACTGTGTGATGATGTACTCTTCCTGATCAGTACTGTGTGATGATGTACTCTTCCTCTCAGACTGATCAGTACTGTGTGATGATGTACTCTTCCTCTCAGACTGATCAGTACTGTGTGATGATGTACTCTTCCTGATCAGTACTGTGTGATGATGTACTCTTCCTCTCAGACTGATCAGTACTGTGTGATGATGTACAGTTCCTCTCAGACTGATCGTTACTGTGAGATGTTTAAACACAGTGACTCTACAGTAACAATCTGTGTTGAGGTGATGGATCTGAACAGTTGAGTAAAACTGCACACAGCTAAGCAAATACTACACTAATTACAGAGAACATGCTAATGACTGCCTGAGACCAGAAACCTTCCAACCTTCTCCTCCATCATCAGCCAAGCCTTGAAAAAAAAAAATACACTGCTGTATAAACACTCAGAGACAAAAACCCCATAATCATGTAGTTCTGCTTCCCCTCATGATAAATCTTTTCCTTCTTCTCTATCTTATTCTTCTTCTCCATGCCCTCCATCCCCTTCTTGTTCTTCTTGTCCATTTTCTTTATATTCTTCTTTTCACCCCTTTCTTCTTCTTCTTCTTCTTCTTCTTCTTGTTCTTCATGTCAATGGCTTCTTCAGCTTCAGCTTTTATCAATATAGTCTCTTTCTTTCTCCTCTGTCCTTTCTTTCTTTCTTTCTTTCTTTCTTTCTTTCTTTCTTTCTTTCTTTCTGTTCCTGTCAGTGTTTAAAGACATTGCTGATCTACAAACATCCATGTAGTAAATAGTAAACTACACAGTGTACAGTGTAAGAGTGTTGTGGAGGTTTAAGACATGTCCCCAAAAAACAAAAACAAAACAAAACAAAAAAAACAGTGATGAATTAACAACTAACTCAGCAAATAAATAACTTACTGATTCAGACTAGTGCTTATTACTTATTGCTATGCCCTAAATCCCCTAAATCCTCTTCCTTACAGTGGAGAATAGCGTGTCCTATTGAGTACAATAATATATGGGACAGAAAGAGTGATGTTCAGTTAGGGATTTGCTTCATCACATCAACACTATCATCAGTCCATTGTGGGCATTTGCCAAATCACACGCCCTATTTACTATGTAGGCCACACACCATATATATACATCACAGGGCATTATGGGTACATGGTTTAGACGCTAGCTTTTTGCAGTGCATTGTGGGATTTCATAAATACACTAGATTTTCTGCACTATTCAGACTCAACAAAACAGAAGACAACTCAACTACTCTCTATAGCACCCTCTCTATGGTAGAGCCCTTAACAGTTCTATGTAGAACCCCAGAACAGAGTGTTTCCCTTTCAGACAAGGTTTCAAGTAAAAGTGAAGATCTCTTTAAGAATGTACACCTTTAAAAGTGTAGAATGCTATGTAGCAAACAGGGTTTGGTCAGAATCCTGCTTCCTAGTGGTGAAAATGATAAGTGTAATGCAATCTGAACCAGGAATTCATCTCACAAGAATAATACAAACATGCAAACACACACACACACCTAAAACCTGCATATGCTAAAAACAGCACCAAAATGAAAGGCCATTCTTTAAATAAAAGTGTAATTGCTTGTTTATCTGTGTCTCTCTGTGTGTGTGTCACATATTTTACACTGTTATCTAAAACTCAGTGATGAAAGTTTTCTGAAGGTTTGTGTTTGAGATATGGATGTGCTCTAACACTCTCACACATACACCACCACACACACTGTTCTGCTCACACACAAATGCACACTCGGTGGAATTTCAGATGGAGATAACGGCTTGAGGAACTCAGCCCCGTCTCCAAGAGCTTGCGCTGTTAATCTGTGCCACATGCAGGCTTTAGCTTCAGAGAGCATGTGTGAGTAAACTCAGGAATGTAATGGGAGTGGCAGTGCGCATGCGTTTATTTTCTCACTTGATGATGTGATTATGAGTGTGAAATGCAGACGAGCCAAGCGGTGAACCCTGGAGCACACCCTGTATCACATCTCCTGTTCTAATGAGCTGGTTTTTCACACACCACAGGATTTCATCTGTCGCAGATCTGTGACTGATTACTGAGGGTCAGGATTCATAATTTAATTGAACTGAATATTAAATTGATTGACGTTTTCTCAGTTTACGCCTTGCTGTTCAACTACACATCGTAAAAAAACATATGAAGCTACACAATGTCGCCATTTACACGTGATCAGTTAGCTGAGATGTGTTCCTTATGAGAAGTTTCCTTCTTTAGTTTTGCACTGGAGCTATGGCACTAATGTTGTAACAAGTAATGGAACATTATAGGTTCCAGTTTAAAATCTAAATAATAACAGAAGGGCTGTGTTCAGATTCGGCAACAGAAGTCCAAAAGTTACATTGATATTTACACGGGGAAAGTTCCTTGTATTCTGAGTCAGGTTACACAGCTGCTGAATTTTCTGAGCTCCACGTTCAGATTATTAAAATCACCTGTATGTAGTTCATGCCTCTGAGGTTGCCGGATTTTTCTTGAGTATAAGTGTGCGAGACAGGGTTTTTCAATAGCGTCCAGACCATTGCCTTCAAACACAAGCACTCACCTTAACTGAAAAAAAACATGGATAGAAAATGAGGACTAAAGAAGGAAATAGTGTTTGATTTTCTTTGCTGTCAAATGTAATACAACAAAACATAAAAGCATGGGAGCATTTAAAAATGAAAAATAAGACAGCCACTTATACTCATAACTTAATGAAGCCATGAAACATGCCCCTGTTTTAGACAACCTCTGCCCCCATGTGTGTAACTCTCACGTAACTTCTGAAAAGTGCTTAGTCTCTAGTTATGTATGAGGTCTGAGAACTGATGTATGTAATTTCAGTATTAAATCTTCTCTGAGTGAAGCCTCAATATGACACACAGGTCTTATGTATTTCAATGACATTATCGCACATAAAGATTCTCATAAAATTGTTTATTATCATCTGAATCAATTTGAATGTCCACCTGTAAACAAAAAAATAAATAAATAATTCAGACCCATGTTTCAGTTGATTGATGAGATTCAGGATAAAGGGACATTGTGGACCTTTTATTTTTATCTGAATGTAAATGAAACTCCTTGCTACTTTTCTTTACCCATCCCCTCTCAGCTCTGCAGGCTGCTGCTCATTAGATTTATTAGATTTACTAGAATTGGAGTCACATCTGGACTCGCACCTCTGTCCCCCGGCGAGCTCAGAGATGGAGAGATAAGAAATGAGGAAAAAAAGTGTAGTCATGTTACTGCCACATTTTCCCTGCTTTAGACAGGAAGAATGCGAGTTTGTGGCTGTGTGTGTGTGTGCATATGTGTGTGTGTGTTTGTGTGTGTGAGTGTGTTTGTGTGGACAGTGTGTCGATAAAGTGACATGTTTAAATGTTTACATCAGACAGAAACACTGGAAATGTTCTATAGATTTTTCCAGGCAGGTCCCATTACATGTTATTCTTTAATAAATGTAAAAAAATTAATCGTTGCTAAGTTGCTGTGTTATAAGAGAAATAAAACTCTGGGGGATATGCTGTTATAGGAATATGATAAACTTCAGATTGGTAACAGTAACTCCACTTCATCACAACACCCCGTAACTCAGTATTTTACTAGAACAGTACTCACCCATCAGCAGAGCTGATGAAGAGCCTCAGATCGTCAGAGATTTATGGGTTTAAGGACACACAGAATATTAAACCTTCAGGAGAAAATCATTAACACTAATTAAAGATAAACCTGGAAACAGATCTACTTAAACACAGGAAAAAAATAAAGAGGGAAGCACAGCAGAACACTCACAGTTTATTTATACAGATTTAGATTTAAAA
>CM074955.1:10051081-10092865 GCA_037577455.1 Pangasius macronema
GGCGGTCGTTGTTAACCCGGGCCTCGACCGATCTGGTATGAAATTCAGAGTACTGACAATTCACATGATTAAATTTGACAATGTTTTATGCCCTTTCAGATGCCCTTACTGACACAGCCCTCTCTATTTATCCGGGCTTGGGACCGGCACAGAAGTCACTGTACTGTGACCCCCATGGCTAGATTTACAATGAATTACAATTAGGATTATTTATACAGCAATATTTAGACAACATACTAGACTCCTACTAGATGTTTATTTGAATAGATGCCATCTTTTCATTTATGTACAGTAGAATTGTACTAGTCTTTGTTTGATTATTTTTAAATTATCTCTTGATTTTACGGTAAATTGTATTAAATTTGACAGCAAAAATGCTGGCTCCCTTTCAGGAACTCGAGCTGCATCGAAACACTATGGGAACACCTTCAGCGTGACCGCGCTCTGAATCACGTGTGTAATCAGTCCAATGGATGGGCGAGACATCACATGCGGGGTGACATAACGACCCAGAAGCTTAAAAGCACGAGCGGCGGGCACCGCACCAGCTTTCTGTCATTCAGCAAGTGCTCTGTGTGTATTGTCTGTCCACTAAAGCAAAGACAAAGCAAAACATAAGGGCGAGAGCGGGCAGCGTTTTAGGCTGTGTGTTCCTCCCTGCCCGCGCTATATTATGGGTGGGGATACACACAGCCTGTGTTATCTGCTTGGGAGCTGAGCACGCAGAGTCAGCTCTCGAGGGAGCCAGCTGCACGCATTGTAAGCGTTTGCCGCTGCGTGCACTTTGCTCCCAGACAGCTCTCTTCAAGGAGGGAGCCTCCACTCGTGTTCCTCACGGTGCTGGCCCACTGGCTGTTACACTCATGGGGTTCGCAGATGGATTTGGTGGAGGGAATGGAGACGGGCGAGTCCCTTTCTCCTTCCTCACCCACCAGATCCACTGCCCGCTCTCTGGGATCGGAAGCCCGCTTTGCAGTTTCTTCCCCCCGGGGAGTGGGCTCGGCGCTCCGCCTGTCTTCCTCCGAGGAGGTTGACGTGGAGGGCACCGATGATAATTTGCCCCCTCTTTTGGATTTGCTGGAGACGGGCGAGTCCCTTTCTTCTTCCTCATCCGCCAGATCCGCTGGTCCTTCTTTGTGGTTATGCTTTCGCTTTCGCGGCATACCTAAAGCTCGTGAAAAGACGAAACATGAGGCGAAAACAGGCAGTATTTTAGGCGGCATGTTTCTCCCCACCCACGCTGTATTACAGGTGGGGATACACATGGCCAAAGCATTTCTCTACCCTCGAGCGGGGTATATTCCCAAAAGTTCTCTCCGCTACACCACGGCCTGTCGTACTCCAGGCCATCTGTCCTCCTCCCTTTTCGGGAGCCCGACCAGCGGAGGCTTAACTGTATGTGTCCAGTTTGAGCACCAGACGCATACGTCCTCAGAGCTGCCCGGTGGGTCATGGATGCCATCTATCTGGCCTATGAGTCCTCTGATCTCCCCTCGCCCTTGGGAGTCAAGGCTCACTCCACTAGAAGTNGTGCTCTTCCACACTGGGCAGGGATTTGTAAGTCTGGCGGTGTGGGCATACTCGTTCCCATAGCGTTTCGACGCAGCATCTCGTTCCCTCGGGGAACCATGGTTACATACATAACCTAGAGACGCTTCATTACACACTTAATAGGGAAACTCCAGAAACTCACTAGCACCTACTGCACTCTGTAGCGTTCACTCCTTAGCAGTGTCCATATGTAGTGAATAGTTCACACTACAGCACAGTAGGCCTGAAGTCCTGAGCTGAACTCATAGCATCGTTTTTCATTTTCCCCTCTGAGTTCAGCACTGAGTGTGAAATCACTGGTAATGTCCTCTTGTCTGTGATGCTCTCGCACATAATTGAGTGGAGTAACTAACAGGGTGGAGTAACAAAGTGGACTAACAGAGCAGACTACCAGACTGGACTGACAGAGTGGAGTAACAAAGTGGACTAATGGAGTGGACTAATAGAGTGGAGTAATGGAGTGGACTAACAGAATGGAGTTCAATAACATAGTGGAGTAATGAAGTGAACTAACAGAGTGGACTAACAGAGTGGAGTAACAGAGTTGTCTACCAGAATTGAGTAATGGAGTGGAGTAACAAAGTGGACTAAAGGAGTGAACTAACAGATTGGAATTATGTAATTATGGAATTCTTCAGAGAGAAAGTTTGTCAGATTGGCAAAAGGAGTGGACTAATGAAATGGACTACTGGAGTAGACTAATGAAATGGAATAATTGAATGGCATAATGGAATGGACTAACGGCATGGACTAATGGAGTGGACTAATCGAGTGGAACAAAGGAGTGGACTGTTGAAATGGACTAACAGAATAGCATAACAGGGATTATTAGAATGGACTAATAGAGTGGACTAATGGAATGGACTAATGGAGTGAACTAACAGAGTGGACTAGCAGGGCGGACAAAGAGAGTGGACTAATGGAGTGGATTACCGGAGTGGACTAATGGATTAATGGAGAGGAATATGAAAGTGGACTAACGGAGTGAACTAATAAAGTGGACTAAAGGAGTGGACTAGAATGGTGTAACCACATGGACTAACAGATTGGACTAACTGAATGGTGTAAAGGAGTGGACTAACAGAACAATTGAGTGGACTAATGGAATATAGTAACAGAGAGACCATCCTAAGCTCTTCAGAGAGAAAGTAAACACAGCATTGATGAACAGGAAGAGACCATTGCTCAGCTTCAGGAGAGATTGGACTCACACTGAATTAACCATGAGCTCCATCCTGCAAAAACCATGGCCTTCGTGTGTGTGTGTGTGTGTGTGTGTGTGCTATAGAATATAGGCTGTCAGCTGGTGGGATGGATTCGCTCGGCTGGTCTGGAACAATCCGAATTGCAGATGGAGATAAAAAAAAACTCTGCAGTTTGATGGACAGAAAATTCAGAAATTCTTGGTGAACATCCACAAAATGTAAATCTGGAGACAAAAAAATCTCAGGATAGAAAACAAAAAGGCTGCACTGTCCATCCAGTGCTTCTCAAAGTAGGGTCTGTGATTTTTTATTCTTTTTTAACAGGAAATCGCAAATCACCATTTTCAAAGTTATTATATTTATTATTGAGTTGTTGTAATTGTTATGTCTGACTGTGTAACAGAGGACATTGTCACTGGCCAGGAAAGCACTCACACTCCAGCCCCAAGTTAACTTCACATCTAGATAACTTAACGTTATATCCCCATACAGGCAGTTGCTTAGCCATTCCCTAAGGTGCACACTTGGGTCAGCACTATGGCTCCATTTCACACATACATTTTCATTACATATTATTTCTCCCCACATATCACCATCCCCAATAATCACACTACACAAACCAGCTTAAAACGTAACATTTTTATTTACTTATCTGTATAGTTGTGCTAACCAACCAACTGCTTACATTCATGGGGTTGGTTGGTTGGTAGGTTGGTTGGTTGGTTGATGAGGAGTTAGATGTGCAAAAGTAGTGCCATCAAAAGTATTTTTATTGTGAACCTTTTTGAAGAAGATGATCCATCCAAGAGCTGTATATATTTTGTAAATTCTCATTTTTCCTTCCACCATCTTGCAATTTTTTTGTGCAATTTGGGAATGTTTGTAATCAACATGGACATTGTAAATAAACACCCTTGCACTGATGTGCTATTGCGGCTAAACCATCATTTTGTGAGAGCCTCTACTAGCATGCCTCATCACAAGTGGTGTCAGAAGTGGGATGGCTAGCTGCAAAACAGTGCCCAATGGACAATGAACCAGGAAGGGTGAGAAAGACTGTACAGGAGGAAGTGGCTTGGGATGACACTGGATGAGGAGGAAGAAGAGACCGGGGTATGACCCTGTTTGTAAGCCTAAACTGTCTAGTCTTTATTATGTTCCAAGGAAGGGTGACAATAATGGAGACAGTACTGAACCTTCTGCAGGTCTCTATGATGTGTCTATTATTGAACAAAATTTAAAGGCATTGGTAAACACAGGGAGCTTGATGTCCCTCATTAAGAGCTGTCATGTCCCTGAGAACTTGATTGACTGTTCAAACAACACCGCTATACAGTGTGTTATAGAATGTATCCTACTGCTGAAGTTATGGCCATTGTTATTGAATAGCTGTATCTGTTGCATGTTGGGGTGGTTGAAAGATCGCCTGCTGATATGGTTTTGGGATGGGATATTCCTGTGTTATGTGACCTATTGAAAATGTCTGACATATGTCATGCCGCTACAACTGCTGTGTTCTGCCCAGTGCTAACATGAGCTAAAGCCAAAGCTGGTTTGCAGCCTTTGCCAGACTTTGAAGATAGTCTAATCCAGGGCAGTTATAACCCTAGGCAGCAGCACCGAGTCGAGAAGTATTTGGGTACTCCAAGATAATATTGATAATATTATCAATTTTATTTAATTTAGTTGATTATAGTACCTGATAATATTGCCCAATTACAGGTGGCCAATGTAACATTAAAACCTTTGTTTGACAAAGCATGGGTGGGGGAAGCCAAAGCCATGACTCTTGGGACTGAAATGTATGTTCTGGAAAATATTGTTCTGTATGTGCTCTCTGATGGTGTTAAACATTTTGTTGTGGCTGAATGTTGCAGATCCCTCATTTCACATCTTATACACACTATTCCCTGGTCAGGACATCTAGCACACCAGGAAACATACCATAGAATCAGTTCCCATTTCTACTGGCAATCAGTGTACACATTCTCACATACTGTTCCCCTATCTGTCAGAAAACAACTGCTGTTCACAGGTCAGCCAGAGCTCCTCTGTATCCATTACCAGTGATCTCCATTCCATTCTAAAGGATTGCCATGGATATAGTTGGACCATTGGAGAGAAGCAGTGCCAGGAACCAGTACATTCTGAGACAGACCAAGGCACCAACTTCAATCACGACTCATGAAGCTACTCCACCTACAGCTCGGTATCACCCCCATTCAAACCAGTCCATATCACCCGCAGACGGATGGAACTGTGGAAAGATTCAAGCAAACCCTCAAAAACATGCTATGGAAGTTTGTCAGTGACACCGGTAAGGACTGGGATAAATGGCTGCCATTTCTGATTTTTGCCTACCAAGAGGCACCCCAAGCTTCTACAAGTTCTCTCCCTTCAGGCTGGCGTATAGCTGGCCTGTCCAAAGGCCGCTGGACCTGTTGAAGAAGCTGGGAGCTGGGAGATGCCGCTCCTCAGGGAGAGTGAGGTATTGTCCTCACAGTATGTACTGCAAATGAGAGACTGTCCAGAGACGTATCAGGAGCAGGCACGTGAAAATCTACAGAAAGCCCAGAAAGACAAGAAGCTGTGTTATGACCAACAGGTGAGGCAGTATGGTGTACCCAACAACAGCAGCACCTTCTGTCATGGTGTTGTTGCAAACACAATACTCAGAAAGATGGGACCAGTCACCTTTGAGGTTAACCACCTAGACAAACATAAAGAGAGCCAAGTTTACCAGGTCAACCTCATCAAGGAGTGGCAAGAGAATACATCTGAGGGGAAGAAGGCCTTGATCATGTGCAAAGTGGTCCCTGAGTATGCTGTTTGGGTTGCATGGGACACTAGCATTGTTCCAGCGACTAATGGAGTATGGTCTCAGAGACTGTGAGGACTGCTGTGCTGCTTACCTGGACAATATGTTCATCTACAGCAACACTTGGAACAATCACCTCCAGCATTTCTGCAGCATCCTGAGGAAGATCTGTGAGGCTGGCCTGAACCTGAACATGAGTATGTGATGCAAGAGACCCTTAACCTAGGGTTTCAGTTAGGGAACAGAGAGGTGAGGCCCCAAGTCGACAAGGTAGAAGCTGTCTGCAACCGTCCAAGACCCTGCACCAAGAAGGAGCTACACTCTTTCCTAGGGCTAGTTGGGTGGTACCATGCATCATACCACAGTTTTCCAGCATAGCAGTACCCCTGACTACCTGATTACTAAAGCTGTCAAGACTTTAGTGAGCTGGACGGAGGACTGTGAGCGGGCCTTCACACAGTTAACCTATACTTCACACAGAGCAACCTATACTTTACCTTAGTCATAAGCTTCTGTCCAGAGAGACAAGTTATTCCACCATAGAGAAAGAGCACCTAGCCATCAAGTGGCCCCTAGACAACCTCCGGTACTACCTGTCAGGAAGGGAATTTGACCTTGTGACAGATCATCGAGTACTTACCTGGATACATACCATGAAGGAGCACAATGTACAGGTGATTCAATGGTACCTTCCTCTACAACCATTCCAGGTTAAGGTTTGTCACAGAGCTGGGAGGTGTAATGTCACAGCAGACTTTCTGTCCCATTTGTCAAGGCTCCAGGAGAGGAGGGAGGTACTGTCCCAGCCGGGACAGCACTTGCACTCCTGCCCCCATCTAGTTAATTTCACGTCGTCTCCCCATACATGCATTTGTTTAGCCAATATCTAGGGTGCACACTTGAGTCTGTGCTACCACTCCATTTCACATATGTGTACCTTTTCATTACATATTACTTCTCCCTGCTGATTGCCATGCCCAAAAATCACACTACACACACCGGATAAGTTTAATAGTTACAGTTCTATTTTCTGTCTTTGTTTGTGCTGTGGATAGTCCATTCAATTCAATTCAATTGTCCGTGTCCATCATGCCCATCTTCTCGGTCCAGTACACCGAGGGTAAGGAAAGAGTGAGGGGCTAAATGCAGGTTTGCAAGTTCTCATAACATAAGTTTTCCCATGACGTGCCTGCATGATTCCTCCAGCTTCTGGACTGTCTTAAGTTTTTATGTGTCTGGGGGTAAGGGGAAAAATTCTTCTGGTTAATTTATTGAAATTAACATGTAGAAGGTTGTTAATATGTATGTTCATTTTATATGTTTATATGTATATGTATATGATGATGTATACTTACCTTTATGTGGGAGGTTGTCGTATTGATCCTTGCTTGATACTTACGCTTACAATGGTTTATTCCGAGTGGGCGGAGCTTTGGTTTTATAAGCAGGGCATTAGTTGGTTGGTAGGTGAACTTTGAGATTGTTTTAAGCCACATGGACACTAAGTAGCACTGGTTTGCTATTGTGGCTGAGCCATCATTTTGTGCAGAGAGCCTCAACCAGTATGCCTCATCACAAACCTCAAAAACTCAAAAACAAGTTGTTTATAAATGACGTCAACTTAGACCCAAATGTGTTCTGTTGCTGGAAAGAAAAAAAGTAGTATTTTTATTAAAATAGAACAATATTTAATTAATTTTTTTCTTGAATAAAAAAGCTCAAGGTTTTGAATAAATATCCAGAAATATGAGCTTAATAATTGAATAGTTTAGCAAAACAAATGTGTACTGATGGAGTCTGTGAAATGTAATTTACATTTAAAGGGGTTCTTGGCTACAAAATGTTTGAGAACCCTCATATCAGATCACTGACTTTAAGACAAAAAAGAATCATGGATAGAAAATATGGACTGATCTCAAATGCAATAAAAACAAGAAAGAATTTAAAGCTGAAAAAAAACTTATATGATGATAGAATTATCTGACGAGTATCGAAATAAATCTAACAGGAGTCTGGTGCATTCTCAATGAGACAGACTTGATTTCCCTGCCTCCTGTTGTAGTTTTAAAAAGGCTTCATAGTAAGGGTAATATGTGTTCAGTATTTTGATATAACTGATTGTTTGTATTTATATAGCCCCACCTGGCTAAAGCAGGAGACCTACAGATCTCAAGTCTCACCCTGTCCTTGCCACACAGACCATCCATCATGTGCGACACCTCATGTCATCAGATCCTCCTCAGTGTGAGTTAAAAAACATTTTACACACACACACACACACACACACACACACACACACACACACACACACACACACACACACGCAACATCAGATTCACTGATCTTCCATCTCAGAGAACACCTTTATGCTTCTAACGCAGCTGTGTGTGTAAATAAAGCTGAAGCTCTGTTCCTAATGTCACTAACACACACACACACATTCTGCTTAAAGTGGGCTGTCAGTTTTTTACAATCCACAGGAAATCAGAAAAGCCTTCAGTAGCTCACATTCTCACAGAAAGCAAGCAGAGGTTCAGAGGTTAAAGGTCAGAATGAGGATTGACTCCACACACACACACACACACACACACACACACACACACACACACACACACATACATCTGGCGTTGATTGCTTCTGAGGCGGAGCTCCATGCAGGGACAGAATTTCAGCTCTGCTGTTTGTTTGTCCTTTGTTAAGCTGGGCCATGTGACTCGTGATTGACAGCTCAGGGGTCATGCACTAATCTACCTCTCACGTTCACTCCTTAGAAACACTCTGTTCCCTCACCCGAGGGCAACTTAGTACACTACACACTACACACTGGAGTTTACACACTCTCCAGATAGGAAAACCACACACACACACACACACACACACACACACACACACACACACACACACACACACACACACACACACACACAGAGAGAGAGACACACACACACAGCAGCTCTACATGAACCTAATCCATCCATATATCTCAATATAAAATAATATAATTATATTTTTATATTATGGGTGTTTTCAGTTTCAGGATATCAGTGTAGCCAAGATGCTTCACTTTAAAGCTTGAGTTCAGACTTTTCTCCTCCTGAGGGAGGAAAGTTTATCTCAGAGACATCAATTAATACGGAAATGCAGATGGATGTGGTGAGGAAGAAAGACTCTGTGTGTCCTGGGCATGTTTAATATATGTGCATATTTAATTACAGCACCAACCACACTGTTCCATATGCATGACCTATAGAGTGTACTCCATTTCTGAGACTATAAAACATTTTCACATATTTATTTAATTATTTTTCTAATGATTTAACTTATAGTCTATAAGACAAATAATCAGATATTTCTGTTTTAATTTATTATTTAAGAATTTCATGTGTTTATCTCTCCTCTCACGATAATGATGTAAAATCATCTGCAAATTTGTGATGGATCCCTCAGTTCATTATCTCAATATACCTGTGTTTTAAAAACAACACAGAATTGTGTTGTGGCCTCCTGATAACTGCGTGGAAAATGAATATTAAAATCTTCGTATAAGAAGAACATGTTTTGTTCATTTATAATAATAATAATAATATAATATATTTATATAGTTCCAGGACACTTTAGATTCCATACTAATAGATATAGGGGAAGAAGAAAAAAAATGGGAACAGAGAGCAAGACTAAAACAAAAGAGCATTGATATAAATATTTCAACTGTTAGGGGAAGAGCCAAAGTACTGAAGAAATAAATGTGCTTTAAGTGATTTGAAAATTGAGATAGAGTTAACATTTCGGAGGCTCTGGGGGAGTGAATTCCAAAGTTTTGGAGCCATGACGGCAAATGATCTACATCACATGGTGGAGAAGCGGAAATGTAATACAATGAGTAGGCCTATATCAGAGAACCTAAGAGTCTGTTCTGGGATGTAGGGATGGAGGAGCTCAGATAGATTGTGGAGGTTGGGAAGGGGGGGCTTATGTGACAGGGCTTTGGAGGGCTTTAAGGTCAGAAGAAGGATTTTGTACTGAATCCCATGAGCTATAGTTAACCAGTACATATTATGTAATATGGGTGTAATGTGAGTGGACCTAGACTAGCAGTTGAGGAAACTGCTGAATTTTTAATATATTGTAATCTGGTTATGGCTTTGGTAGTGGTAGTCCAATAAAAGGGCATTGTAATAGTCAAGGCCAGACATGATAAATACACGGACAAGAGTTTCTGCATCTTTAAAACTAAGAATGTGACAGAGGTGAGCTATGTTGCAGAAGTGATAAAAGGCGGTTTTAACAATGGAGATAATGTGTGGTTCGAATGTGAGGAAAGGATCAAAAGTAATGCCAAGGTTTCTAATGTTTGAGTAGGTTTGAGAGAATACCGTCTATATCTACACGCAAAACAGATTCTTCTGAAATTAGTGTATGGGGTCCAGTAAGCTTTACTTCAGTTACAAAATGTTGTAATGAACAAGTTGTAATGAAACACAATATATTACACATGATGAAGAACATTTCTCAAAATTTGAGCACAAATATTTCTATTCAATTTATTTATTACTTAAGGAGAAGCTTGTTGTCTCAGAGCCATACAACAACAGCAGTGGGTTCTATGCTTATTACAGTAACAGAGTTTTAAAATATTATTTGTGATTAGGGGTAAGAAATTGTTAGAGTTAATTGGGACATTTTCACACTCGTGTCGTGACCAGTTGATGCTGAACTGTGAGCCTAATTAAACACAAACTTTATATTTGTCAGAAGAATTTAAATCATCCTGTTGACTGTCAGAAAGAGAGAAAAAGAAAATAAGCAATTAAATCTGGAGAGCCATTAAGTCATGACATTAAATAGATTTAGTCACTAATGAGGGCTAATGAAGAGACAGCTGCAGTCGACGTGTACTAACATGGGCTCATTTATTCCAGCTGCCATCAAAACATCATATATAGAGAAAAATAAATGTGAAAAGAAAAAAAAAGAGATTTCTCTTCTGACACCTGGTGTTAATAAATAATGTGTAAATAAATGAATGCCAAAATGTATGCCTTAGTGTTCTTACTAAAACATCACCATTTCAATCACCATCACCATCACCATTACAAAAACACGCACATGCACACACAGTTGGATACAGCCATAATCTTGTATTACCCATAATGCACTGCACATCTGTCATGTAGCCTAATAGGAACTCTTATTAAACTAATTAGCGTTTGGGATACGCCCAGGATTTACTGTTAACTACTTTCTGAAGGTGAAATGGAGAGGGGAAAAATATGAATTCATCTCATCAGTTCCTGTCTGACATATTTAAAATAATAAAAATAAATAAGTTACAACTAATCCTTAAACTCTTTGTTTATTAAAGAACCAACACCCACAATATGATAATATCCTTATACAGCTCCATAACCACATACATATACAGCCATCATAAAGAAAGAAAGAAAGAAAGAAAGAAAGAAAGAAAGAAACTTCATGTAGGTGCAGTTCAGAACACAAATGCTTTTGGCAATTTATTTTAACATTTCTTTCTTTTTTTTCCCTGTAATTAAGTGTTTATATAATTGTAAAGAAAAAACACAATTAAAGAATGAATATGTGCTGTTTTAAATACTGACACAAAAACTTAGAACTGGATTTCTAACTACACAACATCTCTGTTCTTGTCTCAGTTATCGTTATCATGTGGTGCTGAAATATTAGTCACTTATTAAAAGTGAGAAATTATTAAAAACTGATCAAAATTGATCGTTTGCAAAATTGTGTGTGTGTGTGTTTGTAAAACTATGGGTCAGGAATGTCTGAGGGCCCCAAAATAGCCAAGTATTGTTAATTTGTTTTTATCTGTAGACAATCACACGCAGGCTTTAAATCACCTGAATTACACAGAAGTGTTTACGAGAAACGAGCGGAAACTCCGAGACGCTGCTTCATGGCCGAGTAGAACAGAGGCGCCGAGTAAAACCAAGACGCTGAGCACCCAAATCACAGAAATCACCAAAATCCCAGTGCAGTGTGCGTGTGTGTGTGTGTGTGTGTGTGAGAGAGAGAGAGAGAGAGAGAGAGAGAGAGAGAGAGCGATTGTGACCCAAACTCTGACCCAAACCCTCAGATTTGTTTAAACTTTTATTATTATTTATAACACTGTCACATCTTGAAATCATCAAGTTCCTCTTATATACCACAACAATCATCAAGTTCCTCTTATATACCACAACAATTTACTAGCAATTTCAGTTAGTGATTCAGTGAGTGATTCAGTAAGTGATTCAGTAAGTGATTCAGTGAGCAATACAGTGATAGGATTGGATCACACACTGCAGGACACACAAGTCTCATCTAAATGTCATGTGACTGAATCTTCACCAGATAGGAAGGAAGAGGTAAAGGGATGAAGAAATAAAGGAATTATAAGATTAATGAAAGAAAAACAGAAAACATAAAAGGATGAAGAGAGGAGGAGGTGAAAGGTTGAAGGGTTAAATAGGAAAAGAGATTAGATGGAGCGAGGGAGGAAGAGAGAAGACGAATGGAAAAGGGAAGAAAAGAAAAACCAATGAAAGGAAGAAGGAATATAGAAAAAAGAGAAGAAGATATGGAAGTCATTATGAAGAAATGAAAAGAAGCAGGTAAGAGTGATGAAAATGAAGAGAAGAAGGTAAGACAGGAATGCATGAACCGATGAGAGGATGAAGATGAAGTGATAGAGGAGAGGTTGATTAACTTGATCAGTAATAAAGCTGCGTGCAGTGTGGTGTGTGAGAGCAGGGCATTAGTGGAAAGTGGACCAGCAGAAACATGTGTGTTGGGCTGTAGTGTGTGTACTGTGTGTTAATGTTGTGACCCAGGTGAGACGCTTGAGATAAATGTGATTTTCATCAGCGCTTTGAATCATGTGCTCCAGGGTCAGGGTCACGCTGAGTCAGAGGTCAGAGGTCAAATGTCTGGGAGTGATTCCCTGGGGTGTGTGTACGTGTGTGTGTGTCCCATATGTCAGCAAAGCAAAGTACGAGGTGTCATTCTTTTAATAAATTTAAAAAAAATGTAGATCAGGATTGTTCACTTCACCAAATTCACACTGAATTAGGACAATGTAGCACTGCTGATATATCACTACACTCCTGCATGAAGACAGCTCAGATCCAAGGTCACTATGAGAAAATAATCACTAACACTCCACAGGATTATCACTGAATAACACACACACACACACACACACACACACACACACACACACACACACATCCTCACTCACAGACCCCCTGATGCACACTTCACTTAAGTAATTATTTAAGGAGAAGCATCCGGAGTGTTAATCCAGTGTCAGATATGTACACACACATACACACACACACACACACACACACACACACACACACACACACACACACACACACACTTCCTCACTCACAGACCCCCTGATGCACACTTCACTTAAGTAATTATTTAAAGAGAAGCATCCAGAGTGTTAATCCAGTGTCATATATACATACACACATACACACAATAAAATGTTCTATCATGTGACAGTTTTAATGTACTACAAAAACACACAATAATGACAAAACCACAAAGAATTAAACCAACAAACATAAAAACATGGCCAAAAACATAAAAATAAAAATGTACATCTCCACAGCATTCCATTACATTAAATTGAAATAATTGATGGCATCATCATTACCAGAACAATGACTGATGGAAACAACATTTTAAACCACTTTTCTTAAAGTATGAGAAACATTTCAATGGAGATGGTGCAGATCCTGAGTCAGGCGAGACGACTGCATGTTTTTACACTTTCATAGATTTATATCACTGCTGGCTGCCTTACAAAGTCTCTCTCTCTCTCTCTCTCTCTCTCTCTCTCTCTCTCACACACACACACACACACACACACACACACACACACACACACACACACACACACAGGGCAGAAAAGTACATTAAATAATCTGGATGGAAAAAGAGAATAAGGAGAGATTGTTCTGGCTTTAAACACAGCGTGCGGTAAATGAGCAGTGGCGGCTAAATTGAGCTTGATAATCTGTGCAATTGTACAGTGTGTGTGTGTGTGTGTGTGTGTGTGTGTGTGTGTGTGTGTGTGTGTGTGTGTGTGTGTGTTTAATTGTGTTTGAGATGTTTCAGAGGCGCTATCACAATAATGTCCAGGAAACTATCAGAATGAACCCTAAAAAAAACCCTTCTGACAAAACTTGTTTCGAATGCTCCATGAAACACTTTTTCCCAGAAATGTGTGTTTGTGTGTGTGTGTGTGTGTGTGTGTGTGTATGTGTTGCTTTACAGTACACACATGCTGTCATCAGTTTCGTTTGTCCGTGCGTGTGAACATAACACACTGCTGCTGAATGACTCACGAATCATTTTTCTGTGTTCATTGATTCACCACTCTCGATTTTCATAGCCGTCATGGTGATATTTAAATTCTCTCCTCTTCATCTCACTGATCATCATCACCTCACCTCAGCAACAGAACTGGATGTTTAGAGCATGTTGAGGTTCTCAGATGCTCTAGAATGAGATGGTATGAAACTTTCCTGACATGGCATGATTCACTGTTCAAGTGGTTAACACTGGGAGAACACTTGCTAGGAAACTGAAAATATGAATGCTAACCATAAGCTAGCTATTAACTCAGGCTCTGCTGATCAGGTTGTTCCTTTGTGCTCTGTAATTCATATTTGACAACATTTGCAGTATAATTTACATTTATATTTACATTTATGGCATTTGGCAGATGCCCTTATCCAGAGAGACTAACAATTTCACTATGTTAATTAATTTCACTATGTTTTATTTTTACACCTTTGGGTGCAGGGGACAGAATATAATCTGCGCTGTACTGCATCTGAATCCACCACTCCAGCAATACAAACTGCACTAAGGATGCAGATTTAAGATCAGACCCAGGAGTACACCTCATTGTCATTCCACACATACTGTATTAATCCTCATGTTTGGAGTTTTAACTTTTAGAACTTTCATCTATTTTGATATTTTTCTGTATTTCTTCTTCTCTTAATCTCAATACGCAGCTTTTAACATTATTAAGGCGTATGTTGTAAGAATTTATGATATAACTATCACAATGCCGATGTGATCCTGTGCGTGTTTTCAAATCGCTGTCAAGTTTTCGTGTGGATGGAGATATTTTTGAAGGAGTAAAATCTGTGGTTTAAGAAATATCCTCATACATGTGTTCGGGGACTGAGAGTAATGATGGTGCTAGCTAACACTAAGGCATTTTAAAGCAAGTGTTCTACACACACAGTGTAAAGTCACAGCGAGAGCAGAAAGGTGTCAATACCATCTAGAACAGCAACATTTCCCTCAGACATATCAGTAAATTCTGTTCTTGAATGTTCATTATGCTGTAATAATGTGGACTTCTGTATTATAAACCCTAAACTCCTATAGTTCAGAGTAAACTATCTCGCTTGTCTAGTGTACTGTGTTAGGGAGTAGAGTCCTATTATTGCTAACATAACATACATTTTTTAATTAAGTATTTGATGAAAGGTGGATGTTGGATGAATGAATCTTTCAGATGAGTGATCCAGGAGAGTTGGATTGTTTCAAAGATTCATTTATAAAGATTCAGTTGTTTATGTACTGCACATTACTAGCTCATATATTGTGACAGAGTGTGGTTTATTACCAATAATGCACTGCTACACTATCAGTAACACTGGGCTATAGGTCTGGATTTAGCTGAGTGTGTGTGTTTATGTAGAGCATTAGCTCACTTTCTAGTTAGCAGCTAGCCTCTCTGTGATTCTCTTTTCTAGCAGATCTTCTCTGTGTATCTCTGATGTTTTGAGGTTTATTAATCTCCCTCACTGACAGCATGAAGTTCAGAGCACTTTACTTCACTTACTTTACTTCACTTACTTTACTTTCTTTTAGCTGATTTTACAGAGCACAGCACAGTGCTATGCTACTTTCCACTTTCCACTGAACGGTAAGTTCACTGCTGCAATCTCACATTACACATCTGGATTCACTCACTCACTCTCTCCACCGTTTACATCATATAAACCCACTATCAATAAACGATAAACTCATTCGTGTGTGTGTGTGTGTGTGTGTGTGTGTGTGTGTGTGTGTGTGTGTGTGTGTGTGTGTGATTTACGACTGCTCCATGTGTAAGATGGATTTAGGAAATGTTGATTCGCTCAGAGAAACTTTGAGGAAAGCAGTTACAGGATGATAATTCTACATATTAACATCCTCTTGCATCCTCTTGCTGCTGTGCTGACCACTGTCTCACATGTCTGTATCTATCTGTACTGTCACCCATCTTTACCATCTGTACCATCTGTTCTGTCTGTACTGCCTGTGCCCGTCAGTGTTGTCTGTAGCCGTCTGTACTGCCTTTGCCCATCTGTTCCGTCTGTACCCGTCTGTACTGCCTGTGCCCATCTGTGTCAGATGTACCCATCTTTACTTTCTGTACTGCCTGTGTCAGTTTCTGCCTGTGTCAGTTTTCTGTAACTGTCTTTACTGTCTGTACCCAACTATACCATCTGTACCGTCTGCACCCATCTGTACTGCCTGTGTCTGTCTCTGGTGGCTGTACCCTTCTGTGTCATCTGTACCCATTTGTACTTTTTGTGTTGTACAGTACTTTCTGTACTGGCTGTGCTCATCTGTGTTGTCTGAACCAGTCTGTACTGCCTGTGCCCTTCTGTGTTACCTCTTCACGCCTGTAGTGTCTGTACAGCCTGTGCCTGTCTGTGTTGTCTGCACCTGTCTGTATTACCTGTGCACCTCTGTATCATCTGTACTTGTCTGTACTGTCTGTACCCATCTGTACCATCTATACTGCCTGTGCCCATCTGTGTCATCTGTACCCATCTGTACCATCTGCACTGTCTGTAAGGTCTATACTGTCTGTGCCTGTCTGTACTATCTTTACTGTCTGTACCATCTGTATTGTCTGTACTGCCTATGCTCGTCTGTGTCATCTGTACCTATCTGTATTGTCTGTACTGCCTTTGCTGGTGTGCACCATCTGCTCCATCTGGACTGTCTGTACTCCCTGTGCTAATATGTGTCATCTATAATTGTCTGCAGCATCTGTACCATCGGCATTGTCTGTACCTTCTGCACTGCCTGTACTATCTGCACTATATATTGCTTAAATATATTAGCCAGGAATTAGTAATCACTATTTAATAACGTTTGGAATGTGTGTATTTCTTGTGTGTGTGTGTGTGTGTGTGTGTGTGTGTGTGTGTGTGTGTGTGTGTGTGTGAGTGTGTGTGTGTGTGTGTGTGTGTGTGTGTGTGTGTGTGTGTGTGTGCGTGTGTGTGTGTGTGTGTGTGTGTGTGTGTATTCCGGACTATGAAATGTTTAAATAAATGCCCTGAGGCATGCATGTATGTAATCAGCACTCTGAGGCTCAGTATCAACTGTGTTTGCGTGCGTGCATGTGTGTGTGTGTGTGTGTGTGTGTGTGTGGGTGGATGGGTGTGTGTGAGTTAGTGAGTGAGTGAGAGAGAGAGCACTGACAGTCTTGATGGAAGAAGATGAATGAAGATGAATGATTGAGATTAGCAGATTATCAGTGCATCTATTTGACACTGAGCTGTAATCAATCGCACACACACACACACACACACACACACACACACACAGACGTTATGCCATAATCAAATCCACAGTAATAATAATAATAATAATAATAATAATAATAATAATAATTTCCTAACTTCAAGTGCATGTATATTAAAGAAAATATAGAATTGTAGAACTGTAAACAGTGTGTGTGTACATGTGTGTAATGGGGTGGTGATTGTGGCAATAATGATGATGAAACAGAGTTACTGTTACCACCCTGAAGTTGATTATATTCCTATAACAGCATATCCTCAAGTGGTGTATTCCACCACATTTCTATTTTTATTTATTAAAGAATGACACATCATACTTTTTATCTCTTATAGTTACATTTAATGTTGGGAAACAAGTTAGTTCCTGTTCTCACATACAGTATGTTATAGCAGCTATAAACAGTTATTCCCTTACCAGCCTCTCTTTCTTCTCTCTTGAAGTTAATAAGCCAAAAATATTGCAGCTTGTCATGTTATTGAGAAATTGCAAAGAGTAAACTCTTCTGTTCTGAAGATGTCGGGAAAGTCAGAAAAACTTAAAGCTTTACCTCTCACTGACACTGGTGACGCCTTCCATAAATGTTAAATAAACATAAAACAGAAAATTTTATCACATCAATGATTAGACATGTTCAGAGATGTGTAACCCTGGTAGATTTGATTATTTTGTTTTTTATGTCCAACTGAAACAATATTTTCCTGAACAGAGAGAGTGTAATGATATGACACATCACTAATTATCAGTCATCAACTGTCTAGCAATGGTCATGTGAGGTTATGAGATCAGAGGTGTGACATCATACATGGATTCCAGACTATAACAGAATCACAATGTGATTTTAACTGTGACACTTTGGGATTGGTTGCTTTGTTAGAGGAAATGATGGAGTGGGGCGATGATGTCATACAGGAAGCATGTGTAATTGTACTGAGCACATGATGAGAGAGCATATACAGACACAGTAGGAGAAAAAATAAAATGATATCAAGCAGCACATGGGTGTTAACATTGCAGTAACGCGCTAAGTTAATCAGGAGGGTTTGGAAGTGGAAAAGCTGTGGACACTTTGAATCGCCAAGAGTGAAATGAAACACAGCTGAATGAAACTGAGTCCGTATAAAGATATCCACACTGACTGCTGACTTCACTGCATGACTGCTATGTCTGTACAGTCTACCCACATGAACTGATTTTTGTGAACTAAAATGGACTCCATTGAGATTTTATGCCAGGAGCCTACAGAAAATATCAGGAGTCACATAATTAGCTGAATGTAGTCAACCTCTGTGTAATTAAAGTTTCATGTGATCTCAATATAAATACACCTATTCCTGGTAGAATGGAAGAACCCAGAGCTTTTAAGAGAGCATACCTAAACAAAGTCAGTGAGTGGGTAATGAGGGGATTAGTCAGAAAAACAAGAAGACAACTAGGGGAACTCTGAAGAGAGATCCACAGCTAGACTTTATGGAAGAGTGATGAGAAGAAATACATTACTGAAGAAATCCCATTTGGAGGCTCAGCATACACGTGGAAATATGTTCTCTGGTCTGATGAGGCCAAAACTGAACTCTTAGGCCTCGGAACAAAGCATTACTTTTGGAGGAAACCTAACACTGCTCACCACACTGAGAACACTATTCCCACTGTGAAGCATGGTGTTGGTAGCATCTTGTTGTAGAGATGCTTTTGATCAGCAAGGAAACTGGCCAGGATTGAAGGAGCCAAAATCTCTGTATCTCTCTCTGTCTGTTTTTCTCACTTTTTTTCTGTCTCTCATTGTCTGTCTCTCTGTCTCCATCTGTCTGTTTGTCTCTCACACTCCCTCCTTCAGTCTGCCATTCTGTCTCTCTTATTGTCTGTCTCTTGTAGTCTGTCTCTCTTTTTTCACTTCGTCTCCCTCTCTCAATTCAATTCAGAATTAACCAATTAGTCACCGTCTCTCTGTCTTTCTCTCTTTCTATTTCTCCCTTATCTCTCTGTCTCTCTGTCTCTATCTCTCCTTGTCTCTCTCTCTCATTGGATATCTTTCAGTTGTTTTCTCCACCTGTCTCTCTTTCAACATTTTTAAACACTTTACTCTAGATATTTAAGTTTAAAACTCTGCATGTGTGTGTGTGTGTGTGTGTGTGTGTGTGTGTGTGTGTGTGTGTGATGGGGTTGTGAGTATAATTATACACACAATTATAATCACTGCAGTGTGTTTACTGCTCAAGGTCACAGACGATGTGAGTTACAAACGGATAAATAAAGACATACTTTAAAAATAACAACACATCTCGTTCTGTACATCGTGTTTCTCTATGCGTTAAAACTGTTCCCTGTAGAACCATTAACCAGAGAATCCATGAGGAGCCCTGTTTATAAGACTGTAGTGAGTTTGAGCAGAGGTTTGGAGCGAGGCATGAGCAGAGACTCGGCGTCTGAAACAGGTCTGACTCTGAAGGTCAGTGTTATTCACAGAGAGTTTTTCTACTCCTGTAATTCAGAACGTCAGTGACAATAACACACACACTGCATGGAACCGTATGGAACGTTTTCCAAGTCTGTGAGTGATTTCCGCGCTTGGATAAAACGCTGCCAGAACCGCCAGCAGATCCACTTTCATTACAGAGAAAATAAGAACCGCAATTTATAGATCTCCACCATTTAGCTCCTGGCCTTTACTGTAATACAGAGACTGTTCCACTGGTGTGTGTGTGCGTGTGTGTGTGTGTGTGTGTGTGTGTGTGTGTGTGTGTGTGTGTGTGTGTTACTGGGTGATAATCTTGTTGAGTGTTAGTGATTATTTTCTCATAGTGACCTTGGATTTGAGCTGTCTTCATGCAGGAGTGTAGTGATACATCAGCAGTGCTACATCGCTTTAATTCAGTGTGAATTTGCTGAAGTGAACAATCCTGATCTACATTTTTTTTATGTATTAAAGAATGACACCTCATACTTTTTATCTGTTTATAGTTACATTTAATGTTGTGGTATGTCAGTAAACGTTAGTTTCTTTTCTCATGCATTATGTTAGAGCAGCTGTAGACAGTCCTTCCCTCACCAGCCACTTTTTTCTCTCTCTTGAAGTTAATAAGACAAAAAAAAAAAACACAGCTAGTCCTGTTACAGTGAAACCAGCAAGTGTAACCTCCTCTGTCCTGAAGATTTCAGAAAATTTAAAGTTACTGCTTTACCTCTGTTACAAAGTGCTGACACTGGAGACTCCTTCCATAAATGTGAATTAAATGTCTTCTTACAGAAAACACCCCTTCTGTCTGTCATCTCCGACAAGCCCCACCCCTTCTTTTCAGTGACATGTCCATCCCTGTACACAAACCCCGTCCATCAAAAAGTTTGTTTTACTGATCTATATGTTCATGTTTAGTTATGTCACACTCATATAAACACAACCTCAGCAGCCAATCACAAGTGTTTGGGGGTGGAGCCATGAACAGAGATGCGGATTGTAGATTACAAAGATTAAATGCAGGAAGAAATCAGTATGGAGTGTGTGTGTTCATATTTTTTTTGTGTTTGTCTGGGTGTTTGCTAATCTATATCTTGTTCTTCATCTTTTGCCTGCTCCTAGGAGGGGTTGGCACAGAAGATCATCCATCTCCATTAGGGAAATCTGGCTTATGATCCGCATATTTCGATATGGCACTTTTTATGCTGGATGCCCTTCCTGACGCAGCCCTCCCATTTTATCCAGGTTTGGCACCGGCAACTGAGAGTACACCAGCTTGTGTAGCCCCAGTGGCTGGGTTTGGCACCCAACATGGGGCTCAAACCCACAATCCTGAGATTAAGAGTCTCCTGCTCTACTGACTGGGTGCCATTTGCTAGTCTCTAGATAAATGCAAAAGTTTGTGGTAAAAACTGAAGTAGATTTTCTTTTAATAAAATTTAAAAAGATAAATTGTAGATGCACGTTTTCCTTTTTTCACTTGTGTGTTATGTGTATTGCAACACAGCTAGGCTCTGTTAGCTAGCTATAAGTGTTAAAAGAGCATTAGCTATTTAACATTATAACATTATCATATAACATTATCAATGCTAATAGTAGTAGTAATATTAATAATAATAATAATAATAATAATAATAATAATAATAATAATAATAATAATGTCACTTTACAGATGAAACTGCAGAAACCAAATCAAACATTTTTAAAAGTATAGTTATGATTTTTGTTCTGTTGATGTTAAATTATTGCACATTTATTTATTTGTTCATATAATTGCTTTGTTTTTGATGATATTATTCTTATCACATTGTTAAAATGGTAATGATAATATTCATAACATAAATGATATTATTATATCAATAATGACAGATTAAAGCTATAACACTTTTGCAGTAGTATTGTATTACTGCAGTGTACTATGAATAATAATATCATTATCAGTGCATTCTTCTTCTTCTTCTTTTTCTTCTTCTTCTTCATTATATTGTTATCCTTGATATTTTGGGGAAACCATTAAAACTACTGAACTAAACTGAGTTAAATAGAATTGATAAGAAAGAAAGAAAGAAAGAAAGAAAGAAAGAAAGAAAGAAAGGCTGTAGCTAATTAATGTTCATACTGGCATTGAACCCTGACCTTTATTTTATTTTATTTTATTGATTTTTTTTATCAAACCAGAAAAAGCACTGCATTTCCTCATGGAACAACAGTCAACAGTCAAACATCAAACAATCAAAATTAAAACTATCATATTTGTATTCATATGCATTTCTGTCATAATGGGCACAATACACACACACACACACACACACACACACACACACACACACACACACACACACACACTGAGCTGTAATGTGGGTTTTCTTTCCATTTGTTCATTCATGTTTCCTGGAACAATGTTCAGACTCAGACTGTGTATGAAGGAAACATGCCAAGGACACAAGGACACTTTCTTACAAACACACACACACACACACACACACACACACACACACACATATCCAGGATTAAATCAGTAAAAGCAGCAGCCTTGTGATTAGGATTATCAGAAATGTGCGGAAACAAAAAAAGTTAATTAATTAATTAGTTTATTTGTTCATTTATTTATTAAAGATAAAATAAAATCAGGTGACATGTTAACAGAAACAGTAAAGAAAATAAAATGTTTTAATCCGTAAAGCTTGTACTGTGACTATGACAGGTTTTTTTTTTTTCCCTTTTTTTTTCTGATTTTATTTTTATCGCTGCAGTAGAAATGAGGCCACAGGAGCCGGATGTGTTTCTGATATATGAGCTTTGTGCTTTCTGATGAGATCTATAATTATTTCGGAAATTATAACTGTAAAGCCCAGAGGAGTGATGTTAAACTGTCACACACTCATGTCTCTAATCGCTGTTAAACATCTCAGATTAAAAGTTGCCTCACTTTTTTCACTTTTACATGAAAGAACGTGTGATTGGGTGGCGTATGCACTTTTCTTTCACCTATCTCTCTGGTAGAAACCTTTTTAGAAAGATAGAACTATTAATCACCCAAAGAACCCATAAAGAACACTTTTTACTAAAAGTGTTAGAAACAAGTCACTTTGGACTATTGTTTCCTGCTAGCTAACGGGTTTATTTAGAAGTTAGCGTATAAGATTATCTTCCTATATAAACTATAACACTCACTGCTTGCAGTCTTACTAGAACAGTGTGTGTGTGTGTGTGTGTGTTTGGTACAGACTCTGGTTCTCACACACACTCCTCATAAACAATTAGAATGTATTTTCATTTCCCGTTAGCACCCCATGTGATTCATCATAAACCAGAGTGACTCACGTGATTGACACATTCGTCTCGGACCAGCGCACGTTTTTATGTTCCTGATCCACATCCAAGATTTAGTCACTAGTGTCAGTGGTGCCTGGGGAGTGCACAGATGGTATTTGGTTCAGGTCTGAGTGGATTTAGCAGAACTCCGTCCCGAGTGAAGACAGATTATTACACGTTATGACACCCGAGTGACGTTCGGTGACCATAGAGACGTCCATCCATCTACATCAGTGACGTTTTCTGGCCCGAGGAGGAATTGATATGAAAACAGACGTGTTCGAGTGCAGTGTTTGTGTTGGCACGGCGATGCCGACTCTGTGTTTAACTACATCTCAGTGTTCTGTCCTATCTCCGTCCCCCCACACTGTCTCTCTTCATTTTACAGCTGGAGTGTTCAGTCAATCCCAACAGTCTGTCACATTAGCATAGGTTAGCACGCTGGCTAACAGCATATGTAAAAGTACACATGCATGAATGACTGTCAATAACTCCCTGCTTCTTACTTAAACATTTCTATATGTATATGAACTTAACAACACGCTCACATTTCCATGTGTAATGTAGACTCTGTCTGCTCTGACACCCATATATGGACTCCAAGACACGCCTACTCAGAGCTGTTCTTTGCCTATGTGGACTCCAAGACGTGTCTACTTAGAACTGCTCTGTTGCCCATTTATGGACTCCAAGACTCACCCACTGAGACATGCTCTCATTCCCATATATGGAGTCAAAGAAACACCCACATTCCCACATCTGTACGCTGTAAGATATGTCTGCATTTTTATAAATGGACTCAAAAACACACCCACATTACAATATATGGACTTCATGACATGCCCACTCATAGCTCAGATTTTATATACACCCACAATTCCATATATGGACTACAAGACACACCTACTCGTCTTTTCTATTATATGACCTCAAGAACACCCACATTCCCACATATAGACTCCAAGACACATTTGTATTTTTACATATTGATTCAAAGACAGGCTCATAATTCCATTTATGGACTTATAGACATGCCGGCATTTTCCTAAATAGAATTGCCAAAGCCACACCTAGGACTCAAAGCCACATCTATGAATCAAAATCACACCCACTTGATGTATGTGTGTGTTGTGTTGTGTGTAGAAAGTTTTGGGGATTAAACGGAAGGTGCTTGTGTGCTGCTCCTGACACACTGCGGTTGTGAGTTTGTGTTCAGATGCTGATCAGTATCCTTGATATTAATTTAGTGACAGTGAAATAAAATCCATCATTTTTTAATCATCTTTTAGGCCCAATTGGTCTTCAGCCATTAAAAATCTATGACCAATCAGAGACCCTAATCAGAGTGCAGTCTAAACTAGAATACTGTAATATGTGTCATGCGTGTATGTAGTCTTTTCCAGTCATGTACAGAGTCACGTGAGTTTCTAAAAAAAACATTCCCTCTCCTCATTGCTTTCATTTTTTCCAGAAGGTTCTGGTGTTTCACTTTAATTCTGTTTTTAACTCTCTCTGCTTTTCATGCACAGTATCATGTAAAAAAAAAAAAAAAAAAAAGGTTTAATGACCCATAATTTATCGTTACACAGCTGGACTCTGAGTTCTGAAGAAGTCATGGTGAGAACAAGAACTGGTCCGAGAACTCATCACAGGAAAAATGTCCAGAAAAGAAGAGAGTTGGCTTGTACTGTGAACACCAAAAACACTGCGGGTCACGTGCAGCTTTCAGGTGGACTTTAACTGAACGACAGAGCTGAATGTGATGTGTTTCAAAAGAACTCAATATAAAAACATGGTAATAAATTTGCTTCATTAATGTATAGTCACAGGAACCAAATACACAGAGTTTTACAGGAACATATTCTTACCGGAATTAAACTAGAAATCTAAATTTGTGACATGGTGTTTTCAGTGTTTATTCTGTAAATTAATTAAATTCATTAACACAGTGATAATTTATGATTTAGCATTTTCTATGATTAGATCTGTCACTGTGATTAAATTAGAGCTGAAGATTAATTGTGATAAAGGTTAATTGTCTTTTTTATGTAGGATTAGAAAATACTCCAGTAATTGTATGACATGAGTTACTGTACTTAAATATTAAGTATGAAGATTTGTACTTCACTAAAATGTAATTCAAACTTGTACTCTTACTGAAGTAAATGTACAAGAGAAAAATACTTTTTAATCCTTTCATTTTAATTTTGACCTTCAATGTTCTTGTTACAGATCTACATTTTATAAATTTTCTATTTTTTCTGCTATTTGTTGGATTTCTGAAAAATTCATACAGGATGAGATGTCTCCTCTGCCACCCATATATATATATATATATTAAAATTTAAATATTTTTATAAATTTAAATATTATTAAATATAATTTATTTTATAAATTTAAATATTATTAAATATATTAAATATATTTAAATATATTTAAACTTTAAATATTCACCATCAAATCTGAAGGTTCTAACAAATAAACTAATTAACTAACAAACGATCACTTTTTTTTTAAAATTTAAATATTTGCTTGTTTTTACTTGCCTATATTATTCTACTATTAAGTGGGTAGATATTAAGACAGTACTCATACCTTAACTCAAATACAGTTTTAAATTGAGATATACGTAGTTTACTGATCCCAAAATAATTCCTCTGTTCTTTTTCCACCCCTGAATTTTTGGCACTCTTATAATTATAATTATAGCATTTCCTTTATTCAAGATATCTTCACTTGCTTAGATTTTTATTTTTTTGCAGTGTAAATAAAATTTCTGACTTTTAAATTGTAAACAACATTTGCAAAGGAAAGAGAAACAATAAACAAGTAAAATGTGTGAGTGAAGTACACACAGGTTTCTGAAGAATGAATGTATTATTCATTATTCACCCCAATTTGATTGTGGACATGACAAAATCTTTACAGACCGTAAATTGAATAAATAAATTCAAAGTAGCCTGATGTTTACCGAGACGTTCTGCACGACTGATTAGACACATTTATAATCTAACAGTCCAATGAGTTTAAATAATGGTGATTAGGTGATGATGTCATAATTGTAATTAAACAGAGCCGCTCAGGGCACTGGACTGTACAGCGTAGAGAATAAGGGAGGAAGGTGGCATTTGGAACACAGCCCAGGAAACTAACCCACTGGAACTAAGCCACAATTGTTGGAGAACCCGAGTCGACTTCATAAAGTTCCATGTTGGAATCAGCCCACATGCGCTAGAGACATAAAACTGGTAATTTGGAGCTGTAGTTGAACAGAAACGTCTTGGTGTGTGTAAACTGTTTGTGTTGGCATGGGAATGTGGAGTGTACAGTCGATACAGAACCGCTGATCCGGTTAACGTCACAAACAACCAGCGCTCCCTTCACTCACTGCCTAATTAGGTGAAGTAACACCAGATTTTATGTACGTTAAATGTTATTTATCTTTATATTTAGGGATACCTGAGACATGTGAGACACATGAGACACTGGCGTAATTATCGCAGCGCAGGTGGAAGGAAGTTACGAGTCGATGTTTCTGGCTCAAGTGTTTTTATTTCCAAAGTGAATTATGAACAGAGCCACGTTCCTGCAGCATGAGCACTCAAGGCCTCAGGATCGCTCAGCAGTTTGTGTGTGTGTTTGTATGGGTGTGTTTGTATGGGTGTGACTGTATGTGTGTAAAGAGGATAATTTAATTTTTTTTTCAGCTGATTGTGTGTGTATCAGGCTGTGCTATAGAGTAAATCTGCCACACACACACACACACACACACACACACACACACACACACACACACACTTTCAGCATTGCACAAAAATGTCACACCTCACACTGGCAGAGTGAACACACTCCACACTCATTACGCACCAAACACTCCACCTGTAAGTGTGTGCTTTTACACTTCAGCTAACAGGAAGCGTGCGGAGACTCGGGGGAAGAGCGAGCGGAAAACTAGCACATAGTTCTGTGTTTTTTGTGATTTCTTGCTACTTGTTTTACATTTAGAACCATGAAGAGAGCCTGAAAGAACTGAGAGTCGACCATAGTTTATCCCAGGAAACACTGGGTGACTACACTACAGACCAACACACACACACACACACACACACACACACACACACCTAGGCGCAATTTAGCTTAGCTGATTTACCCACTGGAAAGTTTTTTGGAGGAGACAGGAAACTGAAGAACCCAGATGAACCCACACAGACATGGAGAGAACATGAAGACCTGAGCTCAGAACGCTGGAGCTGTAAGAAACTCAACCTGCTACACAATAATAAAATAACTACTGATTATTATGAAATGCCATTGCTGTAGGTCTTGCTAGCTTGCTGTATAATTATGTTAATTAGCTGGCTTGGATAAATAAGCCAATCATATGTTAGCAATCCTACAATAGAATTTGGCTATGAATTATTAATAAGTAATAATGCACTTGCTAGCCAGCTAGCTATTGTTGCTAATTAGGAAACTTAGAGTAAACAGTGGCTGAGGCAACAATCAGCACTAAAGTATTAATCATGTAAAAGTTTAATTGTGTTGTGTTTGTGTTTAAAATTCACAAACATGACATTTCTGCATGGTTTGTAGTTACATATAAGCTTTATAACATCCAATAGCCTTTTTACATATTCAGTAACTGATTAGCATAAAATACAGGATTTAACTATATAATGTACGATAATAATTAATGTAATGTTTGATAACTTTCTAGTGAATGTAACAGCTAACTTTAACTAAACAGTTTATTTAATTTAACAAATAGGGAACATGCTAGTGAATTTGGCTAGTTAGAGGGGTGACAATAACATTATCCATGCTAAATATTTTGGTAGCTAATGCTACTTTTATTTGTGTAATATTTGTATTGTATAGTTATAAGGATGTCTACTTTTGTTTCATGTTTATTTTACCATTAAGATTAAATGTAGAAAGTAGTTGAATTACAATTGAGTTAAAATTACAAATATTATGTTAGCATTCCTTGTTAGCTAATATCCCTATAAACAGAGTTAAAGAGAGAGTTAGCTGACTGAGAGTGTTAGAGCAATAAAGTGCAGTGATTGTGTGTTTAATCAGATTTCTGGGATTAGTGTGTTTAATTAGCATGTTTTTGCACACACACACNCACACACACACTAGCCGTGCCCGTGTGTGTATTTGTAAATGCAGATCTGTGACACTTTGACCTTGCATGTTTCTTTGAAAGTGAACTTTAATTTAAATATTTAATTTTGGAAATTATGCCAAACTGTTAAGTATTGAGTATCGCTATTATTATAGAGGGTAATTGTTAACATTAGCATTATTAACATAAGCATTATTAACATTAGCATTTTTATAGTGTTCTTTTTGCCCTAAGCGGAGATGAAACCTCCTTCGGGATGCTGAATTCATTCTTCTGAAGGTTGATTTGATGAATATTAATGCTCATCCAGGTGTTTCCGGTACTTTTGGATCTGATTCATGTCTTTATTAGGATTTTTGTTTTTACAGAATTTACAGGAGAATGTCTGCAACCTCTGTAATGAGCTAATGTGTTTCTGAACCATCATGACTGATTGTGTTTCAGTAAACACACACACACACACACACACACACACACACACACGATGTAACATGATCGAGTGTTCAGTCGTAACTACACACAGGCTGTTTTTGTTCTCCCGTCTCCCTGGACCCTCCGCTCCCCCCTCCTCGGCTATTAGCCACTCAAATTTCAATTTGAAATCGGTCCTCCTTATTAATCCCAATCACCCAGAACCCATCGAGCTCAGCCTGCTCCAAAAACACATGTGCACGAGCCACTCCTAATTAATTAATGACATCCCCTGTGATTTCAGGTCCAGATAAAAAAATAACACACACACATGGAAACTTTTCCCACAGACACGACCTCAACCGTACGGCTGCCTTAACCTGAGGAAAACAAGCAACCTCATCATGGAGCAGTCCATTATTAACATTTATACACTTTATATACCACTGCGCTGGCCAATTCTGGATAGTGATTACTCAGAAGATGTTGATTAATTTTCTGTAACAGAAGCTCTGACAGTAGTGTTTTCTGTAAGGAGGTATTTATTTAACATTTATGGAAGGAGTCTCTAGTGTCAGCACTGTAACAGTCAGAGGTAAAGCTGTGGAAAGCAGAGGTAAAACTTTAAGTTTTCCGACATCTTCAGGACAGAGGAGTTTACACTTTGTGGTTTCTCAGTAACATGAGGAGTTGCCTTTTTTTGGCTTATTAACGTCAAGAGATTGAAAAAAGAGAGACTGGTGAGGGAGCAACTGTTTATAGCTGCTGTAATGCAATAAATGTAATTATAAATGGATAAAAATTTACAGTCAGAATAAAAATACAAGAATAGTGAACACTAGTTTTTATCTGTTCTTTAGGGTATCATGTGTATGTGTGTGTGTGTGGGGGGGGGGGGGGTGCTAATGCTAATGCACTAATTATCTCCTGGCACTAATCAAGCTCTGTGTTGTGCTGCACGTTTCCTGGAAAACATTGTGTAATCCAGTGCGGTGGGATTAGAACCATACCCGGGGGGAGAACCTCAGCACCTCACCTTTATTTCTCTCTTTCAGACAGCTCATAATGAAACAATTTCAGTCTCTTATATCGTGTCTTGCTTGTTTATTGTTTATAGCCACATTAAACTCAATGTCCTGTTCTGGTCCTGGTATGAGTCTTACTTCCTGTTTAGAAGAACACTTGAGCAATTCATACTCCTGTAGTGCACACTACTTAGCAAACTTCTGCTCCATAAACCCCAGGACTCTGTTTAAATTTACACAACAGCGTAAATCAGTCCCCTTTAAACTTTAATGAAGCTCTCTCCTTACACAGCTCCATATTCAGTGAGAGTTACGCACGGGGGGCGTGGTTTGTCTAAAACACAGGTGTGTCTCAGTCACGCACAGCACCTTAATCAGACATAGCTTATCTCAAGAAATTAATTTTTTTATGGATAAAATTATAAATGAACTTAAAGTGAGCTGCAAGCGTAGCAAATAAGTGCTCAGTCAGTTTATCCTTCAAACTGTGGGCATGTTTGCTTTACAGGAGAGACCATTATTTTATTAATTCAACAAATCAAAATAGAGAATTAATTGAGTGATAAAATCTCCTACATCCCACACACACACTCACACATTACCGTTTCAGTAACTAGTAACTATCGGAGTATGATATTAAAAAAAAAAAAGTAAAAAAAAATAGGATGTGCTAATTTCAACTAGGACTATACATACACTATACAGGATGTGCTAATTTCAGCTAGGACTGTAATATTTAAGCAGTATTGCACAAGCAAGAGTGTGGTTACACTGTATATCAGCATGGAAGTTATTTGCCACAGGCATGAAGCCACAGACCGAGTGCCGTAGCTAATCACAGCCGTGCTGATATTCAGTAAAACCACACGGTTGCAATGAGTGCAATGTTGCTTTTATACAACAGTTCTATAAACATGAAATTAATATCCAGTAACTAACATTTCAGGCACAATATGGCCAAATGTTTTGCTTAGTTTGGCTCCGGTAGTGGAAATATATCCCGAAGAAGCCACACTCACTTAATAGCATGTCGACTAGCTCGCTCACATTTATCTGTACATTCCCATTAAAGGTGCTTCCAGTGAAATTGGCGTCCCTTCTTCCTTCATTTTCATCTGACACGCTTTATTTTAAACCTAAAATTACATTCATGGAAAATGTATGTTGATGATGTTGCTCTACTGTAGTAACCATTTCAAACTAGGAAGTGGAATTTTACATGGTACGCAAAGACGAGTGGAGTGATACACACGGTTATAGTAAATATAATCACTCGTGGAATGCCGCTGAAATCACTCAGAAATTAGTGGACCAGAAATAACTGTTGTATAAATTGACACTATCCTTTTAGATTAATTTAAATTCTCTCAATCTTCTCATTCATATCATCGTAGTAGTCTTTTTATTTTTAAATTGTCTCTTGCATTTATGTCACATTGTGTTACATTTTACAGAAAAGAATAAAAACTATTTCTTTCTTCAGTCCTCATTATCTATTCCTGATTTGTTTCAGGTGTGTAGGTGAGTATTTGTGTTTAAAGGCAGTGGACAGTTTTACCACTAGACGCTAATAAAAAGCTTGCTCTCGGACATTTCTACTAGATCAATTTGGCAACATAAGAGCCTTGAACATCACACGGGTGATTTTAATAATCTGAATGTGGTGCTCTGAAAATCCACTTAAGCAGCTACGTAACCCAACTCTGAATATGAGGAACTTTCCCCATGTAAATATTGATTTAACTTTTTGATTGAGCTAAATTCTTTCTTTCTTTCNTGTAAACTGTGTTTCCTTGTTTCCTTTAAGTCCTTCTTGCGCAGGTTTTTGCCTGAAATGCTGTGTGTCGGCTGTAATAAAATTGGCACTTTAAGAGAACTTTATAGTGTTTGGTGTTCTCTCTCTGCACTTTTGCTCAAATAAAACTGCAGGGAAGTGAATAAATGATGCAATTAATTAAAATCTGACATGAAAAAACAAACGCAGCACAAAGAGCTTCTGTCTCTGAAGGACACACATGGGTGAGTAGTGTATCAATTACCATTTCCCCTTAGTAGGCTCCCTCAGAAGGGTCCCTGTTTAAAGGGATGGTGCACTGTAATTAGAAATGTTGATTGGCGTGTGGAATGTAAATAATCAGTTAGAGGAGAACCCAGCTCTGGCTACAGCTCAGTGTGAGCAATTGTTCTAATTACACACAGGACTGGAAAATATGGCTGTGTTCCAATTCTGCTACATGCCAAAATGTCCCAAATCACACATTTCTTCACTACACAGGCTGTACCTCCGTGCACACTACTCACACACCTGTTAGCTAGCTAGTGATGCATTTAGCATATTAGCAGGTACTATTCTACAGTAGTTACCATGACAACTGCAGTTATGACTATATCCCAAATCAAGCACTACCTAAATAGTGCACCCATGTAGGTACCACAGGAGTTAATTTACTTTCTACTTTCCTGAATTCTTTTTTTTATCTTGCATGTCTTTTTATTCCTCCTTTCTTTCTTTCTTTCTTTCTTTCTTTCTTTCTTTCTTTCTTTCTGCTTCATTAATTCAGTAGATTGAAACTCAGTTCTCTCTGGGTTGTACAGCAGGTGTGTGTGTGTGTGTGTGTGTGTGTGTGTGTGTGTGTGTGAGTGTAAGATAAAAGAAGGCCACCACCCTCCCCCCTCGGGACAGGAGGTAATTATGGATGGAGATGAAGCTCCGCCCACTAATCACACATCACCGACGCTGAACCAGAAACCTGCACTGGAAAAAAGGGCGAGTTTCAGGGGAACACACTGAGAACCTTGACACACACACACTTATGGTTCTCCCAGGGTTATAGGAAATAAAGGTCAAAAGGTCAGGGATTTTATGGGTAATCTGTATACACTAGGTTACAGTGTAGCCCACTGCAGTGCATTGTGGGAATTTAGTGCTTTTGGACATACAGTATGGCATGTGTGTGTGTATGTGTGTGTGTGTGTGTGTGTGTAAAATGCTCTGCAAGTGAACATTATGTGTAAAACACAGTGAACCCATGTCATATTACACCCTTACCTAAAGATCAAAGGACATGAATATGAAATCGTTTCAGCTTTTTATCTTTTTATCTTTAATTTCTTTTCCTCTACCTAGTTCTCTCTGTTTTCTTTTGTTCTTGAACATGTTCTGCTCTCTGTACACTTTAGTTCTGAATGCTGATCAGAAACTGCTGTCACTTCCTGTCCTTCTTTTTGTCTTTCCTACTCTTGTCTTTCCTACTCTGATTAAGGCCAAAGGTCATGATAGAGTGATTGCATGACCTTTTGCAACTTTTAAATACTGAAGTCATTAAATGCTGAATTAAATATTCTCCTTTCTTTATCAGTGTCTGTCTTTTGGCGTTTCTTGTTTCTTGTTGTTTAAATTCTACACATTTTTCCTTTCTGTTTCTGGTTGAATAATCAAAACCTCCAACTTTCACATCTGTTACTAATCACCACAATTATCCATTAACCTTCTCTCTCTCTCTGTCTGTCTGTCTGTCTGTCTGTCTGTATGTCTCTCTCTGTGTTTCTCTCTCTCCCTCTCTCTCTCTCTCTCTTTCTTTGCATCTGTCTCTTGCACATTACAGTAACATATAAACTACACACCCCAGACTAACATAGTAATATACATATGTATTTAATTAAAGCTAATCATTATTAATGTTTTCTCAGTTATAGAGTTGTCAGTGAGTTTTAAAATTTACTGCAGGTTTGTGTTGATGTTAAAGCCGTTTGTGTAATCAGCAATGACCAAAACCAGGAAAGGACACATCAGTAATATTTACTGATATAAATGCAGAATATTACATTGAACATTTCAGCTCTGAGAAGTTCTATTTACTTTTTTCAATTTTATTTTAGTTTGCAAATCACAAGAAATTATGCGTTTAAGGGTGTCACGTTTCATGTGTGCACTGTAGGTCACCTTAAACAAGCTGACTATGTCAATAAACCAGCTATTTTATATATTTTTTTAATTAGGTGTGATCATGTGACTGACGAGAAAAACATGAAGGCCGTGTTCGTGCTCCAGCTCATCTCAACTAACTGAATGTTTTGTTACACTTCTGACTTTTAAAAGAAAGATGTAGAGATAAGATTACCGTGAACATGTTAAAACTAACTAAAGCTAACACACGCACAAACACACACACACACAGTCCAGGGCTGTGCTTGTTTACTTTGGACAGATGAAGAGTACAGAATGCCCGAGTGCACTGCAGTGTGTGTAATTCAGGATTGAAATTTGTGTATTTGTTTAACACCAGTAGCCTCAAGCTGAAGTGAATATATTATGCAGAACCAACGCTTTCTGTTAAAAATTAATTAGTAAAGCTGTTTAAAGTGGAGTGTGCGCTGATGAAAGAAACAGAACCAGCAGTGCAGAGAGCCAGACTTCAGCTTTTAACACCACTTTAATATTTACTGACACATTTCACAGTGAGATGTTTATACTGTGAACTCTGCATCTTTCTGTCTGCTGATTTCTCTTCAGCATCCTGCAGTGAGGTTATGTCATCAAAATGAACCAAACAGTCACAAAGTATTACAAGGACAAAGCCTTCAGTGCTGTTAACTGAGTGACTCTGTTGATAGTTCTGGTGACTTTTTATTCCTCTTTAGCATCTTTATTTAAAAAATCAAGCAACAACCAATCACTGATCACCACTGTTCCTCAAGAACCAATGACTGATCACTATCATCCCCAATGATTAATCACTGATCACCAGTTTTCATCATCAAATAATCACTATACCCAATATTCCTCATTAATCAGTCACTGATCACCATTGTACCCCACTGACCAATCGCTGATCACCATTTTTCCTCATCGACCAACCACTGACCACCATTGTTTCCAAAGGCCAATCATTGATCACCGTTGTTTCCCAACAGAAATCATGCTTCCTCATGCTCACTCTATGAACTCTATATTTAGTGGAGGACCAGAGGAGAGGGAAGTTAATGACAGGGTTTACAGGGTCACATGTTTTACACCAGATTGGTCTAGCTTAAAATACTTCATGGTGACCAAGGTGTTTTATAGCAAAAATTGGAATTAAATCTAATTAATTTCTGCAAACTAAGAAAAACTGTAAGTGCAGACAGTGTGTGTATGACATATAGGAAAACAAATGATGTAAGATATATTGTAAAGATTGGGAGAAGGAATGTGGAGTTATAGGGGATAATGTCTGTACATCAGAAATGCGTGTGCACCACGGTGACCTTGTTTCCCACACTAAGGCTGAGAAAAGGAAGAATACTGTGCCTTCTTTTTCCAATTCTGATTTTTTGTGGCCTAGTTTCAGGTCTTGTTAGATGTAGTTTGGCTGGAAATTTTGTTGAAACCTGGAAACCCTGGTTATGATATCACCTCGAGCATAGTCTAAAGCTGCACAAAACAAGGTTGTTAGACTGTATGCTGGATGACTGTATGTTGTTGACTTAAATAAATGACTAGATTATAGCCTAAGCCAAATGTGACAGCCTTTCCACTTTATTCTGTATGAGGCTATGTCATCATTAATGTCATCCTGCAAAACCAAAATCTTTATTCACAAGCTGCTGGTTTGCAATCACTCATTTAAAGAAGCAATCAGTGTTCCAAAGTGTTCCAGCCTTCAGAGGGAGTAGGGCATATGAGTGCAGATGGGAACACAGCCTGAGATCAATGTGGAGATCATTTCAGAACACTGATCATGATTTTTGATTTTTTTTTTCACATTTCCACATTTTTACTGAGCAAGACACCAGATTTTTCTGAGAAACTTGTCACGTTTGCTCATTAGTGAGAAAAAAACATAATTAATGTTCACTGCAGACTGGCGTCAGTTTATTTATATATACTCACTGGCAGAGACACACACAAACACAGAGAGCGAGAGAGAGAGAGAGAGTGTGTGTGTGTGTATGTGGACACACAAACCTCAGGCCAATTAGCCTCATAATTAATTAAACACACTAATCACACTAGTCACTTATAATGTGACGTCAACCTGTGTGACAGTTTCAGCTCTTAAAAATAAATAAATCTGTAACATGATCAGAAATAAACATCGACATCCAGCTCAGAACTGTAACTACGTTTCAGATCAAACTAGAGAGTATTAAAGAGTGTATTGTAAAATATCTGAACACAATTACATACCTGATGCCTGAAGCTTGAAGCTTGTTTTAGTGCTCATATAATTATAGATCTTATATAATTCTAAATCTTATATATTTTATATTCATGGCATTTTATATATTATATTTAATTTAACATTTTATACATGTTTTGTTCATCAGCAGAAGAAAGATAATAAAAAGAAAAGATTATACAAATCAGATTATAGATTTGTATTAATGTCAGAAACTTCAGTAAATATGAGGCTCTATTTAAAACTATACAGAGTAGACACAGTGTAAATCTGTTTATAATGATAGAAGAATAAACTAAAAAATATCAAATACATATAATAAGTTAAAATAATTTACTTATGTTTATTTGTACATTATAAGCTTTAGTCAGACCAGTTAATAAAGACTGTTAACCTTCAATGTGTGTGTGTGTGTGTGTGTGTGTGTGTGTGTGTGTGTGTGTGTGTGTGCATGTGCTTCCTGTTTTATAGAAAAAATAAAGTCCCATTTGGTCTGGTTTCTTTCTCAAACACACACACACACATACGCACACAGACACAGAGCACAAACGTAAGAGCGAGAGAGAGAGAGATTAATTGCACACACTTTACTCCAGCTCTGTTTTCCAGAACTCTTTAATTTTTATAACTCGAGCAGCGGTGTTTGGTGTCTGTGTGTTTAATCAGCGTTAGTGAGAAACACAGGGAGAAATAAATCACTGCAGATCTGTCTCACTCTCAACACACACACACACACACACACGCACACACACACACACACACACACATGAAGGAACAAACAGTTAATCTCCAAATTCAACAATTTTACCTGGATTCGTTTACTAGCGATTAATGCAGGCGATTAGAATCAGCAGACAGAGAGAGAGAGAGGGAGAGAGAGAGAGAGAGAGAGAGAGAGAGAGAGAGAGAGATTAATTAAACACACTTTACTCCGGCTCTGTTTTCCAGAACTCTTTAATTTTTATAACTCGAGCATCATTGTTTGGTATTTGGTGTTTTGTGAGACAGACAGACAAGCAGACAAACAGAGAGATAGAGACATCCATACATACAGACAAACATAGGCAGAGACATACATACATACATACATACATACATACATACATACATACATACATACATAGGCAGAGACAGACAGACAGACAGACATACATAGGCAGAGACATACATACATACATACATACATACATAGGCAGAGACAGACAGACAGACAGACATACATAGGCAGAGACATACATACATACATACATACATACATAGGCAGAGACAGACAGACAGACAGACAGACAGACAGACAGAGGGAAGAGGTTTTTTTTCTGTAAAGTCTCATATTTTACTTTTTAAGGTAATCTTTTTCAGTTTTAAAACATTTTAAAACAAATCTAATCCCACCTTTATACAGACACTTCAAAATTAACTTTTCAAATTCATTTTTTTTCTGGAGACTGCATTTTGTTTTCAAGGTCAACACAAGAGATGTCATTCATTAAATTTCAATGCGATCTGATTCAAAAAAATTAATTTAAAAGATAAAAAGTTAAAAAATGTGGGGCACAGTGACTTAATGGTTAGCATGTTTGCCTCACACCTCCGGGATTGGGTCTTGAATCCTGCCTCTGCCCTGTGTGCGGAGTTTGCATTTTCTTCCCATGCTTCGGGGGTTTCCTCCGGGTACTCCAGTTTCCTCCCCCAGTGCAAAGACATGTGCTGTAGGCTGATTGGCATCTCCAAATTGTCTGTAGTGTGTGAATGTGTGTGCGGCTGTGCCCTGTGATGGGTTGGCACCCCATCCAGGGTGTGCCCCGAGTCCCCCTGGGCGAGGCTCCAGGCTCCCCGCGACCCTGTGTAGGATAAGCAGTACAGAAAATAGATGGATGGGATAGTTAAAAAAATTCTTAGAAAAAATTGCAATGTTGATATTTTCAAAACAGAATGTTTTTCCATTTTTTTTTTTGTATTTAGATAGTTTAAAAAAATACTACTGCTACTGAAATCAGCAAGAAATTTAAAGAAAGTCAATTAAAAACTGAATCTTAAATCTTCTTACGGTATTTAATAAAAGAATAATAAATAAGAATGGTACAGCATAATGATGATGGAGGCGTTTCTCTCTCGTTGTTGTCTTCGAATCAGTGTTTTAATGAAATTCATCCACAGGAGCAGTTGAAGGTCAAACAATGTAAAATGTTTTTTTTTTCTGTTACCATAGTGATGTGAATATTAATTCTAAATTAAAAATAACTCTTTATTACACAGATAAGTGAGGTGAGCGAGTGTGTATCATGGGTACAGTGTGTATGATCTGCAGGCGATGATGACGTGACTGTAAAGTTAATTCTTTGTGTTGTACACATCACACAATTCCAATTTATTAAATCACGTGTAAAGGGGAAAGCTGGTGTATTTAGATCCTCAGTGTTTTTTTCTGCGTGACATTGACCTGCGTTTCTGTAAACACACTGTGGATTCTGAGCGGTACGGGTGGAGCCGTGTTCCTGACACACTGCAGCTCTGTGTTTCGGACTCGACACAACGGAGCGTTTAGCGTTTAGTGTTTTACCCCCCAAGGCTCTGAGCTACACCTGGCTCTTATTCAGAACCTGACTGATGTTTACATTACTGTATACACACATCATTGAAACAAGAATGTCAGAACGGCGCGAGAACCGAGACATCACCTCAAACTTCCACTCAGACAAAACATGAGAGGACCCTGCTCTAAAGACACAGTTCTGTTCAGGTTGAAGTTAAATTAAAGTTAATTTGCTCCATTCACGATGGCCCTGATAGCTAATGCCTCGAGTCTGGAGCTGGAACTCTGTTTATTTTTAAGCTGCTGGGGTTCATTCTGTTCTCCGACACGTTTACAGCTGAAATTAAATCAAAATGGTCAATAAATAAATTAACAGTGTCTTACAGGAGTTACGGAATATAACCTGAGACAGACAGAAATTCTGGGTGTTTAACCTTACTTCAGAAAGAAAGAAAGAAAGAAAGAAAGAAAGAAAGAAAGAAAGAAAGAAAGAAAGAAAGAAATGAGGGGAAAAAGAAGTAGATAGATAGATAGATAGATAGATAGATAGATAGATAGATAGATAGATAGATAGATAGAATTGTATTATTGTTAGTTGTATAAAATTGCATTTAATAGTAATAAATCCAAATTCATTTTGAAGAAGAATCTCTGAAAGATGGCACTGAATGCTTCCACCCCCGCTTCTCTCTCCTCATGGTATGTTTTGTGGGTGAATAGACTTTTCCGATGAGCTCCACACTCGTTCGTTTCTGTCTTCGAGCTCTGCTGTCTCACCACATCAATCACTCTCTGTCTTTCTCTGACTGTCTCTTTCTCTCAGGAGCTGATTTAGGGATTTACTCATCATCAAACACTCCTAGAGGAATCATGAGAGTGTGTGTGTGTGTGTGTGTGTGTGTGTGTGTGAGAGAGAGAGAGAGAGAGAGAGAGAGAGAGAGAGTGAGAGAGAGAGAGATGAGTATGAATAAACAGTGATTTTGGAATTTCATACTGCATTCTGATTGGCTCACGTGTTTGTTTTTTAATGATTAAAAATCAAAGATAATGTTGCATGTTCTCTTCATGATCATTTCAGCAAAAACTCTATCAGATTCACTCAGAGCACGCTGATTACAGCTCACCAGAATCTGACTGGCCAGTGCAGACGCAAACATTTATGCAAATGAGTCTGACTTCCGCACCATGATCAGCCATTCAAGCAAGAGGACACTGATGTTCTCTCTCTCTCTCTCTCTCTCTCTCTCTCTCTCTCTGTGTGTGTTTAATATCAGAACATAGTGAACAGTGAATGGGTTAGATTTGAGGCTGTATGTTAACAGAGTGTGTAATTTTAAGTGTGCTAGTGTGTAGTGTGTGGTAATGCATTCAGTAGACAGCCTGCTCTCTCTCTCTCTCTCTCTCTCTCTAACACACACACACACACACACACACACACACACACACACACATTCAGTTACTCACTCAGTGTGGATAATTAGGGCTGTAGGGAGGATGCAGGATGCTGAGTGAGTAATTGTCCCCATGTGTGTGGTTTCAGAGGACACTTAAAAGAGAAAGAATGCTGGCAATCAGACACACACACACACACACACACACACACACGCACACACACACACACACACACACCAGGAAGTGATGTCACAGGCAGAAGAATTTCACTTGTAGTTTACATGTTAGTATGTTATTAATATTAACATTACAAGAGAGACAGGCAGAGAGTCAGAGAGTTGACAGAAAGACAGATACAGAGAGACAGGTTGAGACATATAGAGACACACATGGAAAATCAGACAGAAGACAGAAAGACAGAATGACCCTGAGAGAGATGCAGATAGGGACAGAAACAGGTAGAGGGAGAGAGAGAGGGGTGAATTTTAAATCCACCTTTATTATAACAATTTATTCACAAATGTAACCAGGAACAATTTACAAAGTTCATTAAAACTCACATATTTCTCAAGATGATGAGAACCGCATTTCATTGTCTCTGTAGTCATACGCTGACAATCACTATAAAGTTGAACCTAACCTAATGCAACCTAAGGTGATATTGAAATATCAGCACCAATTCATCATTTTCATAAACGGTACATAATACTTCATGCCCCATAAAATTTTGTAAATACCCTACCAACTTATTATATGCATACTCCACCCGCAATCGAGAAGCCACAAGCCCCAAGAACATAGGCACTACACTTACTGCACCCTGCTCTGGTAATTTAAAATAATACTTTGTAAAGAGAAGAAACTACCCAACCATGTGCACTGCACAAAGAGATTAAATATTGATTATATCTCTGAGCAGAAAAGATAGCCCACCCCAACACTAGGACTGAGGTGTACCACATGTCTGCTTATAGCTACTGCTCCATGTACAATCTTCCACTGGAGGTCCCCTGTCTGCTTATCAATAGGACCTTTGTACAGGATACAGCAGAAGCCTTTAGGAGTAAATTCCATGCTAAACAGCTCTATCCAGTTTTGAAGAAACCCTGGCCAAAAGCTGTACATTGAACACTTTTACACATATAATGTAAAAAGACTTCTTACCAGCTGAGTCAAATTCTTCCAAAACTGGGGTTTTGAAAGTCAACAAACATTGCCATTCCCCTACAGCAGCAATCACATCAATTGAGGGGAAAATTTAGCAGTGCTGCTCTCTCTATTCATTAATAACAGCTTTATTATTCAAAAAAACTTGATATTCTGCTCGCAACTTCCCATGCGCTTCTGCAATGAGTTGTTGTAAAAACTGCGCTGATCTCAGTCCAGTTCCTTCACTCAAAATTCTGACACTTTGATGCAGGATATGACCCAGCTTTGTGCACCCAGCAGGCAGCAGGCATTAATGTAGACTAACAGAGAATAAAAGTCTAGAAGGTAAAACAAGAGTTAAAAAGCAGTGTCTCCTTCAGCAGCCAAAATCCAGGAGACATATCAGGTGATCTTGATACAGCAAAGGCCTTCCAGGCCTCCAAAAGAGATCTGTAAAAAGAGGTAAGGTCTACCAGCTCAGTCTCTTGTAACTGCATAAGAAACAGATGTTTATCAAGACCCATTCCACCTGCCCTCCTTAAACGTGCTGCTGCAGTATTAATCCATGCAAAATTACTATTATATAGTCATTTTTTACTATTATATAGTAATTTTTGTGCAGCTTACAATCGAAAAGCCATTATCCTGAACTTAATGTCCACCAAGCCCTGCCCCTTCTTGTGTTGGTAGATATAAAGAAGCTGATCAGATCCAATGCTGGCCTGACCAAAAAAAAAGTCTTTGGATGAGGTCCTCACCTTTGCACTAATACTGCAGGTGGCTGCAACAGACTGAATTTGTGCCAGAGTGTAGAGGCCACCAAATTATTAGCATCCAGTACTCTCCCTCTGTAGGACAATTGGGGCAGCAACCATTTCCAGCAAGACAATTGGGCACACACTCTCTCCTGCCCAATTTAACTTCTAAATTTCATATGACCCAAAATAAATACCTAAGATCTTTAACCCTCCTCTTCCCCATCTGAGACTTCCTGGCAGATATGGAAG
>CM074955.1:10102831-10113611 GCA_037577455.1 Pangasius macronema
TGTGTGTGTGTGTGTGTGTGTGTGTGTGTTGCAAATTTCATATCACTGCAACTGAAGTGTGTATGTTGTTGTCTCACACTGTTGTGAGTATTGTATCACGTCCTGAGTGAGTTTACTGAAATATTAGAAGTATTAACAAGAGATGAGTATAACCTAAATTTGTCTCTTCAGCTTTTCTCCACACACACACACACACACACACACACACACACACACACACACACACACACACACACACACACACACACAGGCAACTTTAATACATGCAGTTTTTAAACAGCCAGCAAACTCCAGAACTCCAGAACACTCTAATACAGAATACACACTGCCTGGAAATCCTCACTGAAAGACAGACAGAAAGAGGGACAGACAGAGAGAGACAGGCACACACATACAAACAGACAAGAGAACAAGAAAGAGAGAGAGAGAGAGAGAGAGAGAGAGAGAGAGAGAGAGGCAGACAGACAGACAAAGAATTTCTCTCAGAGGATAATGAGAGTTATATCAAGTAAACAGTTGTGTTGATTTTCACCTTTTCAGTGTTTTTAATGTGAAGCATTAGTTTTGTTCTCACAAAACCCAAACACACACACACACACACACACACACATGCACAAATTGTACATTCTGCTTTACTCTCAGTCCACAGATGTTTTTGAAGATTTAGTTTTTAATCCTCCAAATAAAAAATAATGCTGTTCACATGAACTGTGAGATTTTTTTTAAATGTAGTTCCCATTTTCAAAATATCTCCACATGAAAACAAAAAGAAAAAACAATTTGAAAAAGTGTCATGATCAAGTCAGTGCAGGGGTAGTGTGTCATAAACTATGAGGCCAATCACCTCAAAAAAATACCACTAAGAGCTGCATACTGAGTGTTAGAGAAGGTGAAATAACATGGGCAAAAGTTCTAAAATGAAAAATGATACAGTGAGTCCTAGTACGGAGTCCCAGCACATTCATAACACACAAAACATACATAACAAGCTGGAGGACAAAACACAGAAAAATAAACACACTTTCAAATAGATCCATATATATTCATGTGTGGGCGTGGCTTCAGTTCTAACATGCATTTTAACGTGCAGTAAAGAGAAAAACTATGTAAGAGACATGCGGAAAAAATTAAGTGTATTTATATATTTAAGAAGCAGAAGATTCCATACATTACGTTTGGAAAAGATTTGATAAATCTGCAAACCAGTCAGTATGTTTGATCCTTGTTTTGTGTCATTGTGTTATGGTTTTAATCATAATTTTATTATTATATATATTATTATAGTTGTGTTCAGATACACTGCACTCTTTAAATATGTTTTGAGAGTTTAATATAAAAATAAAGAAAAAGAATGCGCTTTCAAATGCGGTCAGCCAGATTTTCTTGACACTCTTTTAAAAAAATAAATAAAACACAGGTTCCATCTACAGCACTTAAACTCCCACAAGTGTATGGAAACTCAGCTGAAATATTTACTTATGATCTTCTAGAGCAGATAAAATCATATCATGGACATCTTAAAATAAAGTTTAGCGTTTCATTTCAACCAGCACTCTGACAGCATGCTATTAAAAACATTGTAAGATAAACTGAGGTTTGCTGAGTGGTTAAAAGCTTCAACAGTGTTGTCTACCTGTACACCAGAACATAAAATCTTTATGTTTTATAGAAATAAAAATGTAATATTGAACTTAAACCTTCTGTTAATGTCACTTTTGATCAATAAAAACAATTCTGATGGAAATAGAGTTGTCAGGAATTAAAGAAGTAAACAGTAAAAAGCACACTGTGTATTAGCGATGGGCGGTGTGGACGTTTTAGCTACAACACTTTAACCAATCACGTGTGTAACATCCCTTGTTGAAACTGAAATTTTTCCACGTGGCCAACATTTACACTGTTGATCTGCTGCTCAAACTGTTTAAACACATCTGTGCAGAAGAACAAACAGCATTTTTAATCAGTTTCTAATGATTATTACAATTAACATTATTTATAGTGCTTTAACACTGCATTGTAGGTGTGGTGTAGGTGTGAGTGCTGTATTTCAGTGAACAGTTTTTGCCTTTTTTCTTTATCAAATCTATTTAATAGAAGTTAGCTATATACTGCACCAAAAGTTAGCTAAGTGGAACACACACTGAACACATCGATATTACCTCAAAATATTCTCCATCTACCTACTGTGACAGAAAGCGAAGATGCCATGCCTATGTGTCTCTCAAGCATGAAAAAGCTGGGGTAAGGGGGCGGGGCTTCCAAGGGGGCCAGGTAATATCTTAGAGGACGAAACACCTATCAATAATTCCAGATTCACATGTCAATTGACTCATTGGAGATTTGTTTGGGGGGAGAAAGAAGACTCTTTTGCTGTGTTATTGAGTAATAACTCATAGCAGCCTACAGCAATTTTAAAACAAAATTAGCTACTACACAAGATTTGGAAAGGTCAGCAGATAAGTGTTTGTAGCTGCACGTCCACATGTTCTCTTCTTTTCTGCTTTTCTGATAAAACATTATGCTAGTTAGCTAAGAGCAGAGAGCTGAAGGATGGTGATGTATTGAGCTGTATTGTGGGTAAATCATGCCGTGATCACTGGAGACTGGACTTCAGCATGTGTGTGTGTAAGCAAATCTCTGAGTCTCCTTTGTTGTTACAGCTGAGATCGAGTGTTTTCCTGGAATTCGAAGTTTAAAACAGAATTGTGACTTCTCATGAGATTTTATGAAACACAGTCTTTTGTGAATCTCATCTGCACTCCATTACTACAACAGTGCAACACATTTATAAAACACAACGTTGGTGACTGTGCATTTTTTTTTAGGGCTGTGTAATGTGTATTTTTACCTAAACTGCAGACTGATAAGGCCACTGATAAAATTCCTTGTAGTTTTAGCTTCCTAACATCTCCATCCCTGCTGAATTCCAGAGTCGATTTAAAGAACACAGCTCTGGATTTTGTTATTTGACTGTAAACAGCCGTTTCATGGAAAACGAGGAGGAGGAGGAGGAGGAGGGAAGGTTTGGCTCATGGGTAAAACTCCTCGACTGCACTGCTAGTTTCTGACAGTGAAATTATTCAGTAATTAGAAGAAAGCCAGGTGCCAGGCGTGCCTTTGATAATGTCTACATTCGGTCTGGATCTCTTTTTGAAAGGACCGTGACCGTATCGACCTGTGTGTAACGTCTCTTGGCTGCATCGCAGGTAATTAAAGTGAAAACAACGTTTCGCTCCAGTGTGCGTGCGCAACACACATCTGGAAACGTCAACACATAGAGCGAGAGGGAAGGAAAAAAATGGAGGATGCTTAAGATTAGGAAAGAGGAAAATTAGTCTGTAAGTGAAAAGCATGATACAAAACATGCCTCACACTGAAGATGTGTATCTGTAGAAGAAGCCAAAACCTTGAATCTTTTTTTTTTTTAAATTGTCTGAAAACTCCATGGCCTCCGATTCATCACAGCTCACTGAGCTTACTGAAGCAATTACAGGAAAAAACTGTGAAATGAACCCATACAGAAGGAATACACACTTCCTAAAAACTTTCACGCTAGTGTTTAAAATAACACCTCTTGTTACAATTCAGCTGTCAGGAAAACTTAAAAGAATATATTTTATTTTTAGCAACTATCTACAAAGTAAAATAAATTATATTTGGCTAATCTGCTAATATTCCTTAAGGAGATCCCCAGAGTTCTGCTCTTGGCCCATTTCTCTTTCTAATTTACTTGCTTCCTCCTAGTCACTGAATTCTTTTAAAAATTTCAACGCTATCAATTAATCATATTTTCCGATCTGTGTTAATGTCATTCTTCATTCACATTGCAAGCTCCTGATGTCTTGCTCATATCGGATCTGTCTGTATTTATGGTTCACATTCGTGAAATGACCTGTATCTGTGTTTAATGTAAACACACCTGTTCCCTGAAATGTTTCACATGAGCACATTGATTTCTGGCAGCTGTTTCACCACATACTGTTGCAGTTCCTTCCTGTTTTTCGTGAATCGATTCCCCAAATATCAATAAATCACCAATTTCCCCATCCTCTTACTGAAAAGAGTCACTGGATCACTGGATGATGATGATGATGATGATGATGATGATGATGATGATGATGATGATGACATGTATCTGATCTAGAATCACATTTGAAAATAGCTCGGTTCTGATTTGAAAGGATTGTATTTTTCTGTCCACATAGTCCTAAAAACAAATCAAATCTGTGTCATGTTATGGCAGAAAATCAGATTTGTTTCACTTTATCCCGGTAGTATGAAGTAAGCTGAAACTACTTTCTGCAAATGACTCATGTCTTGCAGTAATTGTTATTAATTAAAGTTTTAAGGACCAGTGAAGAAAACACTATTATTATTATCTGTGAGCTCAACTCCAGCTTGGCCAGGTCTTAAAACAGCTGATGTTCTAATGAGAACACTAACTGGACCTGATTTCTAGCATTTGGAACAGAGCCCATAACAGTGGGATAATAAGGACGTTATTAACATGGTGCAGAACAGCTGTGTTATCACTGACAGAACATTCTGAAGTGTTTGTCAGAGTCCGATTTTTCTAATTGACTGACTGATGTAAGTGTGCTGACTGTGTGATTTAATTCACTTCTCCTTAACTATGGGCCAAACACACACACACACACACACACACACACACACACACACCGATACACCAAGATTCAACTAGATTCATCAGTCTACACTGAATTATTTTTTGGCACAGAATTATGTTTTGTTATTGGAATTACAGAGATATCAACGCTATCAACATATCAATGCTTACACATGTTTTTTTTAACTTGATTATGTGACATGTCTGCCATAAAAGTCCCTGTGAATGAGTTGTTACTATAGATACGATAACATATTAGAACAAGTGCATTAATATAAACCTGTAAGCACTACTGTCAGAGCTGCTGTTATTATTGAAAATTAATCAACACCTGACTACCAATCAGAATCCAGAACGGCATTCAGTGAAACACTATGACAGCTCAGAAAGGTTCTTAATTAGTCCAAGAAATTGATGTTGAATTAATTAGCAAATCTTAGAGCATGTTAACGCTAATGTCACTTCCACACTGCTGAACATGCTGTACTGTACTGCACTGATGTAATGCAGTTTTAATTCACCTTTAACCACAGAGAAAATTAATAGTTAGCATTATGTTAGATGAGACTAAACAGATCAATCATCAGCAAAGATGAACAGTAGTGTGTTTTATCGGTGATTGTTAGCAAGTTAGTATGTTATCATGGTTTGTGTGCATTTTATTTTTTTTTTTTATTGAGTTTTGTGTTATCACAGGGAACAAAAGCTCAGTGTGGCTCAGAGCTTCACAGCCAGTGGGTCAGAGCCAAAGCCTGCCGGGATAATTGGCAGTGTGAGATTAGCAAACCACACACACACACACACACACACACACACACACACACACACACACACACATACAGAGAGAGGAGGGATTAATGTGTAACACTTGGCTGCGTGGCTAAATTCCTTCTACAGAGTCAGCACTTTGTGCAATCAGTGAGCTGTTAAAGTGGCTCTGCACTAATTGTACATTTGATATATTTATTTTATTTATTTATCTTTGTAGCGTATGTTAATGTGACCTCTGTGTACCACACTTTATTTCCCTCCCAGTGTGCTAAACTATGAAAGATGCCAATTCCTCTAGGTTTGCAGAGACTACAATCTTTTCAAGAGCTAGTTATTATCCTAATGCTGGACTCCAAACATCTCAAACAAGGAAATGTTCTCTTCTTAGTCCAGACACTAAAGATACACCAGTGTAAACTCAGAGCTTTCTTTATTTTCAAGGCTTGGTTCAGAGCACAGCACAGACATACAACATTAAACATGAGAAATCCGTAATCATTAAATGGGAAATCAAGCAAGGGCCAAAACCAGGAAGATGTACAAGTACTACAATGGAGCAACAGACTTAAAAATGCACGATTACAGCTGATGAGACGTCACATAGAAACACAGAAACAGCAGGGTATACAATGACAAATGATTTAAGCGCTAAACACAGAACAGGTACACACACTTGGGAAATAAATCAATGATAAGACAGGGTTGGACACTGCACTAGAGCGGAAACATGAACACATGACATTGAAACACAAGCACATGAACCCAAAACGCCATGCAGTTTGCCGACAGATGACTTGGTGGAGAGGCAGAGAAGCAGTCTGTCTGTGGGCGGAGTCTCATGGGAGAAGCGGGGAAGCAGTGAGATTGCATAGGGGTGTTCCATCATAGTGGAATTGCCTTCTGATGAAACATTGTGAAATTGATCAAGTCAAACCAAATTGCAGTTTTGTTGAATTAAGAACACCGTTGCTAGGCAACTGGCTAATATAGCTGCCGAATAACCTAGCTAATGACTAAGACTAACGAGTGGGTAGCTAGCATACAGCTGTTCATGTGGAATCTTCTCGTGAAATAAATTTAACGTAGCATTATTACAATCTCACACTCATAAGACTCACACACCTTTTCCTCTTTTATTTTATATTAATGTATTTGTGTATTGTGCTCTCTTTTTAAAGCTGTCACACTCCCGTGATAATGAGGGAGTGGACATGTGTGTCAAACAGTGTTGCTCATTTATCATCAGCAGAGCATTGCTTTCAAACACGTTCACATTTTTTAATCCGCTGTGAACTCGTCCTTGGAGAAATGCAGACAATGTTCACGCACCGCTGATGCTAACAGGTGCTAAACGGTTGCGTCATGGCCTCTTGTTCCACATGCATGTTGTAGACCACACAAGCAGAGTACACGTGTTCCTCTACTATAGCACACATGCTGTATGATCGGTTAAAAATCGTCACACTATACCATGATATGCTAACAAATTTCTGTTTTTCATTTTCAGCAACATTATAAGCAGTGATGAATTAGTGAATCAGATCAATATTATCACCTGACTGCTCATAAAGACGTCTTAGACATATTCAATTAGGAAATAAAATCCTGTTTTGTGTGAAGCTGTATATATGGACCTTCCCATGCACAGTAGAATCACTGGACTGAATCATATAAACAATTAGAAATGAAACTCCACCCTGCTAGTGCACTGAGTTTGGGAGTTTTATAGTGACATATAGTAAACATGTAAAACAGTAAAGTGGACGTGAGTCATGAGCTGTGTCTCGCCTCAATGAGAGTAACATTTGCAGGTTAGAGTCACAAGCAAAATTAAGAAAGGAAAAAAAAAATTACAAAAATTGACTGATTCAAATGATTCTATTATTCTCTTGATTGGTCTGATTCGACTGACTCTTTTTATTCTCCTGATTCACATGATTCAACTGATTCAATTGAGTTTCCTGATTTCTTCTGATTTAACTTATTTTCCTGATTTTTTTTTTTTTTTTTTTTTAGGATAGGAAATAGGAAATTTATTTATTTGTCTGTATGTCTTATTCTCTTTTTTGGTCTGAGTCTGCTGATTCTCCTGATTCTCCTGATTATTCTTACTCTCCTGATTCGGCCGGTTGTTCTCATTCTTCTTACTTCCCTGATTAGACTGATTCTTCTGATTCTTCTTATTCTCTTGATTCTCCTGATTCTCCTGATTCTCCCGATTCTTCTTTATCTCCTGATTCTCCTGATTCAGCCAGTTTTCCTCATTCTTCTTATTTTCCTGATTAGACTGATTCTTCTGATTCTTCTTATTCTCTTGACTCTCCTGATTCTCCTGATTCGGCCGGTTTTCCTCATTCTTCTTACTTTCCTGATTAGACTGATTCTTCTGATTTTCCTGATTCTCCCGATTCTTCTTTATCTCCTGATTCAGCCAGTTTTCCTCATTCTTCTTACTTTCCTGATTAGACTGATTCTCCTGATTCTTCTTATTCTCTTGATTCTCCTGATTCCGCTGATTCGGACGGTTTTCCTCATTCTTCTTACTTTCCTGATTAGACTGATTCTACTGATTCTCCTGATTCTCCCGATTCTTCTTAATCTCCTGATTCTCCTGATTCGGCCGGTTTTCCTCATTCTTCTTACTTTCTGGATTAGACTGATTCTTCTGATTCTCCTGATTCTATTGATTTGACTGATTCGTTTTATTCTCCTGATTCTTTTGGTTTGACAAGATTCAACAGATTTCAACAGATTCTCTTTATTCTCCTGATTGAACTAATCATTCTGATTCTGCTGATTCAACTAATTCTCCTATTTCTCCTGATTCCGTTGATTCTTATAATTTGACTGATTCTCCCGAACAGTGGGAGAGGTTCCGATCGGCACTGATTTAGGTGAGTGCACTACATAGTAAATATTTTTTTAGTATGAGATCAGCGTATGTGATTTGGGACACAGATTTATTCTGACACTACAGCAGAAGAAATGTCTTTTTTGAATTTATTGGAATCTAATAAACCTGAGAGACAGCTCAGTAAAATGAAGCTGAACTCACTCTGTCCCTCTTTGGTGTTTTAAACCGTTCCGGACGTCGGTGTTTCTCCTGCAGTCTGGAGGCTTTATTGGGGTTTTATGAGCCGCTGTGTTTTTCTACAGTCCTGTTACTGATACGGGTGAAATAAAGGCTTGTAGGGGTAAAAGTCAGCTGCAGTTTTACAGCTCCTCTACTGAAATAAAAAAAAAATACTTATAAAGAAATCACAGAAAATGAGAGAGAACGTAGATTTAAACATGTTGAGTGTATTTATGATGATAAAAACATACATACAGAAACTATTTCACGTTTATCACCATATATTGTATCAGCACACACCTGTCCTGATCATCATCATCCTACTGTAAAATCATTATACAAATACTGAGAGAGAGAGAGAGAGAGAGAGAGAGAAAGAAAGAAAGAAAGAAAGAAAGAAAGAAAGAAAGAAAGAAAGAAAGAAAGAAAGAAAGAAAGAGTGCCTTTTTATTGTCCTTAATTTATATACATTGTTTATAATATATTTTTACACTACCTTTCCTTTGTTTCTTTGGCAATACAAATATATAATTATTTGTCATGCCAATAAATCACATGCAAACCGAAACTGAGAGAGAGAGAGAGAGAGAGAGAGATGGACTTCATATGTGGTCTGTGTTGGTTTAATGGCTGAGTTGTGTAACAGAGTCATTTGTAGCTGGAATAAAAATGTTATAAAGAAACCACGGCTCTGCTTTTACTCGTCTTGTCACACAGTGTGTGTGTGTGTGTGTGTGTGTGTGTGTGTGTGTGTGTGTGTGTGTGTGTGTGTGCACGTGCATGTGCCTGTGTGTACTTAATGATGTTTCAGGGTTATTTTACTGAGTTCCCACTTGCCTCAGCAGCTAATGAGACGGATGAGGAAAGTGCTAAGTATTTTGAGGTTTATGCTTGTGTGTGTGTGTGTGTGTGTGTGTGTGTGTGTGTGTGTGTGTGTGTGTGTGTGTGTGTATGCCTATGTGTTTTGGCTCATATACAAAATGCAGCACCTCCTGAGCTGAGAGGTTTAAACATGTGAAAGTTATTTTTAAACTTTATAAAGGAAAAAATTATGCTAATGAAACTGAAGTGTAGTGAATAAACAGTTTTATAGCATCTGTTATATGTAATGTGATATATAATGTAATACACTGATCTCTCAGGATCTCCTAGAACTCTTTTTCATCATCATAAATGTTCATTTTTAATGAGAATCTATCTATCTATCTATCTATCTATCTATCTATCTATCTATCTATCTATCTATCTATCTATCTATCTATCNCTCTCTATCTCTCTCTCTATCTATCTCTCTATCTATCTCTCTATCTCTCTCTCTATATATATATATATATATATATATATATATATATATATATATATATATATATATATATGGTGTATAATACAAACAGGTTATAGAGAAGCGTTATGAAGCCTGAAATCTGTTCATCATGTGTGTACTTCTGTGGTTAACAGATTTATTAGTATGAAGCATTAAATGAAAAAAGAAACAACTTAGTAATACATTAATAAGTATTTTTTTTATCTTTTATTTAAATAGCAAAATCAATATATGCAAAAATAAAAAAAAATAAATAAATAAATAAATAAATAAGTAAATAAATAAATAAATGAATATGCAAGACATTAGTCAGTAAAATAGATACAATAATATAAATATAAAAATATATCTGTATCTTCTTTAATAATATAAAATAGTGGTGTATATACATTAAAATAAATACCTTAATATAGCCAAAAGAAATTACACATATGTGATTTTGTGAAATTTTTTTAAAAGAAAAAACTAAAAACTTTCCCTAGTTTCACTAACCCTGCAAACTTCACTATTTTCCCTATTTTTTTCCCTACAGTGTAAATATCATCTTCCCTGCACAGACATCTGAAATCATCTGAAACATGACCAATATGTAAGCTCATTATTTCATTTATTTCATCATACACACATTTAAATATTTTATTTAGCTGAGTGTGCTAACAAGCTAAATGCAATGGCATCATGGGAGTGATGAAACTGAGATTTAGAAACAGAGTGAAGTTTAACTCGGCACTGAGAGTCCACTCTAAACAGAAACACTCTCTGCTGAAGTTCATTACAGGTTATTATACCACAGCGCTGTGGAACACTGGATTCTGATTGGTCAGAAGGTGTTGACAATGAAAGGTGCTGATTCTTTTTCTTTCTTCTTCTTCTTCTTTCGGCTTTTCCCTTCAGGGGTCGCCACAGCGAATATCGCTCTCCACCTATCCCTATCTTCTGCATCCTCAACACTTGCACCCACTAGCTTCATCTCCTCATTTATTAC
>CM074955.1:10113711-10125359 GCA_037577455.1 Pangasius macronema
CTTCCCCTTGATTCTCGCTGATATTTTTCTATCACACAGAACTCCCGACACCTTTCTCCACCCATTCCAACCTGCCTACACTCGCAAACAAAGGTGTTGATTAATTGTCTATAACAGCAGCTCTGACAGTAGTGCAATTACAAATCACAGGTTTATATTAATGTGCTTGTTCTAATATGTTATCATTACGGCCATGTCCTGGGTAGTTATTGCCCTGTGTATCTATTATTCTGTGTATTTATTGTTCTGTTCTGTGTATATACTGTCCTGCACTCGTCTCACACTGTGTATTTGCACTTTATGTAGTCTTGCGTACTGTTATGTGTTGCACCATGGTCCTGGAGAAATGACATTTCATTCCAGTGTATACAAGCTATATAGAGAAATGATAATAGAAACCCACTTGAGTTGACTTGACACTTGTTTCTATAGTAACAGCTCATTCACAGGGACTTCGCAGTCGAAACAGTTGAACCAGTCAGAACAGGAACTAACTTGTTTCACGGACGTTCCACAACATTAAATGTAACGAGAAACTGGAACACATGATGTTCTTTAATAAATAAAATTTCATATACATTAATATCATTATATAGTATAAGAAGAATAAAACAATCAGGAACATGATCTTTTAGGGAAATAATAAACTTAGGGGTAGTAACAGTATCTCAGTAAGTAACAGTAAACAGTAAGTGTGTGTGTGTGTGTGTGTGTGTGTGTGTGTGTGTGAGAGAGAGAGAGAGAGAGAGAGAGAGAGAGAGAGAGAGAAAGACATGGAGAGATCAGCATAAAACTGAAACACTGGATCACATTCCACTCCAGATGTGTGTGTGTGTGTGTGTGTGTGTGTGTGTGTGTGTGTGTGTGTGTGTGTGTGTGTGTGTGTGTGTGGGTCAGGCTCTGTTCAGGAATGTCACACTCACTGGCACTTGACGCCACTGAGCTGTCAGTATGACGAATGGCAGTGAAGCAGAAACTCATACACACACACACACACACACACACACACACACACACACACACACACACACACACACACGCATACACACACCATACACACGAATGAGCTCTTTATCAACGATTTGTTTTAAACCACATATCGTATATAACACATAAATCAGGTCTGAGTGTGATGTTTACAGCTGATACATACTGAGCATGAGTATTAATACACTGTTGTGTGTAAGCACATGTTTGCCTTTTTTAATTTACACTAACTTCCTTTAATATCTTTAATATTATCATCAGTAAAACACACTCACTCATCACTCATTACTCACACACTGTGCACCCTCACTGCTCCAGGAGCTGCATCCCAAATAACATCCTATAACAGAAATAACACTATTTCTTAGAGCTACAGAAAGTCTTTTGTCCTATGGCTGTGACAGAAATCGCAAAATGCAATAAATAGTACATCAAATGCACTATTTACATATAAACAAGTAAATAGTACTCTAGAGCAACACTATTTAGGACAGTAGTGTTTGGTTTGTGACACAGCCCATCACTATTGCGATAGAGGATAAAGAGTGTGTGTTCCTGTCTGTCCATGGGCTAGCACACCCTAATGTACTAAAATAGTGAGTTAAAACTACATCAGCAATTTTCAAATGTGATTTGGGACAGAGCCAAATGAATGTTACACACTGTTTCGCTTGGTAGTGTATTGTGTGCTTTGAGACACGATTTATTGTAGTGTCTATACACATAGATAGTTTATGATAGTGCACTATTCTTACACACTGTTTAGGTACAGGAGTGGTTTTAGACACAGCCCACGACTATATGAGGTGGATAAACTGAAGTGAATAAATAATGACGTTAGTGAGTGTATGTTGACGGCTGTGTGTGATTGGCCAGCACTTTTAGATGACATCATCATACAGAATCATCAGCAAAACAGTAGCTGATGGAAAGACATTTGGTTTTGTTAATCACGTAGCGTTATAAATGGAGAAGAAAAAGGGAATGGAAGTGAGTGAGAGAGGTGTAGTGTTACGACTAAAGATGGAAGCGGATTAGTTTCGCGTCCTGACAGCTGATAATTTACGACGTTTTATGGCTGTGAGTCGCGGTTAAGTCCCTATCAATAAATCAAATCCGTCTCTTGGGACGAGAGATTGAGCGGCCTTGAGAAATCAATTTGATCCACTTAAAGTGTGACAGAAAATCCTGAGAGCTCAGAATTATTAAACCGATGGCCTCTTCGCGCGAGAATGCTTTTAAACAGCGTAGAGTCGAGTCTGAGTGCATCAATAAAAACTTTATTTTCTTTATTTCCCCATTTATCAAACAGCAACACAGCTTTTCGCTCAGCTGATGTTTATTAACCATTCCCTTTTTATTTCTGTATTCACTCACATCAGAACAAAATGAACCTGGATTACAGTACACAAAAATTATTTATATAACAATTTCCTTTTTAAAATGGATTAAAATATGCAAATGATTCCTTTGATTATTAAATATATCCTAATGTGCAAATATATAGTTTATGCAACAGTTCATTATGGAATCATTTAAAAAGAACATTAATTATAGGGATGTCAAGTGTGTATTTTGCTTAATTTTGTTGATATTGAAATGTCACTTATACAGTACTGTGCAAAAGTCTCAGGCACGCTATTTTTTAGTACAAACTTTGTTATAGATTTTTATTTTATGACTTCTACATTATTGATTCAGTACAAAAACATCTGAGATTTCCAAACATTAGTTTTCCAGCACAAAATATAATGTTACAGAAAAAATGTTTGTATGTCAGTAAAGAAAGCAGCAGATTACATGAGAGACACTTTTCAGAGAAAAACAGAATGAAGGCTGCTGAGTTTCGCTGCAAAAATAAGAAGAAAGTGAGAGTCAAAGTCTCCAGAAGAGCTGCGTCTGCTTCTGTAAGATGCTCAGTAACACTTACAGCTCATTTCCTTATCAAACTGCACTAACTGTACCTGAGACTACAAGTTTTTTTAAAAAACGGAGGATCGTCATATCATTTTTTTTTCATTTATTGCTGCTTACTGCAGTTTATAGTATTTTTTAGTTTAGAAACATTTAGTTTCATTATTTCTGAAGGTATCTTTTGCGCTACAACATTTCTTTGGATGTACCTAAGACTTTTGCACAGTACCGTATGGCAGAAGTACTAAAGACATTTTATTTTAATAGTATATTTATAATAATATTTCTTATGCTTAACTAACATCATTTACAGCATTTAACAAAAATTTTAGAATTAATATATTATCAATAATGTTAAAAAAATCTTTAATCAACTAGTGTTTTTTTTTTTTTTAAGTAAACATATAACCCATATGTGTTAACTAAAGTATTCGATCCATCAGTAAAAGTAAAGATGTCTTAATTAATATATTTGTTGTGTATAATTGGTAAATTAATGTTTGGTTAAATGATGGGTGCCAAAATATACACTCACCTAATTATTAATATTAGTGTTCATTTATATTAACATTAATAAAATGTAATTTATTTTGTGCTTATTAAACATTAGGTAAGGTGAGAAACTATGGGTAGAAAGAACAATATGAATCACATAATTGTTTTCATATTTTTTATTAATTTACATTTATACCATTTTCTCTTAATCTCTGCTCATAAAAATATCAAAACTCAACAGAAAAGTGTATATTTCTCTGATTTCTCCTGACCAACACATTATGTCCTAGCACCTTCAACGAATGTTTTAAGCTCCGCCCACTTCACAATCACATCATACATCTCTAAATAGTGTGTTTTCTGATATACTCACGTCCATTTATGTGTCATTACAATATACACGTCGGTTTTCTTCATAAACCTTATAAACGACACTAGCTCCAGTGAAACACATTAAACCTCAAATACTAATGCAAATTGGTAATATACAAAATACACACCTTTAAAATTCTTACAGTCTGTTTTTCTTTATTCAGAACCAACATCAGTTTCTAAACAAGCTGCAGTTACGACATTCTGTTCATTCATATTTCTAATTAGAAGCTTATTACAGGGGAATTTCCCAAATTGCTGACTGCTTTTGCATTTCATCCTGAAAAATAAAAAATAAAAATATAATGCAATTTTAAAACAGTGCACGGTATTTTCTTGAATAAAACAATAAATAATGATTTTCCAACAAACTGTTGGAAAAAATCTTTCTCATCAGAGTCAGTGTGAAATAACTATTTTAATTCTAACAACATTCAAACTTTTATTCAGTGTGAAAATGTTTGCATATTAAATTAGACAGAGCCTCATTTGCAAAAAATAAATGTAATTTTTAAATACGTTTCAATGCAAAAAAATATGCATAAGAATATCGGCAGTTAGTTCTGAATTAAAGTTAGATGAGTCTTGCTTTAAAAATGATCTGATTTCTCTGTAGTATCTGCAGACTTTTTGTACTGTTTGAACGAACGTCAGTTATTTTGTTAGTTCTGATGATTATGATTATGTAGTGTAACTAACGCAAGAACACAGTTTCGGAAATGTAACCTGAGTACGCAATGTGTTTGTCAGAGTTTTGTTATTTTTGAAAGTAATTATGCAAATGAGAAGAGCAGATTTTATTTATCAGTAAAATGTCTTCTTTTTTCTTATTATTCTTTTATAATGTCAAAACTACTGAAGATATTAGAGACCATGAATCATCTAAAAAATGCCATTTTATACATTATAAACTTTATGATATAATTAAATATGGAGAGAGGTAAAACCTGAAGTTTTACTGATAAATCAAACATATAACAAAATGTATGTGGGTGTAGAGTTTAACAGATTTAAGTATAGCCCTATAAAAGTAAAGCATATATAATTAATGTAAATGTCTTTAAAGCATATTGTGGAATTATGAAAGTTATTAGAAGAAAAGATTTCCAAATCTGAAACTGACCATTTGAAAAGCAACTTCCTGCCCATGACGTCTGGCCTTAATGAAGAAAATGTTATTTAAATCCAAGAGATCTAGCGTCTATCATTGTGAGAAAACGTCATATGAAACTGAAATCTTTTGGAGAAATCTGATTGGATAAAAAATGGATTAGTGTGTGATAGCTGATGAATTAAGCACAGCTCTGAGTCGCTCTCTCTGGCTGTAGGAATGTGTAACGTGAGCAATTTGTCTCTTTCTCAACTCCAGACTTCCTGTCCCGTTTGTTTTCACTGAGACACACATATGCACCAGGCATGCCCCACACACAGACACACACACACACACACACACACACACACACACACACACACACACACAGGATCCTTTTTCCTTCAGTGAATTTGCTGAGAGTCACATAAATACATCAGCACACAGTCTTTGTGTCAGTGTGAGAATGACAGCAACAGCGGAAAGCTGGAAAAGATCCTAACAAGACAGTTACAGTCTCACTCTCACTGTTCCTGTCTCACTCTCTTTCTCTCTTTCTCTCTCTCTCTAAAGGTGTCAACAACTCGTCACTTTGTGAGTAAGTGAGTCTGAGTGTTTTCGAGCAGCACAGTCTCGAGTGTAACGTACCAAACCCCAAGTCTGTGTTGATTAATTTTCTATAACAGCAGCTCTGACAGTAGTACAGCCGCAAGTCAGGTTTATATAATGTACTCATTCTAATACATTATTGTTTCTATAGTATAGCTCATTCACAGGGCCTTGTACGGCAAACAGTCCACACCGCTTGAGTTTCAAATATGAATTTTAGAGCTTAAGTAAGGAATAAAACACAACAGGACATGCTGTTACAATAAACCACTGAGTGATGGGGTGATGTGATGAAGTGGAACTACCACCCTGAAGTTGATCATTTTCCAATAACAGCATGTCCCCAAGTGTTTTATTCCTCTTAAACCACAGTAATTTACCAATGATTACAATTTTTTATTTATTAACAAATGACACATCATACTTTTTATCCATTTATAGTTACATTTAATGTTCATGAAACAAGTTAGTTCCTGTTCNAGATTTACCTCTGACTGTTACAAAGTGCTGACACTGGAGACTCCTTCCATAAATATTAATATTAAACATAAACTTCACCATGTCAGTGATCTTTTAATCCATTTATGTGGAGGGCCTGCCATACAAGTCCCCTTGAATGAGCTGTTACTATAGAAACAATAACATATTAGAATGTGTGCATGAATATAATCCTGTGATTTGCAGCTGCACTACTGCCAGAGCAATCAGAATCCAGAATTCCACAGCACTTTGAGATTAATATTGATTTTATTTTGCTGCTCTGCTAAAAAGTCATTGTTGAACTGAAATGAAGAAAGGACATGTTTTTTTTCCCAGCATGCCTTGCATTAATAAAAAGGGTGGAGTCACTGCTACAGAACTGGTAAAAATAACATCGTCTATCACACAGCACCTTTTAAATAACCGGCATATTACAAGTAAAATAAAAGCTATCAAATGAATTAAACAAACTATCAAATGGAAAATAAGGCAGGAAGAAAAACAGTTATAAAAATAATCATAAAGAGAAATAAGCTTCTACACACACCTGAGAGAGGCACAGTGCAGTGAGAGGAAATGTGAGGCCAGAGTTTTATTGCCTGAATGAAGAGCTGAGTGTTATTTCTGACTCTTTGACAACTCACTTGCACTTTTACAGTGTTCTTGTTGATTGTGTAAACTCTGAGCTCGTAATGAGAAACATGAGCTGAGTCAGAGCACAAGGGCATCTCTACTGTAACATCGGGGGATTAGAGAGAAGAGAAACCAGTGAAGCAAAGGTTTGTTTTGGGTTCCTTCCTTCTTATGCAGCAAGACGATGTCAATCAAACACAGCCACAATCTCTTATCCCCCTGAATACTCCACAGGGACACTGATCTCAGAGTCTGATCTTTATTTTATTACTCAAATTCTTGAGCTTAGTCTTATTACTCAGTCTTAGTCTGGTTCTTCTTCTTTTTTTTGTAACAGCCTTGGTCTGGGTCTTATTAACACATCTTGGTCTTGTTATTCAGGGTTTTGTTATTATTGCTTGGTCTTGGCATTCAGAGTCCTGGCCTTCTTCTCAGAGTCTTGGTCTTTTACTCATAGTTGTGGTCAGAGTCCTGGTCTTATTGCTCAGTCTTTTTCTTAGTACTCAGAGTCTTGCTTTTATTACTCAGAGTCTTAGTCTTTTTGTTAATACTTGGAGTCTTGGTCTCATTACTCAAAATCTTGCTGTGCTAGTGATACTTGTTCAAATCTAAACAGTACTTTTTTCTGTTATAAACACACACTTACAATAACTATTGAAATCCTAGGGTCAGATAAATTCTTTTTCAATGGTTGATCAGATACTGTGGTGATCCAGCAAACGAACAGTACAGAGCAAAGTTCAGTACAGAAGAATGTGGAGGAAATGAGCCAGAATTAAAAGTAGAACAGTAAAATAAAAAAAAACCTACATCTAAGATAAATTACATACTTCCTGGAGACGGCTGAGCCACATGATGCAACGGGGTATTAAAAGAATGAGCTGGTATGAATTTCTCAGCAAGAGGAATAACGCTCCCCCTGAGATCAGCACTTGACCTGAATTATTTCAATCAATACCCAACATATCACACAAAGAACATGAGCATACTAAAATCAGAATATCCGTCCCTGAAGATGGGGAGAGGAGGAGGAGTAATGAAGATGAGGGCAAGGGAATTAAAGAGCTCGGATAAAGTCAGGTCCAAAAAGCTGAGTGCACTACCAAGACCTCTTCCAAGATCAGAGAGTATTGATCTTTGTTTTGCAAGAGTGCTTTATTCATTACTGAGAATAATGTAGTATATAGTTATATGAGAAATCATTAATAAGAAGAAGATGCTCTCAGATTAAAGCTATTCCTGTGTCTAATGGCTTGTCTATCAACGTTTCCTCACAGGACATTTAAAAAAGGCAGCTGTAGATAAGTTGTACAAACCTATCCAACGTCCAACCTTATTGAGTCCCTTGAGTTTATTGAAGTAAATCAATATGTTTAGAAGTATATTTACTGTTTACAGTTGCTATAATAGTATGACTAACTTTACTTGGAAGTGCACTACTTTAAATATAGTATTATTTCTGAGTATACTTGGAGAGGAGCATGCTAGTTTACCTTATATATATATGCTGTACCATAAGTCTCCATACATAAGGGAAATTAACACTTTTGTCGTAAGAACATATTGAAATCTTTCTCATGGCTGGATCGGGAAGATGTCGCAAGGTTGTGATGGACTTTCACAGGAAACATGGCAAGCACATCATACAACTGGATACATATGGAGACTTTTGGGACACCCTATAGTATAGACTCAAGAAAAGTACACTATTTTACTTCAGATCTAATCGTTTGTATGTATACTTGCAGAGAAGTTTACTAGTTTGAATGAGCTGTTACTACAGAAATGATAATGTATTAAAATGAGCAAATTAATATAAATCTGAGATTTGCAGCTGCACTACTGTCAGAAAATTATTCAACATCTTCTGACCTGAATCCAACAGCAGCGTGGCGTAAAGTTGATCAGAGTTAATATGATTAGATTAGACAATGTTTACACTAATCTTATAGATGACATCACTGATTAGAGATTTATTTGTGTAGCTTGTGCTCGGATATGAATCGCTCAGTAAGTGAGCTGACGCTGAGGAATTGAGCTGAAGACAGACAGAAAGAGAGAAAAAGAGAGAGAGAAAAGTAAAAGCTGAGAGATTGCAGACTGTTTTTCGTTGAGTTGTCAGTGGCGCTGCTTTGTGTAGCAGGTGTGTTTTGACGCTGTCAGTGCACAGAGAGAACTGGGACACAGCCGCTCTGGGAACCACGGACAGAGAAAAACAAAGCTAGAAGACGGAGAAAGACGGCCGTCTGCTCTGTGTTAGTGATACGCTCCGAGTGCGCGACTGAGAACTGTTTTTATTCCATCCGTCATCAATCTCATCAATCTTTTTATTAGCTGAAAGCAGCAGAGACGACTCAGTACCAAACTGAGTGAACAGAAGATTCACATTTCACTTTAATGTTCAGATTCCTCACAAAGCTCAACTCTGTCTCACTGTTAAATACCTTCACAGAAAAATCGTTTACAGTTCACATGTGAAGGTTCATTTCACCATGTTACACACTGAAATTGCACATATGAAGTTGTGACATCATTTGAATAACATGTAATCATGTGAAAAATAAAACCACATACCTTAAATGTGAAAAAAAGTGAAATTATGTGGAAGAAAAATCACATTTGAAAATTAATTAATTAACTATATAGGAAAAATAGTGGGATGCAATTAAATTTTGTAAAAAAACAAAACAAAAAAAAACATAAAAATTGAAAATAAAAGAGTCATGTGTAAAATGACATTTGAAAGTCAATTAGTCATGTGTGAAAATCATATGTGAAAATAAGTTAATTATGTGCATAAAATAATGGGAAAATATTTTAATCGTTTAAAAAAAAATCATATGAAAACTGATCCACATGAAAAATTATTAATGTGTAAAATGTAAAATGAACAAACCATTTGTAAAAAAAATTATATGGATTTAAATGAGTCATCCGAGGAAAAAAATCCCTTCTGAAAATAAAACACATGCACTACATATGGAAATGTATGAAACTTAACATGTGATGTGTCTAAAAAACATGTGAATCATATGATTATTCACATGTGATGTTTGTGTGACTTTTATGTAAGTGTAACAGATTCTTAAATAATAAATTATTCAATAATAATAGTTCATGGTTGCACGCTCAGAGTAAGCAAGGACAGAAAATATCTTCCTGACGTTCTCTTGAGATCTGAAGCTGTAAATTCTGCACATGGTAATTTGTCGGACGTGTCCAAAAAAAAGCAGAGTTCCATATGAAAGACATTAAGACTCAGGGTTACAGCGCCGGACTGTTCCACAGTAAAGCAGGACAAACCCACAGTGGTTTTCACCCAAGACGAAAATAATCTGACTGGTCATCCGTCTTATGGACATCAAAGCATCCCAATCGTGTTTTTAACCCTCCTGTAGTGCCATATTCACTACTTAGCGACGTTCTCAGCTCTTTCCCCAGGCGTGTCTTTATCGCTTTACGTTTTATAGCGCTGTAATTCAGTGAGTTTTTTGGGAACTGGGACAAAACATGTCCAGCAGATAAAAATCTGAAAATATTCTTGTTCAGAAAAGTAATCTTTATAAATGGGGGCATTTTAGAATAACAGAATAGGATCTTTATATATATATTTCAAATATGTTTGACTTTATTTGATTAACAGCCCAAACTGGATCTGGAGAAAAAAATCTCTTGTCCTTTAGCAAGTGTTATAATTTAAAATTACTTAAAATAGTGATATCTAATGTTACATAGTTTGGGTGGTTCAGCGCTTCCAGACAGCCTCAAGAGAAAAATGGACCATAATCACGCTGTAAAATATCCAAACACAGCACACTAGCATCTTATCCATTTTACACACCAACTGAGTACAATATGAGCCTACTACATCCTGTTGTCTGTTTTGGCACTCTGTCTCTATTGTTTTTCCTTAAAAATTCCACACGCATGACTACAGCACCCAACAGCCACTGCATACAAGTATATAAATCACGTTTGTGTACCACTCTTTGTCTATTGTCTGTTGTGAGTAGCATCAATGTATGTTGTCATATCTATGCCATGTTCATGTGTATTTCATGCTTGTCTAGTTTATTTTTATGTTCACATAGTCCTAGTCTTTGTTCATTTGTGTTTCACTTTAAATAAAATACTCTGCACTTGCTTCCATTTCCAACCAATCCGTGACAGAATGCTAGGCCTAACCACGGATGCAACAGAAATAATCCAAATAACGTCGGACCAGGCTAAGATCCAGGAGGACCAGTGGCAGCTCCACCAGATAAAGATTATCCTAGACCAGCTCCAAGATGGGCTCCCTCAAAAAAATTTTGGGGGGAGGGCTACAACCTATACATTGTCCGAGCCTAGTCGGCTGAACACAGACAGTGGGGTGACAGTGTGGCTCATGTCAGAGGCAGAGGAAAGGGCCTCCCCAGTGCAGCTAATCCCAGAGGCCGATGGTGCGGCCTTTACAGGCGAGCTCATGCCAGAGGTTGACGGGGTGGCTTCCCCAACTCAGCCAACACCATAGGCCCACTGGGTGGCCTCACCAGCCCAGCCATACCAGAGGCCCACAAGGTGGCCTCACCAGCCCAGCCAACACCAGAGGCCAACAGGCAGCCTCATCAGCCCACCCACTGCCAGAGGCTGATGGGGCAGCCTCTACAGATTATCTCTTGCCAGACCGGGCAGCCTCCAAAGAGATGCCCAAGCCAGAGGATGATGAGGTAGCCCCGCAAGCCACGCACAAGGCCAACATGGCCTCCTACATCAAATCGGTGAGGACGTCATTGCCCTCCCTCCCCACCGCAAGGAAGTGACTTTGGCCCATTGCACTGGCGTTACACCAAGTTTGGTCCCTGCTGGCTGGAAGGACCCCATCAGACCATGGAGATCTTAAAACCGCCCTCAAAGGACCCCCTCAAAGCTGGAGTGGGTGTGTCAGGTGCCGCGCCTTAAGGATGGGGGGGGGGGGGTTCTATTAAGTTTGCAGCAATAGTGCTGCAGGACTAATCTAGCCATGGGGGTCACAGTCCAGTGACTTCTGTGCCGGTCCCAAGCCCGGATAAATAGAGAGGGTTGCATC
>CM074955.1:10125459-10132959 GCA_037577455.1 Pangasius macronema
TGCAGAAGATAGGGATAGGTGGAGAGTGATGATTTGCTGTGGCGACCCCTGAAGGGAAAAGCCGAAAGAAGAAGAAGTGCTGCAGGACTATAGCACTCAACAGCCACTGCACTCTACATGTTCACGTCACGCACCAAGTCACATGATCACCTGAACCATCACCTGTGCACAATATGAGCACAATATATGTCACATTTGTATATCACGCTTTGTCTTTGACCATGCCATGTTCATGCATATTTCATGCTTGTCTAGTTTATGTTTGTGTTTGTTAAGTAGTCCTAGTCTTTGTTTACATGTGTTTCACTTTAAATAAAATACTCTGTGCTTGCATCCGTCTCCAACCAATGCAAAGTGTGAAAAGATGGATCTTAAAATCATATGGCAACTGTTGGAAAAGGGTCAAATATGCAGAAGATGCTGAAAAAGCAAAGAATATGCAGTAACTGGAGGATTTTTCTGAAGGAGAGTGGGCATTTTAACTGTTCAGGACAAATAAGGAACTCATGAAGAACTATCACAAAACATAAAAACAGTTGTTGGTTGTCCAGGTAACAACACAGTATTAAGAAGCAAGTGCATGTAAACTTATGAACTGGTACATTTGTGTAAAGTCAGTTATTCTTGTGTCTTATGGACTATATGTAAACGTCAGTTATGTGAAATAGCTTATTCAGGACAGTACTAAATAATAAAACAAAATGTCTTTTTTATGATCACTCTTTTTTTAATTATTAGCATTTTGCAGATTCTGCAAGGTGTATGTAAATTTAAAAAAACAACCTTTTTTTCTATAAGACGTTTATGTAACATTTATAGAAGGAGTCTCCAGTGTCAGCACTCTGTAACTCTGTAACTTTATGTTTTCTGACATTTTTAGGACAGAGAAGTTTACGTTTTACAGTTTCTAACATGGCAAGCTGTGATTTTTTTTGTCTTGTTAACTTCAAGAGCGAGAGAAAAAGAGAGGCTGGTGAGGGAACAACTGTTTATATCTGCTATAACATAGGTGAGAACAGGAACTGGAACTAACTTGTTTCATCAATATCCCACAACATTGAATGTAACTATAAATGGATAAAAAGTAAGACTCTTTGTCCTTTAATAAATAAAAGATGTGTTTGTTAGTAAAATGTGTTTGTTTCTGTGGTGTAAGAAGAATATAAAAAAAACTTGAGAATGTGGTGTTATAAGAAAATAAAAGTAACTTCATTTCATCACAAAAGCAAATTGCTAGTGTTACCTCCATAATAATCAATTCTAGAAAGATTTGATGAAAATCATTCATTACTTCATTCATCCATCTTCAGTAAGTGTTTTATCCTAGTCAAGGAAATGGTAGATGTCTGGTGTCTGTCTGGAGAACACAGGGAATAAGGTGGGAATATATCCAGGAAATACTGGATGTGTCAAATATCAAATAACATTAAAAAGGTCACATGAAAACCCAAAGACAGATTTTTAAACAGAAAGATCTGACCTAATCGCAAAATCAAAATGAATCACAAAGACAATGTGTAAATAATCCAGGTGTGTTTGTACAGGTGAGTGTGGAAATAAGTTACAAGTCGATTCTAATGTTAAGTGACCATCAGAGAAGCAGTGAAATGACATCACCAGCTCAAACATACACACAGTTACGGAGAGACTGACACACACACTTGCCTGTGGTTTTGTGTGGCGTGATGAATGTGTCGTCATGATGATCAATACTTTTTAATGTTAACGTCGATCTGCCTGCTTTGTTCTGTCAAAAAAATATCTGTTAAACATTCGTCTCATCATCACATTCAAGACAGATCAATGCACAATGCCGGGGGAAAATAAATACAGCACAGCATGATGGAAAATCGATTTTAAAAAATAAGACACTAGGGATTAACAGATACTCTGCATGTGTGCTCACTGCTGTGTTAATGTCAAAACAAGTGCTAAGACACACAATTATTTCACTTCTCACCAAATAATTATTATTCTGCTTTGGCTCACCATTCTTCAGCTACTATTAAAGCTAACAAAATTAATTAATAGCTACTTAGTAATTGACAAAGGGAACAAATGCTAGTTTTGTGGATTAGCTTGTAATAAACACAGGCTAAGCATGAACTAGCAATATAGTAAACAGTCTAACCAAAAAACACACATTTGAGTAAATAGACCAAATGCTACTGAAATTTTAATGCTAGCTACCTTTATAATAACCTGTCTGAGTTCCTAAACAATGACCTAGCATTATAGTAAAGAGGCTAATTTGTGAACTGTGTAAATAGAACGCACTTTTTAAAATTTCTAATAGTGTTCTAATAGGAATCATGTTTAAGAAATATATTTTGGTGTTAGCATTAGGTTTTGATAACTGATGAAATAAAAACAGCCTTTGATAGTCTCTGATCCGAGTATATGCAGTGCTTTAATGTGGAAATTCTCAGCATTAATCGTGTGAATTTATTAATGTGCTGCAGTAATTACTTGGCTTTCAGAGTCTCTCCTGCATTTGCAATTCTGATTTTGTCAGATCTGCTGATGCTGAGTTCGCAGTGCTGGAGGTCAGAGAGAGAAATGCACCGCTCACCGTCACCTTGAATACCCTTACATTTGAAAAAGAGTTTATTAAACACTTTTAAACTCAACCCGTCTTACAGATGAAAAGAAGCCGACAGCAAGACTCCCCTCTGCTCGAACATCGGCAGTCCCTTAAAACTCGTGACATCTTTCTCTTCAGCTGCATTGTGGCTTGTACAAAGAGCAGACACTGGACCGTGCAGCACACTCATTTATTCATCACTAATTATCTTCAGAGGAAGGAGTGTGTGGGTGTGTGTGTGTACCAGGCCAGGGCCTTCACAAACTCGCCGCTGGGTTCCTTCCTGCTCCAGGAACAGTAGCGCCGAAAAAGTCTCAAGTGGCTGATGATGCAAAGAAATTAGCAATGAAGTCATTTATAATTACATCAAATAATTTACATAAAACTGTGCATGTTTCCTCAAGCAGTGTGCATTGTATTCATATCCACATTTTTCATTTTGCCAATCTATACCTTTAAATTTGTATTACAGTTTTTTTTTTTATTGCTAACATGTATTGGTCAAAACCGAAGTCACATTTTTAAAACTCTTCACACAGTCAGTGAAACAGAAGTCTATGCAGACCAAATTGTGAATCATTTTTCATTCCTTTCACAAAAAAATGAATTCAAGGACCACATCTTCCAAAATCCATGAACTCTTTTGTCAATCATACTCCACCACCTGCAATACACGATATAGTTGCAAAAGATTTTTCAAATACCTACACGCTGCTTGCAAAACTGTTAATGACACATTCAAAACAGAATGAAGGCAAATTCCATGCATTTCTTCAGTAACCATATTGAAATATATAGAAAATCTTAGTAGCATATTTACAATAAAATGAAATAATAATCATTCCAAACACAGCTAATTGCAGTTTCAGCTAAAAGCCTACCCAGGTGTCCTGTTTTTAGTCTTGTTACCATCTTTTAGTAAACAATTATTGACCATGTTGTAAACCATGGTCTCTCTTTGAGAGAGGCCAGTTTAAGGGGGCAACCAAATCTGTAGCATTCAACAGTTGCATCAGTAGTATGATTTTCACGGTAAAACAACAGGTGAGATGTGCATCCATTAATGATAATTAAACTACATATTACAGTACAATACAGTATGTTAACATTTTAACATGTACTGACATTTTGGAATATATTGATTGTTCTGTGTTTTAGGATCCAAAAGTTACCTCCTACAGGAGGGATAGGCAGAATCTTTCTATGAAATTGAAATTGTTGACATGGTACTAGGCAACAATGCAATAAAAGTCTAGGAAATTCGGGACAGAGTGTTGGCAGACAATATCACTGCACATACATTCATCTTTGTAGATGAAGCTGGTTTCAACCTCGCAAAAACACATCGCAGGTGAAGAAACATGATTGGACAGAGAGCAACCATGGATGTCCTTGGCCAGAGAGGAGCTAACATCACAATGTCTGCAGCACTGTCCAATCATGGTTTGCTGCTACACAAACCTCTCATTGGCCCCTACAATACAGAGAGGCTCATTTCTTTTTTGGATGACCTGGGTAATCAACTTGTGCCAGCAGATTAGAGAAGGTGAGGGGCAAGAAACTCCCCTACCTTCGTTGTTGTGTGGGATGATGTGGCATTCTACCACTCCGCTGCAGTCACAGACTGATTTGCTGCACATCCCAGGATGCCAGTTCTATTCTTGCCCCCATACTCCCCCTTCATAAACCCCATAGTTTCTCTCTGCATGGAGGTGGAAGGTTTATGACAACCATCCACATGACCAGATGTCTGGATACTGGATGCCATGAATGCGGGATATGGAGACATTTCTCATGAAGACTGGCAGGGTTGGGTAAGACAATTCCATTCCAAAGATACTTTCCAAGATGCATTGCCAGAGAAGACATAAGATGTGATGTTGATGAGAACTTGTGGCCAAATGCAGGAAATAGGGAGGACTAGAACCCTCATAGTACTGTACATACAGTATGAGTGATCATACTATATGTTGTTGATGTTGATGTTATTATTGCAATGGAATGATAATTACACAAAATCTCACATGGAATCTCAATAATTTTTTTTTGTTTGTTTCTTTTTATTTTCACAAGTGAACTACGGTATGCAAAGACATAGAAAAAACAAATTGCAGCATTTCTGATTCATATAATGAAATACTGATTTATGTGAAAGATCATTCAAATTTCAAACATAAAAGTTCATAATTTATGTACTGCTCCCTGTTGTTAGTGTTTTTAGATTTTAGTGTATGCATGACAATGTATGCTTTCGGATGTATGCTGAGTGAGAATTGTTGCCAGTGTTATAGTTGAACAAGCTTATTTTGAGACATGTATGAAGTGTTTTGGTGGTTTAAGCGAGTATTGGAGGTGATATTAACTGTTTGGCCAAGATTCTTGTTGGTAATGCAGACTGTATGAAGAGTTTTGAAAAAGTGGCTTCAGTATTGATTGATGCTTGTAAGCAATTGAGAAAAACTGTAAGAAAAAAGGCTCCATCTCAAATTGCACATTATGCACTGTACACTTACAGGACGTACTTGAATATGTTACATTGTATTGATGGTCTTAATTAAAGTGTTGGCCTTTTTTATTTCAAACTGCAAAATTCTGTCTGCTGTTTCACATTTCTCAGTGGTTCCAGCATTACTTTTGGGTATTAAAAGTGCACTACATGAAATGGAAAATTCAGTGAGTTGCATTGCACTATTTGAATGTGTTTGTTCAAGTGTAAAAGATGACTGTACGGTATGATCCATAATACTGATGTGTGGTCCATCCAAACCTAGTGGTGTGGACTTTGTTTGTATTGATCTCAGGTGCTGACTGCACCATGTGCGAAAGCAACCCATTTCTGGATCAGGGCCAGACAGCAAATAAGTTGATTGGTCCACAGAAGGGTCAGTTCTAGGGGAGTCAAGGTCTAGAGGAGTCAATGTCAAAAATAGTCCGGTCTAGAGGAGTCCGGTTTGGAGGAATCAGCACTCTGGGGGAATTGGGTCTAGAGGAGTCGGGTCTGGAGGAGTCTGATCTAAGGGAGTTGGGTCTAGAGGAGCTGAGTCTATAGTAGTTGGGTCTAGAGGGGCCGAGTCTATAGTATTTGGGTCTCAAGGAGTCTAGTCTATTGAAATTTGGTCCAGAGGAGTCAGGTCTATGGTAGTTGCATTTAGAGGAAACAGATATAGAGGACTCAAGTCAAGGGAATTTGGATACAGGGGAATCAGGTCTAGGGGAGTCAAGGTCTGGGTTGAAGTCAGCCTAGGTTAAGACAGACAGATAAAGGAATGTCAAGTACAGGACTCCCTCAGACCTGTTTCTTCAAGACTCTACTCGCCTTGTCTCTCTTTGACTATACTTTCCTCAACTTGACCCAACAATCCTTGATGCAGCTCTTCTTGATGCAATAAATCTCAGCCCTGACTGTCCTTGACCCTGACTTCTTCTTAACTGTTTTTTCTGTACTGACTATTCTCAAATCACCTGACCCCCACCTGACTCTGCCATACCTGTCTGTCCTCAACCAGCTTGATTTTCCTCAACCTGAATCATGAACATGCCCTTGTTAGAATCTTCTTGACCCAATCTCCCTCTGTCTGACTCTATTCAGTCCAACTGTCTTTAACTTGACTGATCTTGAACCAACAATCCTTGGCCTTGACCCAAGTAAGCTTGACCCATCTCCACTGAGCTGAATCTTCCTTTCCACTGAGCTGAACTTTCCATGACCTCTCACTTCTAAACCCAACCTGAGTATCCTTGATCCACTTCTTTTTAATCAGCCCAACCTACTGATCCCAACCCCCATCGACCTGACTCTCCTTGTGCTGAGTTTTCTCGACCTGACTGTCTTCAGCTCTCCTCTCCGCTGAGCCGTAATTGGAATTCCTCTCAGTTCTGGTTGAAGGACAGCCAGTGACAGAAAACACACTCCACTGGCAGAGCTGTCAGAGCAACACACGCCCAGACAGACAATGAGCTGTGTGCGTGTGTGTGTGCATGTGTGTGAGTGCATGTGTGTGTGTGTGTGTGTGTGTGTGTGTGTGTGTGCGCGCTATCTGTCAGAAGTGAAATGTTGGCCCTCCACTTTTGAATAGATGAATAGATGAAAACAATTTTAAACTAGTAAAATTATTTAAAACTAAAATTATTTAAACCTATTTTTAAAAAATAACTAAAAAAATGAGGATTGTGGGGAAAGTGACTGGTCCTGACAAATATATTTTTGTAAATTTTTTTTCCTTTCAGTCGCTGAGGTCAAGGTTAGGGATTAGGGTTTAAGGGTTAGGGATTAGGCTTTAGGTCTAGGTAAGTACTACTTAGCTACAGTAATGCAGAGGTCAGTGTAAGATCCTCATAAAAATATTAAAACCAGAATGTGTATGTGTGTGTATGTGTGTGTGTGTGTGTGTGTGTGTGTGTGTGTGTGTGTGAGAGAGAGAGAGAGAGAGAGAGAGAGAGAGAGAGAGAGAGAGAGAAAGAAATATGGGTCAAGTGTCTCAAATCTGGATGAAGTAGGGGTGGAGGGAGCATGAGCACTCTTTAGGGAAGGAATGGATAGCGTTTAATGATTTCAGGGTTTGACACACAGCCAGGCCGAGTTGCTGTGTGCTGTTTTTCCTGCAGTCTGAGTTCATATCTGTCAGAGTCAGTTTGAGAGAAAATGGAGAAAATGTGCGCTGCCAGGCCTCGGAGGAACAACAGCATACACTCTCACACTGGCAGCTTTTCCATGTTATTGTAAATGTAGACGTCTTTGTGGTGTGTGTGTGTGTGTGTGTGTGTGTGTGTGTGTGTGTGTGTGATCATGTTACAAACCCAGACCGAATCCTGCGTGCCCCAATAACCAACATTTTAAAAGTAATGTATTGGAAAGCATGAAGCGTCTCTTTCTGAGCTGGATCTGTCTCAAATCTCTTCATCTATTAAAACAAAAT
>CM074955.1:10137959-10146696 GCA_037577455.1 Pangasius macronema
CTGTGTGCTATGTTCACTGCTTAGCCCTTGTCTATCAAATTAGAGATGCACTGAATGAAAGTTAAAGATTTCTAGCAAGTTTTATTTGAGATTCGCTGTAGCTCCAAATGTTCTGAACACTGTATCTGTAATAGAACCAGACATCTAGAACACACACGCTCCTTTCCACTGGAACCCAGTGCTGGCATGGTTCCTGGTTCATTTCCACCAGCTGAATTTAACCTGTAACTCGAGCCTCGGATTGAGTTCTGTCCAAGGCGCATGGCCAAAACTCTATACTGTGGTTCTCGCTGTGGTTCCATGGTTCCATGTACAGATTAGTGAGACATTTAACCTTTTACCTCCTACCTGTCATCATCAAAAAGGAACCCGAGGAGAACATTACACAGATACACATCAGCAGCAGTTTATAAAGCGGTCCAAGGTTCCTGCTGGTTTTGTGTTTTCCATACAGCTTGGGATCATGATGTGAAATTTCCTGAGGCTGACCTGTGACTGATTCTTAATTATCTGACATTAAAACACACTACAGAGGTCTAATGGTCGCTGATGGCCTCTAACGGTGGTCTCGTTGTAGTAAATGGTTCTTTAATGTTAATTTAATGGACTAAATATTCTTCTGGTCTGTAGCTGATTAAAACTAATCTGTCTGGTGAGGATCATGAATGAATACAACAAATGAAATAAATCAAACACATAATAATACTGAGAATATAAAATACATAGAAACTTGATCAGAGTTATGTGGAATTCAGATGTTTGTGTAGTGATCATGTGATGTAGAATAAAAATGTGACAGCTGACAATTTCCTCTCTTAAAAAAAGAAAGAACTCAACAAACATATTTTTACGGCACACGTTTTGTCTCGATTCAGAGATTTCAGAGGACAATAAGGACTTTAATAGTAATATTTAAATTTATACAAAGCTGGAGGAATATTCTGATTTGGAATTTCTGTTCCGAGTTACAGAAGATTACAGAAATCAGAGTGGAATTTCAGAAGAATCTCATTTTCATCCTGAGCACAAAACGAAAGACAAAAGTCAGAAGTGTGTTTATCTTTTCATTCTGAATCCAATCTACACTACACTCTGTTTTACAACAAAACACACTGAGCAATTTACACACTCAGCTTTAACAGAGAAATGATGAAAAGAGATTCAAACTCTAAAGATGTTTGACTAATAGAAAGAGGTGAAAAATAAATAAAATCTGCAGGGAAAAAAAAGTAGTTTTCCTCTTGGGGACCAGCTAAATGTCCCCACAAGGTCAAAACTGACAGATATTCCTATCCTTGTGAGGATATTTGGTCCTGTCCACACACACACACACACACACACACACACACACACACACACACACACACACACACACACACACACACACACAGCTGGATCAGCAAACATTGTGTTTTCTCAGTAGAATTGTGTTCATGTGTAAGTGGATTATGATGATGAATTCTAACACACAAATAAAGAGCTGGAAACCACACACACACACACACACACACACACACACACACACACACACAGAGAGAGTTTACATTCCCACTCATACACTCACTCTTTTCCCGTAACTCCTCTCTGAAAAAAAAAGAAAAAAGAAAAAAATGCAAGGTTTGAGAAATGAGTTCCACTGTAAACGCAGTGTGTGAAATGAAACAGAACTGGAGAACCGGAGAACCGGAGAGCTCTCTGCAGAACACAAATAAACTCTACACGTTCACATTCGGCTCACACGCTCAGAAAAATGGGAAAAGTGTTTCATGCAAATCAAAACTATTTCCATTCCATTATTACCATTCTCATTTAAAGTTCTTGTTTTAAGGATAGATAGATAGATAGATAGATAGATAGATAGATAGATAGATAGATAGATAGATAGATAGATAGATAGATAGATCAAAATGTTTAAATCTGTGAAATAAAATTATTTTCTTTGAATTTCACTCTACACTTTCGTCTACGTCCCATCATGCCACCATAGTGCACTTACACCACAGAAGGAGGATTACTGTTTTTCTCCACACTATAAATCACACACAGTGTATGTGCATGTGTGTGTGCATGTGTGTGTGTTTGTGTGTGTGTGTGTGTGTGTGTGTGTGTGTGTGTGTGTGAATAAATCAATGTGAACACTGAGTGAAATACGTTTAAAAATGTTTCACTCAACATTTCTCAAAAGCAGTTATTCATTTCATGCAACATTTAATATTTTTGGATAATTTGCTTTTTCATTCAGATAAACAAAGCAGTAAAACACACACACACACATACATACACACACACACACACACACACACACACACACACACACACACACACACACACACACACAAACTTCTAATGTTACAGATGGCAGCGTCTGTGCTGAGTGAAGAAACTCTTTGAGAAATTTCCATAAACAGTAAAAGCATAATTAATTATGTAAACTGGAAAATATTTTAAAGATAAAAACAGCATAGACTCTTCACTGAGGAATTATTATTATTATTATTATTATTATTATTATTATTATGACTGCACCATTGCTGTCTTACACACACTGATTATTTTATTTTTATTCTCTGTCTTTTCAGTAGCGTATATCTGTATGAAGTACACTGCCCTTGGTTATTTGCATAAACTCCGCCCATCGTTAATCAGAAGCTTTGATGAATGCTTGTAGCCTGTGACATCAACAGACTCATGAAAAAGAGAAGGCGGGGCTTGTAATAATTATTCATTATTTGAATTAACTGAACAGTTTGCACTGAGCATCCCTGTTTATACAAAACACAATTTCAGCGCTTTAGAAAAATTTTAAATGCTTTCTTTTAATAATAAAAACATTTTTAAAATTCAGATTTGTTGTACCTGTTTGTGCTGTTATCATGTGCATTACTGTTTGATGCTACTTAAGAGTAAAAACCCTGCAGAGCGACAGTTCCATCATTCACTCCCTCTGTAAATGTGCTTAAATGGAGAAATCGTCACGTCTGTTTAGGGACAAAACTGCAGGTGGTTGCCGTGCTACATGCTTTCAAACAGGAAGTGCTGTGTCCTTCATTTACAGAATCCATGTTAATCAGATAACTTAAAAAAAAAAAAAACAGATTTTGGTAATAAATCAGCAGCGTGGTGCGACCCACATCAGTAAAAAATAAATAAATAAATATATTTAAGTCACTTTTGTTCTGACAATAAACCACTAATGATGAAGGATGAAGGCAAGATGAAGTGTATGCTTGGCATGGTCTTTGATTTCTGTGCTGTCATTGTTGTGTTATATGTTGCAGTGTGTATCCGTAATGTAAACAGCACATGGGTGATATTTCAGTCTGTAGGTCTGTTGCAGCAGTGCTACTCTGGTTTTGGTTAAAATCTACACTTTTTAATGGCCACAGAGCATAGAAGTGAAAATCTCACTGGATTAACTGACTTTATATTATCATAATATGTACAGCACTAATGCATGTTTATAATATTTACACATATTTACACATTATTTTAACTTAAAAATAATTTATTTTGAACGCTCCAGGTCCTGACATGCAACAGCTGCTTTGTGTGTTAAATGGTCTTGAAATTCTCATGAAAATATTACACAATACATGAACCCAAATTTATGTGATGCAGGTTTGAGTGCACGTGTTGGATGCCGGTTGGATGTAACAGCGGAGATGAGGTGGGTGATTTTGATACGCTGTTGTTGATTTTGATACGCAGTTTGATGCACAAGCTCAGTCCTCTCATTAGAGTGCATATAAACCTGCATATAAACACTCTTACACACAGGTAGGCCTGTAATTTCTACTAATTACTAGGAGGGTTGTGAGAATTCTGGACCTTTAAATTGGGGTCACTGGCTAAAGAAAATCTTCGAGAAGCCCTGTTGTAATCTCTTAAGTCTGTTCTTCACAAAGAAGCTGTAAGTGAATTTGTCGTCATTTCAGATGGAGATTAACTTCTCAAATAAGTGAAAGCACTGAGATGAAACGCAGAAAATGAAGTCATTTGGAAATTAAATGAATTAAGAGGAAAGTAAACACGCTGACTAATTCCATTTCCCTCTATACTGTCCTTAAGGAGCCAATTGCTTCCTTTAATTAACCACTGGAATGAGAGGAGAGCTCTCTCTCTCTTTCTCTCTCTCTGTGTGTGTGTGTGTGTGTGTGTGTGTGTGTGAGCTGTCACATTTGGCCCGTTTTCTCCTCACTCTTGTGTAATGTGTCTTTGTCGTCCCTCACAGGGACAAACCGAGATGGTGTTTAATGCAGAAAGTGCAACTTCCTGTGTGTAAAGGTTCAAAGAGAAGTCGTAGTATGTCGTCACGCATCAATGCCCCATCAGTCCACACACACACACACACACACACACACACACACACACACACACACACACACACACACACACACAGTTATATTCTTCTCATGCTTTGTTTCTCGGTTTAAACTGTATTGGAAACACAGCCGGCCATCTCCGAGGCAACTGAATGGACAGGATGTGTTCAAAAAACATCACTATGATGAATCACTCCATCAGTCACAACCCTGCAACACACACAAACACAGACGTGACACACACTCAAGACTTTTTAACCCTCCTGTAGTGTGTACTTCTTAGTGTTGGTTTTGATTTTACAGAAATACTGATAATAATGGAGACCTAAAAACCTCTATGTAGGGCACAGGGAATATGACATAGGGAATTTCTTTCTTAACTCATTATTTTTGGATCTCTCCCTCTGACCTGAGCAGGAGCTGAAGGGTTAATTGTCAGACACTGCACCCTAAGGGGAGAAAGAGACAGAAAGAGACAGACAGAGAGAGTGAAACAGACAGAGAGTGAGACAGAGACAAAGGAAGAGACAAGATAGACGAGAGAGAGAGAGAGAGAGAGAGAGAGAGAGAGAGAGAGAGAGAAGATGAGCTGAGAGAGGAAGCAGCTGAGATGTTGCCAATAGGGTGTGAAATTCCAGCAGAGACCTCAATCTGGCCGGAGACGCGTCAGTGTGTCTGCATGCGTGAGCACACACACACACACACACACACACACACACACACACACACACACACACACTGTGTGTGTTCCTGTTACGTATCTGAGAGAGTCAGACGCCTATGATCTGTGAGATACACTATGTATTAGTTTGATGCTGTAGAGAATCTCTTTTAATTATTTCTGTGTAAAGACCAAATACCACACACACACTGCACACACATGACACCACACACACCCCGGTCCACACACACATGACACCATACACACCCATACTGCATGCACATGACACCACACACATCACCTGCCACACATACAACACGCCCCACTCTGCACGTCTGTGACACTGCACACAGTTCATTTCCTGTTTCAGAGCTTAGGAACTATTAGGGGTGGAGCTTGTTGTAAAGAATACCTCTGATTGGTCAAACACAGCCTTTGCAGAATGATTGACAGTCTACCAGCCATACTGCCAGTATTAAAGATCTGTGTTTAACTAACAAGTGTGTTTTATACCAAATGCACTCACACACACACACACACACACACACACACACACACAGGCAGATTATTATGGGATCAGTGTGTGCAATATACTCAGTGTATTATGTTTAAAAATGAAATGAATCACACTGAGTTTTTATTAAAGTCCATCTCTCGTGGATTAACACACCATTACAGAGAGGAAGTGTGTGTATGTGTGTGTGGTGTGGGTGTGTTATAAACCTCTGCTCATGCTCAAAATAGCTTTCTTTCTTTCTTTCTTTCTTTCTTTCTTTCTTTCTTTCTTTCTTTCTTTCTTTCTTTCTTTCTTTTACTTTGTTTCATTCTTTTCCTCATCTTCCTAATTCTGTCCTTCTCCTTTTCTTTCACCTTTCTTTTTTATTTTTATGTTACTTTATTATTTCCTTCTCTCTCTCTCTTGGAGTCTTTATCTCTGTCTCTCTTTATCTCTCTCACTCTTAGACAGTGATAATAATCATTAATAATAATTCAGGGTCATTGTGTGATGTTTTTGCTGTAGAGATTACACTCCTGGAGGGCAAAGAGCTTGAGTATCTCTCATTCATTTAAAGTCAAATAAATATCGATTAATTAGCTTTATTATCAGAGTTTAGCCTCGAGCTGGACACACACACACACACACAGACACTCACACACACACACACACACACACATACAGAGAGAGAGAGAGAGAGAGAGAGAGAGAGATATGTTAGATGAAAGAAGTGATTTGTTTCATCAAGTGTGAATTTAATTTGCAGATGATTATTGTGTAAGAGAGAAACACCTCTCTGCCCCAAGCACAAAGCCCCTCCCACTTTCATTTATCAGAGAGAGTGAGACAGAGAGTGAGACAGAGAGTGAGACAGATGGGAGAGAAGAAGTGACCTTGATAACTCCATTTTTAACCCTCAGCTCTCTTTGCTTGCACACAGGAGACAGCAATATGAACTCCAGAGAGAGGAATTTAAAGTAGATCACTTGTTCTACTTCAGATGTGATGATGTAGATAAGGTGGGAAAGGGGGCGGGGTCATAATTCTCACTGTAGCTGATCAGGATGTATTTGTATTTTATATAATCCTAACTCCCCTCAACCATAACCCCGCCCCAGAAATTAACCAACACTGGTGTCATTAAGACTTGGAATTAATGATTATATATACACACAAAAAAATTATCTTCTGAATCCCTCTCGTACATGTCATGTTTCATATCACTAACATACTCCAGGATGAATCATGAGTATCTCTCTCTCTCTCTCTCTCTCTCTCTCTCTCTCTCACACACACACACACACACACACACACACACACAACTGAACTGAAAGAAGCACAATTGAAAGGGTTATTGTTCCAATAAAACTGTACATCTGTAAATGTGTAAATCTGTGTGTGTGTGTGTTCAGCACCTGTGTGTTACAGTAAACACAGCTGGCCATGTTAACAACTGCACCATGACATCATTTGTTGATGTTTTCTGTTGGTACCTTGGGACATATGGTATGTTTTAGTGTATGTGCATGTGTGTGTGTGTGTGACAGTGTAAGACAGTTACCTCCTCTGGATGGAATCTTGCTCTCCCTGTGGCTCCATGTTAAAACTTGCATGAGTGAGAGTTACAGGACACACACATACACACACACACACACACACACACACACATATATATATATATATATATTTATATGAACTGCAGGAGATGAACTGCATTACAGTAAGGGCCAACAGTCCGAGAGTACTGTGGAGAAGTGTGTTTACTTCCTGTATGTAACTTCCTGTCTGTCTGTCTGTCTGTCTGTCTATATGTCTCTCTCTCTCTCTCTCTCTCTCTCTCTTTCTCTCTCTCTCTGTGTGTCTCTTTTTTCTCTCTGTCTGATTAAAATATAAACACTTGCTTAGTCCAAATTCTCGGCAATGCTGAGCGTTCATTAACTCCATTAACCATTTTAAACTTTTCATAATATTAATTCATTTGCCTGATACATTTTATAAACTCCAGAATGGTTCCATCAGAATGGTTGAACATCAAACTACAGTGTGTTCATTTCCTGGGCTGTGTTCAAATCTCTCCCTATTCCTTACACCAAAGAATCATGTACACTATGTAGTGCACTAATGCAGAGTAAATTAGACCAGAGAGATGTTCACTCAGACCTGTTTAGAATTTAGAGCTATAACACTGTAGTGAGCAATATTATATAAAGGCAATATTAAATACATAAATATGACACACTAAATATGAGTTTTCAGATGATGATTTGTAACCTCTTGTCTTTCAAACCGCAGGCACATTTTGTTTATAGGAGTTAACAATATCATGGAAATGATTTCATTAATTCAACAACTTAAAATAGAGAACTAAAAGTATGATCAAATCTCCTACATCCCAAACACACACACACACACACACACACACACACACATTATGATTTTTTTCATGACTTCATTAAATTGTGATCAATTGTAACTGTTGGAGCATGATATAAAAAATACAATATAAAATAACAGGATGCGCTGGATCAAGTTCTGAATAATAGTGTGGAAGCCATATTGTTCATTAATGACTAGGACTATACACGCAGTAATATACTGGCAATATACCAGACTCCTATTAGATTTATTCCAATGCTTGCCATCTTCTCATATATATCATCATATTAGTCTTTTTATTTTCCATTTTAAAATTGTCTCTTTGTTTTATGCTACAGCGTATTACATTTGACAGGTCCTGTTGTCTCTGTCAGGATCATTTTTATTGATCGGCGCTGATGATGAAGTGATGATACATCAGGGATTTATGTCAGCGCTGTTCTGGCATAGCTTGTGATGGACAAAACACCTAAACAGGAAATAGGAGACATATTTGGGATGACCAGATATCACTGGAGACTCTGGTTCCTATTACACGCTCCTGCATGGTCTGGGAATTGTGGGTGGTTTGATCACACACATACACACACACACACACACACACACACACACACACACACACACACACACGTACTTAAGAGTTTGTGTTAGAAGTAGCTCAAACAAATTTAAACCAGGTGCATTTGTGGTTAGCAGTAAAAAAAAAAAGTAGCCAAGGTGATTGAACATTAAACAGAGCCAATCGTGGTTTGGAGTTATCAGAGGGAAGAAGCCATTAGAAGAATAGAGCCACCAGATGGGCTGAGTCGTTGGAGGGTTGGAGCCATAAGATGGGAGGAATAATCAGAGTTCAAGGGTTGGTGCCATCACAGGAGTGGACCC
>CM074955.1:10152238-10164738 GCA_037577455.1 Pangasius macronema
CAGCAGCTCTCAGGGGTGCATTTGTTTAATTCTTGCTCATTTTCTGACCAATGATTTATTGTTAAGACCATTAAAACTTAATGTTTCCCCTTTCTTGCCCAGGAGTGTATGTATTATATATTTTTGGATAATTGTGCAGTTGTTCAGTTATTTTTTTATTAATATATTTATTATTAATAATATTTGGCAACTCCATCACTGAACAAACATTCCAATAAAGCCCAAGTTGAACTTGAAATTGGGGGGCAAGTAGCATGTGTGTGTGTGTGTGTGTGTGTGTGTGTGTGTAAGTTTGTGAAATTTCCATATGGCAATAAAACGTCTGCCACTTTAGTTATTGAGTTTCTAATGCATGCCAGGTGTGTGTGTGTGTGTGTGTGTGTGTGTGTGTGCTTCTATAAAACTCTCCGTAGCCTGATTTTTTTTTTCTTCAGTGGGCGTTTTAGTGAAACAATCTGACCACGTTACAGAAACCAGAACCACAACGACACAACAGCCGTCTCAGTTTCCGTTTCATAAAATCCAATAATAATCACATAAATTCACTCAAATCTAATCTCAGTAACTAAATAAATCCCCTGGAAAGGAGAATAAAAGGTTTTGTTGAGTATTACACTTCACTGGATCATTTCTGATGTGTACTTTGTTATTTATTTGAATTATGTGGGCGGTGATGGTGTGTGTGAAGCTGTTTCAGAATGTTAACGTCATTTCTGTCCAGATAAAACCAAAATACAGACTTTAAATCAAAATGAATAAAAACTATCTAACTAACTATCTAAATAACTAATAATCCTCTGGGACGTGTATTTATTCATTTATTTATTCATATACATTACATTTGATGAAATATATGTATCATTTTATTTATTAAAATCTCAAGAAATTATGTAGAATGAAATCAGTCAACAACTCACAAGATGGAAATCATGAAAAATGAAGAAGAAGAAGAAGAAGAAGAAGAATACAAATTCATTTTTTTATTTATTTTTTTAAATTATGAGACGTCATGTTATGATTTAACCCTAAAAAATTGTTATAATTAATTTGACCCTAACTTACAATAAAAAGAATACATAATATACATACTGTACAGTATATATATATATATATATATATATATATATATATATATATACACACACACACACATATAATCTATAACTATAACATATAACGTAATTTGTAATTCTATTCTATGTAATTCTGTGTGTGTGTGTGTGTGTGTGTGTGTGTGTGTGAAAGGAAGTGAAACAGACATGAGGAAAACTGAATTTCACCCTGGAGTGTCAACCAAAACACAAAGGAAAGTTGGAGGCTGTTCCGCTTCCGTCCTCACCTCAGGAGAAGCACGAGAAAGCGAACTCACGCTTATCTAAAAGTTTTGGCACCCTTCTGCCATTAGGGGGAAAAAAGACCACAATGGCGCAGACCTGATGTGGATGGACGGAGGTTTATTCTAATTCTATGTATTAAAAGCAGGTATAAATTAAACCTTAAACTCCACCTGATTGTTAATGTCACACATTATTATAAGTTAAAAGTCATTTTAAATTTAAAATTCACAGTATGATTAAAATTCTACGTTTGCATCATGACAGTATGATTTTATGATTTAAAATCCAGAAGAAATTCACTTAAAATCACCTTTAATAACTTACAGCCCTTTTACAGGTCTTTCCCACAATCCTCTGCTGCAATGGCAGTTGTTAACAATAGTTTATTTATTATGGGGTTCATGATTTTATTTAGGCACAGAAGTGGAAGTCACAACACACTATTATCAAAATTATTGCATTTATGATTGTGTTCCTGTTACTCTGTTGGATTTTTCATTGTATTTATATTTACAGTGTTAAGCAGATGTTCTAATACAAAGTGATTTACCAGAGTGCTGTATAATAACTATCAAAAACATCCTCGTGCTAGTACACATAGCTCAGGGTGTAAGAGTACTGCTGAGCTAAATCCCTGTTAGACATGAGTTACTGGCGTTTGTCTTGTCACTTGATTGTGGTTTAATCCAATCCACAGATCTGTTGGTAGAAATTTCAGGAATAAAACTCTTTCTCACGCTAATAAATAATCAAAATATTACAGTACACATTTAAATAATGAGTCCAATATTTGATTAATTGAATTATGTTCATAAAATAAATCTCTTTTAAGGTGTATTGAGTTTACAGTTAAAGGTGTGCTGGATTGCAAACTGTTTGAGAACCTCTGATATAAATGATATATTGGGTTGATTTTAAATCATATTGAAGACAAGAGCTAACTGGGGAAAAATGAGTAATTAAACATTCAAGAAATAAAACAAAAGATGTACATGATACAGTAAAAAACTCCATTATATAGAAATCAATAATATAAGCAGAAATATTTTAAACATGTTTATATAAAACATTACATTCTGACCCCTGGAATGTTCACATTCATCCAAAAGGGTGACATTATGAATACATCAATACATAAATCATACAAATTAACAACACAATAATAATATAAACAATAATAACATACTTTTACATGTGTAAAATCTATTTATATTTCTTCAGCCAGTATCCTTATACAGTGTATATTTACTTACATGCTATTGATGAGTTCAGTTTAAATCCATTTTGTTTTCTCTGTCCCTCTAAACTGGACTTTATTTCTCCTCCAGCTGTGTCTCTGTCTCTGTATGAACACATCTGTCCACAGTGTGAGGGAAAAAAGTTCACTTTAATCCACAAACACGAAAACAAAGAGGCACTTCAGAGAATCGCGAATATCCGGGTTGCCAGAGTGGATATTTTACCACAACTAAAATCGTATAAAGGTATTTAAATAAAGTATATTGAATTGAAAATAAGAATTCAAAAGTATTAGATATATAATTGTTTTATTTTAATATAATGTGTGATACTATGGGATGTTTTGTAGTATTTTTTTATATATATGATTATGGAAACGGAGCAAAAAATAAATTGATATATGTATGTTAAAGTCGGTATTTTGTGCAGCCCAATCTGGCAACCCTGTAGTGATGTTTCCGCTAGGAGGCGCTGTGACACTACAGACAGGAAAAGCTCGGGTTGCCAGATTGCATTACGTGTTAAATTACTCTAGATTCGTAGAAAGTGAGAAGGTTCTAATTCTCTGAAGTGTTACTCAGCTTGCTCCACTAGGGGAACCTTAAAAGATTTGTGCAGAACCCGGACACAGATGGGTTCTCTTTCAGAAAACATGATGCAAGCAGAGACGGTTTATAACGATAGAACTATTAACCACACGAAGAACCCTTGAGGAACAATTTTCCCAAATTAAAAAGTGTACCCAGTCAGTGCGCTTTTAAAGTAAAAATCAAGTCAGAGGTTAAAAGGATCAATCTGGCAACCCAGAGGGGGCAGTATTAGCACCTCTCTCTCTACCTCTCTCACTATTCTGAGTCTGGCTCGCGCAAGGTTGAGTTCAGTCAGATGAGCGCGCGCAGTGGAGAGAGAGCACCGCATCACACCGCACCGCACCGCTCACGCGCTCAGGGGATTTTTAACACAGTGTGTGTGGGACTGCGGGTGTATGTGTGAGACTTGTGCCATGATGTGTGTGCATGCGCGTGCGTGCTTCTGTACCGAGAGAGAGCGTGTGTGTGAAGAGCGCGAGCGCTTATTCCGATCCTGACCCAGCCGCGCACACACTTAACTCACGCACGCATACACACACCGGACCGGAGACACGGAGATAACTCACACACTTACACACACACAGAGGCTCCAAGATTTTTCCCTGACCCGCGGACACAGAGAGCGCGCGACAGGAACAGTGGAGGAGTCATTCCCGGGATGAGTTCCTCGCGCTAGAGCGCTCCGGGAATTGTACTGGATTGAATGAGGAGTGCTTGAGGAAGATCCCAGAGCGCGCGCTCAGGAGTCCAGTCTGGTGTTCTGGCATTTTCACAGGTTTAAATTTTGGGAATTAATAAAGAGCGCTCGCGCTGCTTCCTGTACGAACTATAACAGAGAATAACTATTTATAACTCCTTATAACTCATCTGCACGAGACTTTGGGATTACAGGATCATTTCAGATTTGCCTTACTTCATTTTTTTTGTCCCGGTTTATGGAGGTTTTGTCCCGGACTAAAGCTGCAGGACTGTAGGTTCGGCTGTTCCCCCGCTGCTCTTCTCCACGACTCATAAATGGATTATTGGCTGATTTTGTGCGGCTTTTTGCTGCGCGTGACTTCCGCTGTGGAAGGTAAAAACTCTCACTGTATTTCCGCTTTATATTTCATTTTTGAATCCAGTGAATTATTCCACTGTTATTTCTATTTCTGTGTGTGTGTGTGTGTGTGTGTGTGTGTGTGTGTGTGTGATATGAGCTGTGAGGATTTCATGCGAGCACACCTCTGACTACTAGTTATTATTATTATTATTATTATTATTATTATTATTTCAATGTTTGTCATTTAAAATGTATACATTGCATGTGTTATACAGATGCTGATTTATTTAAATTATGCAAAACAAACACACACACACTCAGACAAACAGGTCTGTGTATTTCTCTTCTTTTTTGCATATATCATCTTATCTCATCTTTTAATTCTAATGAAGTGGAAATGAGTGTCTCCTTTCCAAACACACACACACACACACACACACACACACACACACACACACACGCACACACACACACACAGATGGGGAGTGGGGTGGGGGCTGCATTTGCCATTGATTTCTGTGAAACTTATTTACTCTTTATAATACATTCTGTAGTTTGAAACTGTAATGCAGTGTTATGTCACTCTTATGCGGTGTGTGTGTGTGTGTGTGTGTGTGTGATTAGTGTAAAGACCTACAGTAACACACTCTGTACACTAAAAATCACTAGGATCCACTAAAAACCTTTTGAAGAGATTTCTATAGAGATCAGAACCTTTCTATTCGATCCGATTTGTCATTCAGGTGTCAGAGAAGCTCGTGTTCGTGTTCGAGCCTCTCCGTGAGAATTCCTCCAAACTGAAAGATTTTACACAACGATTTTCTTTTCTTCTCTACGTCACACTTTCTCCTCCACTGCCACCTCGCTCAGGCCTTTTCCCCTGTAATTTATTCCAGTTTAATCTGTGATGATTGTTATATTTCAGATAAATACGTCGTGTGTGTCTGTGTGTGTGTGTTTGTGTGTATTAACTCTAACATCATCACACTTTCTCCACTTTCACACACACACGTCTTTATTTATCATTTATTCCTGTTTAAATGATTTCCTTTGGATAAGTGCTTGCTATGGGTATGAGTATAGTATGATAACACTGTAACACACTTCTCCCTGTCAGACACTTTTCCTTTCCAGTCCTGTGTGTGTTTCTTAAAATCTGTCCCTCTTTAATTCAGGCTTCTTTTTCTTATTAATTAAGTAAAAATATATTTGAATATGATTTACATACAACCAATTCGTGTTTGATTATCGATCGATCGATTGATTTTTTTAACTACATATTTTTTACATTTATTTATTTATTTTTTATTGAAAATAAGATCCTAATAGATCAGCACAGTAACACACTCCATAGGTCACACTTTCTCTGCGTTAATCCCGAGCTCAGTGTTTACAGGTTTATTTTCGACAGTTAAATCCATATAAGGCAGGATTATTATAGTTCCTGTATGAATGATGTGAGATTACTTATCATCTGAGGAATACATCCTGTATAATTCAGCCTTACATGGTGCTGTGTTTTATTCCACTTTTTACTCTTTATCTTATCTTTTCATGCTGATTAAGGGGAAATGGGTTCAGTCCCAAATCTCTCACACACGTCTTTGTTCTTTCACACGGCCACAAGCTGATATAGACTAATATATCTTTTTATGACTTACTCCTGTGTGATCGACTTATTTGCGATGAAAAAGTCCTGTGTGAGGAGTATAATAGTCTACAATAATGCAGTGATTAACTCTGTGCCACGTTTTGACCTTTACATTCTCATTCTCGCTCACTTCTATTTTTCATTTTAATAACTACGTTGTGTATAACATGGGAGCGTTCTACATGATCATGTTTAACTATCTTTTTTTTTTAAATGAGGCCTGTTCCAAATACCCAACTCACAAAACACACACACACACACACACACACACACACACACACACACACACACACACACACACGTTCTGATGTTCAGACCAGAGTGTGCTCCTGTGCCTGCGGTATCATTTATTATCCTGTGTAATTGATGTTAATTGATTAATTTAGTTAAAGACAGTGACACACACTTTCTGCTTATTCAGTTCTGTTTATTGCTGACTGATACACTCTGCGCTGACTGGTACACTCCACTCTGTTGCTATATTCATTAATATGTTAATGTATTTATCACACTTTCATAATTTCCCATAAGAGCATTTTCATTAAATTAAACACTGGAGTGCTCAGTCTTAAGTCAGCTATTTATTTATTTATTTATTTATTTACTCACTCACTCTGGACCTTGGTTGCATTATGAACGGTAAAATGCTTTCTTATGTGTATACAGAGTAGATTGTAATCCACTTTTAGTGCCTTGTTCTTGGTGACCGTCACTACGAGGCTGTACCTGACACACACACACACACACGCACACATGGACTCATTTACACACATCGTATTTCACGTTTCACACTCACATCACACTTTAACGCACGTTCAATGATTCTCTTCTACAGAACAGTGCTTTATTTATGCATATGGAAGTTTATTTAGGATAATTTCTTTTTGCTGATTTAAAGTTTAATTTATATAGCTAGTGCATTTCTCAAACTCAAGGTCACTTTATAATTTTGGGAAAAGAAACCCAGAGACAAGGAATCGTGATCTTACGCAGATAATGAAATCTCCATGAAGCCTCTGGAAAGGATCCAGAGCAGGCAGTTTCCATGAATGATTTTTTAAGAATTGTATTTAGATCATTATTAATAATCAAGTCAGACTTTTTGTTACTCGTTGGTGAAGCTATACGAATCTGAAAGTTGATGATACACACTAAAATGAGATTTGACAACAGATAAGTCGTCTCACACGGCGTGTGCTTTTATGATCAGATACTTATGAAATGATTGAATTAGTATTGCTAGAATATTCCTTTATTAGATGTCATTTTGTGATCTCATATATATATATATGTGTGTGTGTGTGTGTGTGTGTGTCTGTGTGCGTGTGTGTATAAGATGAAAAGAAGTGAAGTGGGTGTGATTAATTATGTTAATTACACAACAACAGTATGAAGTTTTAAAGTAAATCCAAATGCAGTTTTTTGTCTCTAGCAAATAAACGTAAACACTAAATTATCAGTTTCAGATTTTTCACGTTCTGGATTTTTCTTCTACATATCAGTAAATTTAGACTCCAGATTGCTATCAGTTTCACATCACGTGTGTGTTATTTTTTTTCACGCGTCTGTGCTGAAGTTAAAAGAGCAGACATTTTGAACGTTCTCTCTGAGCTCGTGCTGTACAAACCTCACAAACTACAAACTCTTTCCCATCACACGGCTCATTTATAAAAGCATGTGTGCAGCGTTCGAGCTCTTTTACACCAGTCCAGACGCATTTTGTGTCTTTATCAGTGAAGCTGGAGTCGAAATTATTATCTGCTCCATTTACTTATCACATTTCACATGGAGCCATCTGCTGCATTTTATTACTGAATTTCTTATTACGTGTCATTTCCTGATTTTGTGCATCTGATACAGTTTAGATGATTAGATAGATTGATTATTAAATTTGAAGGTGGTTTGTGCTTTAAATGAAATTTTGAAGTAAATTGAAATGTTTTCTTTTGGGTATTGTGTGGCGCAGATCTTTCTGAACTGAGCGTATGCACTAGAATTCATTAGAATGCATTTTGTATTGAACGTATATTTAATTCTAATGTAAATGAGTTAGAGGAGAGTTATTTATCATCCTTTTGCCGAGCTGGTGGAGGAATATTAAGAACTATTGCAGTTTCTTTATTAAACTAAACGTTACATCTGCTGTAGTGTGTACGTTACACAGTTTTGAGAGGAGCCGTCTGCACAGGCCGTATGCTCGAGCAGTGAGACGAAGTCTGTCTCGTTAAGACGGCAGCGTGAGGAAAGCTGTCTGATAAAAGTCCTTATTTTGGACACATTATTGAAAATGTTTTCAAAAATTCCATAATATGATCATTGTTTTAGATTTTATCATGGGAATAAGTACTACTATAATTAAATGATTAAATGATAGAATAATAGGACTGCCTTTATACATATGAAAGAAGCTGCAGGGATCTGTGTCCTTATCTCTTATCTGGGAAGGTGTTATTACTTACCCCATGATAGTTTTATCCCTTATCCCAGGACAGAGTTTTGTCCCTTATTTGGGACAATTTTATCGCTTTGTGCTGGAAAGTTTTTATCCTTTATCTGGTATAATTTTATTTCTTATTCCAGGACTGTTTTATCTTTTTTTTTTCTTTGGGAAAATTTTAACCCTTATCCTGGAACAGTTGTATTTGCTTATCCTGGGACATATTGTATCTCTTATCCCAGAAAAGGTTTTATATCTTATCCCAGGAGAGTTTTATCCCTTATACTGGGAAGGTTTTATCTGGGGAATTACTATGAAGTAATCCCTATGCTGATACAGATGTTATTCTTTATTTTGGGACAGATTTATCTCTATCCTGGGACAGATGTTATCCCTATCCTGGGACAGATTTTATCCCTTATCCCGGGACAGTTTTATCCCTATCCTGGGATAGATGTTATTCCTTATTCCGGGACAGTTTTATTTCTATTCTGGGACAGATGTTATCCTTTATCCTGGGACAGATGTTATCCTTTATCCCGAGGCATTTTTATCCCTATGCTGGGACAGATGTTATCTCTTATTCCGGGACAGTTTTATCCCTATCCTGGGACAGGTGTTATTCCTTATCCTGGAAAAGTTTTATCCCTGATAGTAGGATAGTTCTGATAAAAAAAAAAGTTATACTCATTATAATCATGAGAAATCTCTAATATCCACAAATGCCCAGTGAAAATAAGTGATGTGTGTAAAACTTCTAAAAAGTAAGTTTTGTTTAGAAACTTGAGTAAACACACACATACATTAAAGACATAAAATAAATATTATAATAGTCATTAAAACATTAATATCACTTATTCAATTAATAATCATTGTAATACGATATGTTTATTATTGTAGGTTGTTAATCTCTCTCTCTCTCACACACACACACACACACACACACACACACACACACACACACACACACACACTTTCTCTATAAACGCAGTCTTTATAAACAGATGATTTGACCTCTTCACTTTTATTGCTGGATAATAAACGAGTGCAGAGACATCACTCACAGTTTACTGCTCTAATTAAACATCAGCACTGAGAGACAGGGAGAGAGAGAGAGAGAGAGACGGAGAGAAAGAGACAAGTTTACTCTACATTTTAATACAGACCCACAGTGTAAATAAAACTGGTAATGCCACACAATTACATGAACACTGTTTGCGTGAGTGTGTGTGGGTGCGTGTGAGAGAGTGCATGTTGAACAGATGTCCACTGAGTGCAGTCGGCCATATAGGGGCTACAAGACCCAGTCATGTGACCTCTGACCACACTCACAAACAAACAACACACACTCCGTTTCAGGCTGCTAGCTCAGTGCTATAACAGGAGCACCAGTGAGTGGTTTAGCGTCTGCATGCGAAGCCACTGTACTAGTGTACTAGATAGTATTGTAGCCTACTCTGGTGAAGAGCTGCCCTGAGACATTGTTTAGCACATTAGTAGGTATTTGGGACACAGCCACAGGCAGTGAAATGAAAAGGGTTCTAAACGCTGCGAGCTAGGTTACATTACTTGCTAAAGCTGCTGCTAGTGTGTAACAGATACACACTACTGTGTACAGTGGAGTGGCAGTTTAGAACACAGACATGTGACATTCTGTGATTGGCTGGCCCTGTTTTGATTACATCATTTTGTTGCTTCAAACAAAATTCACCATTTTATGTGAGCACTGTGTGTTCGAAATAAGCAACTCAGCTAATCGTGTGTGTGTGTGTGTGTGATCTGAATGCACAACTTGCCTTTTTCAGCTTTTTACCACTCTGAACTGGCAAAAATCCTTGTGCTGTGTGTGTGTGTGTGTGTGTGTGTGTGTGTGTGTGTGTGTGTGTGTGTGTGTGTGTGTGAGAGAGAGAGAGACCACCCGAGCAGAACGACAGAGACAGATAGGGAATAAAGACAGAGAAAGAGAGAAGGAGAGACAGAGAGAGGTGGGTGTCAGAGTGAGATGGGTGTTTTGTTTTTGTTTTTTTTGGGGGGGGGTGAGACGGGAAGTTTACAGAGTGAGATGGGTAGTGTTGGGTGTGAGAAGGTTTGAGGAGTGAGACGCGTGTTTTGGAGTGTGAGACGGGAGGTCTAGGGAGTGAGACAGGTAGTTTTGGGTGTGAGAAGATTTGAGGAGTGAGACGCGTGTTTTGGAGTGTGAGACGGGAGGTTTAGAGAGTGAGACGGGTAGTTTTGGGTTTGAGAAGGTTGGTTTGAGGAATGAGACGGGTGGTTTAGAGAGTGAGACGGGTAGTTTTGGGTTTGAGAAGGATGGTTTGAGGAATGAGACGGGTGGTTTAGAGAGTGAGATGGGTAGTTTGGGAACTGAGATGGATGGGTTTGGGAGTTTGGGGAATGAGGTGACAGTTTCATGGCCACACAGTCTCACTCTGGGGGTGTCTCATATTTTTCAAGTTTTGATATGTGGATTTTCAGAGTGGTGTGTGTTAGTAACAGCAGGCATGTGCTTATATACTGTCTATCTGAGTTTGATTCATTATAATACACACTATATTTTATTTTACTCACCTGCTCAGTGTAAGTGCAGTGATCAGTGTTAATTTCAGGTGGAAATATCACAATGTAGTGATTTATCGATAAATCGTCCCAGACTTTTACTCTGACTCAGTTACAACTTAGCCGATACAGTGAAGTCTGAAAGAAAACAGAACTTAAGCAGGAACATGTGGTTTTCCCCCTGTGGACCTGCACACACACACACACACACACATACACACACACACACACACACACACTCACACACACACACACAGAGGGCTGTAACAGGACTCAGGCCGATATGTGAAGTCCTGCCATGTTTCTGCCAGATGACCAGCACACACTTAACAGATTCAACACCACAGTGGAGATTCAGAGACCAAAGACCCCCCATGAACACACACACACGCACACACACACACACACACACACACACACACACACACACACACACACACACCCATGCAAGTCTTTATCTCTCTGAAATCATTCAAGTCCTGAGCTGACCCAAATACTGATAGAAAATTCATTCTCTCTCTCTCTCTCTCTCTCTCTCTCTCTCTCTCTCTCTCTCTCTCTCTCTCTCACACACACACACACACACNCTCTCTCTCTCTCTCTCTCTCTCTCTCTCTCTCTCTCTCTCTCTCTCACACACTCACACACACACACACACACACACTCACACACCTCCAGGCTGTAGTAAATGATTGAGTGTTGTGGCTGAGAGGAGGTGAGTGTCAGTTTGTGATTAGTGACCTGATCACGTGTGAAAAGTGCTTAGAACGGCTACTGGACTTCCACTGGACCATAAAGCATTTCCTACAGTTCTCACACACGCGCACACACACACACACACACACACACACACACACACACACACACACACACAAACACACACACACTTAACCCTTTATTTGACCTTTTTTTCCCAACATGAAGTTCCTAACACTCAGCTCAGTTTCCCCTATGATCCAAGTCAGTCTTTCCTAGCTCTCTCTTCCCTACGCTGGAGAATGATGTACACTATGTAGTGCACTAATTCAGAGTACATTAGATCATTCTGACCTATCTCTGAGTGGTAGTGTGTGTCTTGTTTCCCTCCTTTTGTCCCTAATTGTTAGTGAGCTTCCCGTTTCCTCTGTAATGTCCCTCCTGAGTGTTGATTGTGTTGGTATAAATGTAAGGAAACACCCAGGGCAGTGAGGCAGAGTTTTACTAAGTAGTGCACTCTACAGGAGGGGTAATTACAGAAGGACAGGAGGTGTGAAACAGTGGGGTGTGTATCAACCTCAGCAAATGTGCTAGTGCTACCTCGCACACAGACACACACACAGACAACCATACACACCTGTAATACAGTATCACAATGTAATTTATAATTTCACAGATAGATAGACTCTATATGGATTTATATTAGTGAAGAGTGATGGAGGCTTGTTGGAGAAATATAAGTACTGCTCTGTCTCGCGCACACACACACACACACACACACACACACACACACACACACACAGTCTGAGTGTGTGTTATTAAGGGGCAGTGGAGCCGAACAGCTCAGATGAGAGACAGACAGACCGAGCGTGACGTGCTGAGAGCAGGACAATAGGACAGACGGCTGATTTGGGACGAAGCCGACATGCTGCAATGAATTTAGTGAAGTTTCAGA
>CM074955.1:10167238-10172139 GCA_037577455.1 Pangasius macronema
TGAAAGAGTGTGAGATTATGAGTGCATGTGTTGAATCGAGGATGCTGATTGGTCCCACTATGACATCATCAGCAGTTAGCTAAATTAAACAAGGGGAAGTCAACTAGGGCGCATCAAAAGTGCACTTCACACAAAAGTATTCCTCAACTCTGTCATTCGCACTTTTTTGCTAAAGCATTGGAAGTCATTTAGCATGAGGGCTAACAAGTATTTGTGTTAGCCCAGCATGAGGTTAATGAAGTGTGTGTTGATTAAATAACACTGATTTATCAGCGTCAGCCATTTGGGACACGAGCGAAAATACGCTCACAGACATGAATAATAATAACAATTATCTTCGCTCTGAGTTAATGACACTGAAGAGAACGTAAACACAGCACAGCGAGCGCAAAGCGTGAGACAAACATATCAACATATAAATAAATACAGATCATTAACACACAGCTGTTTATCATTACACTCACGGGCTCTGTCTCAAATCACACAACACACACACACACACACACACACACACACACACACACACACACACACAATGTTTTAACACTATGAACTTATGTAGTACTGGGTAACGTCTGTAATCAAACACTCTTAATATGGATTAATTAGAAATTGAAAACACAGATACTACTCTGACTACTCTACAGACTACTCTGACACACTATTAGTGCACTAGTTTGTGCTTTGGGATACATCCCTTGAAAATATGAGCTAGATGAAGTGAAGATGTGATGAAGTGTGTGTTTGTCTGGCTGTTCTTGATGATGTCATAATGTTGGCCTTCTTTGTTTATTAGAACACAACCTGTCTCGTTCATCCATTCTCAAACCCTATGCATATGTGTGTGTGTGTGTGTGTGTGTGTGCTTCTCTTAACAAGCTGTCATGAAAGTCAGCAGTAGAGCTAACAAATCACCTGGAGATCGTTAACAAGGGAAGTAAGGATGGGATAGTGACTCTCAAACACTTTATTCACGGCGAAGCTCAGTGATCATGGTGATTACGGCTGTGTCCCAAATCCAACTGTTTGATTGAAGTCGTCTTATTAGGCAACAGAAACATGTGGTTTGAGACAGGAAACAGACGGTGTGTGACAAAAAGTCACTAGCTCTGAGAGCTAATTAACTAATTAGTGTGACTGAGACAGCGCTGTGCAAAAATCAGCACTCAGATAAAACCTGACAGAGACAGGAAGTGCTTCTAGTCCTGATTCTTTGTGTTCTAACATTAGGACCGGAGCTGTAAAATGGACAACTTTCTAATAAGAATGCTAATTAGATGCTAAATGTAGCAGTTGGGATGGAGCAGAGAAAATTCAAGCCTAGATAATTAAATATGTGGCAGCTGTGCTTTATTGTGTGTAGCAGTGTGTGTGTGTGTGTGTGTGTTTACACACATTGTTGGGAAACATTGACAAATGTGCAACACTTCAATTTTCACACCCTCACCAAGGTGTCCTGTCTCTGTCTCTCTCTTTCTCTCTCACACACACACACACACACTTGAACACCTGGCAGTGTGTGAAGAAGCTCGGCAGTGTTGTAGCACTGCCATATAGTCAGGCTAGGAGTGTAAGCTGGGTGTAATATGTGTGTGTGTGTGTGTGTGTGTGTGTGTGTGTGTGTGTGTGTGTGTGTGTGTGTGTGAGACAGAGCCAGCAGGCTGAATCTCACCCTTTTAATAATGCAGGAAGAGGAATCTGAATGCTAAAAAATACCATAAGGATGTTTCTATCATCACACACACACGCACCTATTTTTATTTTTTATTATTGTGTTTGTTTCATGCACAAGGAATGTCGCTGAGGGTGGTGCCTCAAGCATTGTATGTGTGTGTGTGTGTGTGAGTGTGTGTGTAGTTCTGAAGACTTTATTCAGAGGTGTGTGTTGAACAGACAGACACAGAGACAGGCAGGTACATACAGGTATACAAAGAGACAGACGGGTAAACGTCGTCCTCTTTCCTGATCAGCATGTGTTCGCACCTGAGCTCCTGATCATTTCCCAGAAATACAAGTCTCATTCTCACTGAGCCAGTGTTCAAGGGATTTCCACTCCAGATTCTGTTCACACTCGATTCCTAATTGCCATTACACCACCATCTGCGTGACCAGGGTGTTGTTTATAAAGTCTTACAGCAGTGAAGCCTTCCTGTAGCACTTCCTGTCTGCTCAAGCAGACAGTGTCCCAGGTCACAGGAGTGTGAACATGGAGGTGAGAAGAGTTTCACCATTTGCTTCTGGAAGCCTTGTTCCCTTTCAGGTGTGTAAGTGTGAACTCTTCCTGTAAACACACACCACCTGTCCTCATCTCAAACACTCCCCCTTAGTTAACGCTGTGTTTAACTGACCTCAGAAGTGGGAGGTCGGAACTCGGAATTATGTCATTTACGACCTTCATGCATATGATCTACACAGTGTTGAAAAAAACATCGACCTCCATATCTTTTTTTTGTTAGCAACATGCTAGCCTGCTAACTGTGATGTATATTTACCTCCTCAAAACAGCGAACTGTACAGTCACTGTTATACACAGTTTTAACAAGCGAATATGTCTGTATGATGATTGATATCCAAGAAAGCAAATACTTGTCTATACAGTGTAACTCATTTAAAAGTAAGAAGTACAGCTTCGTTTACTGCTGATTCTGTGTGCAGCCATGTTGACTTGATGTCACTTTCTGAACTCGGGGCTGAGGAGACCATCCTGAGTTCCTGAGTAGCAATTCAGAGTTTTCTTTGGTTTTCCTAGTTGGAGATTGGAAATTACAAGTTACGACCTTTATTCGATTGCAGCATTAGTGCTGATAACACTGTAGATTTCGAAAGCGGAACCTTACCCAGAATGCATTGCTGTTGGCTTGGGTTTTACTCCTCCTTCTCCTCCTCCTCACACTGCTGGAGCTGCTGAACAATCCACTCTCATATACACTGGTCCCCTTAGTCTACATGTGCTGTGAACCTGTGAACAGATGGAAGACTGACTGAATGGGTGGATGGATGGATGGACGGATGGATGGATGGACGGATGGATGAATATAAACTTGTGACAGATCTACAGGATGTAATGAAGTTGTAGGAAATGAATGAGTCCCGGAACATTCTGAGGAAACTGAAGATACGGTAAATATTTCCTACGAAGTGAAGAACCGGATACACCAGTGTGTGTGTGTGTATGTGTGTGTGTGTGTGTGTGTGCGCACACGTGTGTGTGTGTGTGTGTGTGTGTGTGTGTGTGTGTGTGCGTGTGTGTGTGTGAATTAAACATTGGCATCGTGGTGAGATTCCCATCACCTTGACCTTTAATACCCCCAGCATACTTATTGTAGTCTGTCTCTCTCTCTGTCTCACTTTTTTCTTCCTGTCTCTCTCTTTCTCCCTGTCTCTCTCTCTCTCTCTGTCTAGCTCACTGTTTCTCAGCTTTGGGGCATTTTGAGTTATTTATACATGTTGGCTTCTCTTTATCCTGCCAGACTGAGAAAGCTGGAGGGACCACAATAAATAGAGAGAGAGAGAGAGAGAGAGAGAGAGAGAGAGAGAAGAAGGGCAGAAAGCAGAAGGAGAGATGAAGAAGACAGAGCTCATCGAGAAGAACACAACAGAGAAGACAATAGACAGAGAAAGAGGGGAGACAAAAGAGGAGAGAGAAATGAGGACAGGCAGAGGAGTGTAGGAAAGATGGAGAAAGAAAGCGGGAGTAAGATAAATAGAGAAAGTATAAAAGCTGGCGAGAGATAGTAATTAGCATAAAGTCATTAATATTCATATTCAGGCCACGAGCTTGACAATACAGAGACAGATCAGTTTCAGCTCTGGGTTAAGAGTGTGATCTCTAAATGACACACTACAGCTCGCAAAAGTGTGTGTGTGTGTGTGTGTGTGTGTGTGTGTGTGTGTGTTCACACAAATAAACCACCATCATATCATTTAGTGAAAGCAATTCATAAACATGAGGCTGTGACTCTGTAATCTGTAATTAAAGTCACGTGACAAAGCCACGAGTGAATCATATCAACTAACACACACACACACACACACACACACACACACACACACCCACGCACAGACACACACACACACACACACACACACACACACACACACACACACACACACGTGCTTCTGAGATCATATAATTGCACATCTGAAATGTTATTGTTACCTGTGATGTGATGACATATGGAATTTGTGATGTTGTGATGAAAAAATTACAATGTTCATTTTTGAAATAACTGCACATCATACGTTTTATTTGTTTATAGTTACATTTAATATTGTGGAACATCAGTCACACAAGTTAGTTCCTGTTCTCACTTAATAAACAGTCGTTCCCTCGGCAGCCTCTCCTTCTTCTATCTCTTGAAGTTAATAAGACCAAAAAAAAAAAAAAAAACATTACAGAGAAACGGCGAAGTGTACACTCCTCTGTCCTGAAGATGTCGGAAAACATGCGCATTAATATAAACCTGGGATTGGCAGCTGCGCTACCGTCAGAGCTGCTGACACCTGACAGCCACGATCACAACCCAGAACAATCGCACTCTATGTAATTGCTTTACACATGCATATGTGCTCGTCTTTTTTATGGAATAAAAGCAGAACATTTCTTCCAGGTTTAATTTAGGATTTTGCATCAGTAAGGAATTCCTTCATCTGTTCATTAATAGTGCTAAACTGTTAATGAGCACTTAAGCTAACACTAGCACACTGTGATAACACACACACATACACACACACACTTCACGCCGTGAGAGGACAGAACACACCGATACTGCGAAATCAAGAGCTGAGGTGCTAAACTATTAATGAGCACTTAAGCTAACACGTTGGAACACACACACACACACACACACACACACACACACACACACACACACACACACACACACACACACACACACACA
>CM074955.1:10176279-10190471 GCA_037577455.1 Pangasius macronema
ATATATATACACAACTATATATATATATATATATATATATATATATATATATATATATATATATATTATTAGACTTTATTAATCACATGTACATCACAGGAAGTTGGGATCAGAGCACAGGGTCAGCCATGATACAACAGTGACAGCATGGTGGTCCTGGGGCTTGAACCCCAGCCCTCAGCCTAGCCTTAACTACTGAGCCATCACTGTCTGATGCAAAGTAATTAATTAGTGTGATTGTTGTTTGTTTACAGAAACGTTAATGGACACCAAATGGGCCACAACAGAGCTAGCATGGACCTCACATCCTGAGACAGGGGTAAGTGTCTATCTGTATGTCTGTCTGTCACTATGTGTCTTGTTTATCTGTATCTGTCTGTCTGTCTCTCTACATGTCTGTCTTTCTATCTTTCTGTGTGTCTGTCTACCTGTCTTTCTCTGTCTTATCAATCTGTCTGCTTGTCTCTCTATAGTCTATCTGCCTCTCTCTGTCTATCCCTTTTATAATCTTAGTGCTGTCTTCCTCCCTGTGTCTCTGCCTGTCTCTCTCTCAGTGGGAGGAAGTGAGCGGCTATGATGACGCCATGAACCCCATCAGGACATACCAGGTGTGTAATGTCCGCGAGCTGAACCAGAACAACTGGCTGCGCAGTGACTTTATCCCGCGGAAGGACGTCCTGCGAGTGTACGTGGAGCTGAAGTTCACTGTTCGGGACTGTAATAGCATTCCTAATATTCCCGGCTCCTGCAAAGAGACTTTTAACCTCTTCTACTATGAGTCTGACTCCGACTCAGCCACCTCCACCAGCCCCTTCTGGATGGAGAACCCGTATGTCAAAGTGGACACCATCGCTCCGGACGAGAGCTTCTCCGCCCTGGAGTCAGGACGCGTCAATACCAAGGTCCGCAGCTTTGGCCCGCTCTCCAAGAATGGATTCTATTTGGCGTTCCAGGACCTGGGAGCCTGCATGTCGCTCATCTCAGTACGGGTGTTTTATAGAAAGTGTTCCACCACCATTGCCAACTTCGCTGTGTTCCCTGAGACGGCAACAGGAGCCGAGGCCACGTCTCTGGTGATTGCCCCAGGGACGTGTGTCCCCAACGCTGTGGAGCTGTCCGTCCCCCTGAAGCTCTACTGTAATGGAGATGGGGAGTGGATGGTTCCTGTTGGTTCCTGCACTTGCATGGCTGGATTCGAACCCGCCACTAAAGAAACGCAGTGCCAAGGTAAGAGCTTTAGAAACAGACAGTTAATGACAGAAAAATATGCAACACACAATTTTTCAGAATGTTGTTTCCTTCAGAAGGACGGTGCCTACATATAGTTAGGGTTACCACGAGATTTTGAAGAATTGTGTCATGCCTTACACACTAAACTGAATTCTAACGGTGTAGTTCTGTTTTTATCGGTCCATAGCTCGTTATGTCACCGCGAGGTGTTGAGCCAGTTTTTATGGCCTGCACAGGAGACTCAGATATTTAGCCTCAATCTGAGCGGAACGAGGGAATGAATAAGTAAACGACAGAGACAGAGAGAGAGAGAGGGTGAAAAAGGAGAAAGAAAAAGGTCTGATGGAAATCGCATTGAGGTGAACGTAAGTGCAGTCAAGTGAAAAACCAGGGGAACTCGAAAGGTCAAAGGGAGAGACGGAGTGGAAATGATCCAGTGAAACGTTAACCGTTATTCCTCCGTCAAAATGACCCACTTTATTAACTGTTTATTATAATGTTTTTTAAAAAATTCAGTCCCTGCCCACGCATACGGATATTTGTTTGGTTGGTTAGTTTTTAATGCTGTTTTCAAAAACATCTAAATCCACTTGCAAACGCAAAAACAATTTGAAATCACTTACAAGGGCACTCCAGTGGAGTGTTTCCTGGGCTGTGTCCTAAATATCCCTCTCTCTCTTAGCGATGGTATTTAGAGGAGGAGTTAGAAGTGCTGTTCAGTGCTGGTTGGTTATGCAGACAAACACTGACTGTAAAAGGCAGACTAGTCAGGTTTGTGATGTTTCATTTTTTAAAAAAAAGTTACAAATTTCCTAAAATATCTAGCAGCACAAATCATAATCTTTAAACACAAACTTTAAGCACCAGCACTTTGTCTTTTTGAGTTATACTGAATGCAGCTTCATAGAGGTTTTTGCCATGTTGTAAACATTATTACAGCATTGGTTTAATTTCTGTTCTATTTTTTGTCACCAGAATTTATAAACCTTTTAATGTTGTCATGGTGTTTTTTGTTTGTTTTTTTTTTGGTCTTGTTTCTCATCTTAACGATGTTGCATTTGCTTTTACTGTTGCCATGGTTTACTGTTGGCAGGGAATAAACTTTTGCTTCTTTTGGTTCCTGTTTTTAAAAATGCAGCACAAAAACCACACCAACAATGACATGAAGAGAAAATAAATTGCTAAACAGACTGAGTGAAGGTAATGCTAAGTAGTGCACACTACATTAGGGTTAATGCATTGAGGGAACATTAGCGTGGACTGCGGCTCCATGTTAAAACCTCATTTATTCTTTTGGAGCAGCTGAAGGTGAAAGCGGCCGGAGACTGGAGCTGATAAACTCTCACTAATCAAACAACCGGAAAGGAAAAGAGGAATAAATCTGTCTCTCTCACTCCCTCTCCATCTCTCCTTATCTCACTGTTGCTCTCTCATTCACACGTTAATCTTTAGTCATGTTAACACTCGACTGAGCAACAACGAGAGCAGTTCATGTGCCATGAATATTAAATCCATTCCATTCTTTATTCATCATTTACTTTTTTCACTTCTAGTTTTATCTGTTCTTAAAAGCAAAAAAATGTACACTTTCTCTCTGACTGCCTCTCTCTGTCTCTGTCTCTCCATTTGTCTGTCTGTCCGTCTGTCCCTGTCTCTCCCTCTGCCTCTCTTTTTTTGTCTGTCTTTCTGTCTGTCTCTCTCTTCTGTCTGTCTGTCTGTGTCTTTCTCACTGCCTTCCTCATTGCGTGTCTCTTTCTCTCTCTGTTTCTATCTGTCTGTATGTCTATCTGTCTGTCTCTCTGCCTGTGTCTCTCTGTCTGTCTGTCTTTTTGTCTGTCTGTCCGTCTCTCTCACTCTCTCTCTACGCGCGTGTGTTTGTGTGTCTGTGTCACTCTGTCTGTCTGCCTGTCTGAGATATGAGGTGTTATATCAGCGCAGCTAGAAGAAATTAAAAAGAACTTGTGGAAAACACCTAGCTTAGTTTCAGGGAGAAAAAAAACCCTCCATTTTTATCCTCTTCCGTGTTTTTTTTTATCGATTTTTCCATGCTGTAACTCTGGAGAAATAGAAACATGAGGAACTCAGAGTCAGTCAGTAGAAAGTCTGTTAACTCTTAGCCTTGAAGCTGCTTGAACCTCTGATTAATGGATGAACAAACAGGAGCAGCACTAACACTGTTAGCTTTAAGCGCTAATGGGGTTTAGGAGTTCGTGCTAATGTGTTATTCCGTTGAGTCCAAAAGTCCGAGATCACAGACTGGAGATGTTAAAAACTTTTATAGACACCAGCAATGTTATTAGACTTCAGTGGTAATGGAACATTCTGCTAATATAACATACAACCGGGTCTAAAAGCCCATTACTGAGGAGTGTTTCATCAGTTAGCAGTTTCCCTCACACTGTCTAATACCACAGTACTATATTATATATTTCTGCCTTATAGTCTTTATTAGCATTGCGTGCTCTGAGTAATGCTAACTAAACACAGCTAATCATGCTAGCTTTTACTGTCAGTGGAGTTTTATGCCAATTTCATACACAATCAGGTTCATAAAGACTTTCTCTGTGTTGTGAGGTGTGTGTTATCATTCATACACATAGTTTTAGTGTTGTAGAGTAGGCCTTTGCACTGAAGTGTGTAGTGATGTTTCTTCAGAAGCAGACAAAGATAGATAAAGATAAAAGTGTCTTTATCAGAAACTCATAAACGCTGCTGCTAATAAAAATACTGCTGTTATAAAGCAAAAAAATCATTAACATTCAAGTTCAGGTTACTTTCACAACTGTTCTGCTTTCACACAACTGTCACACACACACACACACACACACACACACACACACACACACACACACACACACACACGCACACACACACACACACACACACACACACAATGCCATCTGTAGTGCAAAGATAATGCAGTTTTGTTATTGCTAAATCATGTGCATGTTGTTTGTGTGTTAACTCTGTGTGTGTGTGTGTGTGTGTGTGTGTGTGTGTGTGTGTGTGTGTGTGTGTGTGTGTGTGCACGTGTGTATAGCATGCAGTCCTGGTCTGTTTAAGTGGAAGCAGGGTGAAGGGCCGTGTATCCCGTGTCCTCCAAACAGCCGTTCCATTTCTGCCGCTTCATCCATCTGCAGCTGCAGGAACGGATTCTACCGAGCCGACAGTGACACACCTGACACAGCCTGCACCAGTGAGTATACACACACACACACACACACACACACACACACAAGCCATGTGGTGGATTCTCACTGAGGAAGATTTATAAGTCTCCTGTACTAAAACTTAATTATCCGAGTGCTTATTTGCACACACACACGCACTTAAGTAGTATGAATGCAGCCATAAAACTCAGTAACACAATAGAGGATCAGCACAACCCGCCGCAGCACCACACACACTGACACCCTGTATTCCCCGAACATATGTTCCTCTGTCTGTTTTCCTGTCTGTCTCTCTCTCTGTCTATTTATCTGTCTGTCTTTCTCTTGGTCTACCTGTCTCTCTCTCTCTATCCGTCTGCCTATCTGTATATGTCTGTTTTTCTATATGTCTGTCTCTGTCTTACTATCTGTCTCCTTGTCTGTCTATCTATCTATCTCTGTCTGCCTATCTTTATAAGTCTGTCTTTCTGTCTCTCTCTCTCTCTCTCTCTCTCTCTCTGTCTCTCTCTCTCTCTGTGTGTCTGTCTCTCTTCTCTGTGGGAGAGTCAAACACAGCTGATAAACGAGTGCAGGATGGATGGACAGATTAATTCTCACTGTCTACAAAGAGAGACACTCAGCACACACATTTAGTGTATACATCACAGAGTGTGTGTTGTATTAGAGGAGTTTAGGAAAGGTCAAAGGTGAAAATTAGGCTTACTTTAATCTCTGCAATGAGAGAAAGTCACACAGTGGGATGTGTCTGCAGTTTAATCACACACACACACACACACACACACACACACACTGATTTAATCTGCTTCAACCCATATTTGTTTATATTGCATGCAATTATTTAATGATTTAGATTTATTTAATAATACATAATTTCATTTTAAAGCTTCCATTTTACTAGAGATAATACATTTACATTTACATTTATGGCATTTGGCAGATGCGCTTATCCAGAGCGACTTACAATAGTGCTTTGAAGCCTATTAAAAATACATTCTGATATTTACTCACTAGGTCACAAACTAGGAAAACAATAATAATAATAATAATAATAATAATAATAATAATATATTCAATTCAATTAAATTTTATTTGTGTATCCCTCACAGCGGTGCCGTCTGCTCCCCGTAGCGTGATCTCAAATGTGAACGAGACGTCTCTGGTGCTGGAGTGGAGCGAGCCGAAGGAACTGGGTGGCCGTGATGACCTCCTCTACAATGTCATCTGTAAGAAGTGTGTGACAGAGCGTGGAGCGTGTACACGCTGTGACGATAATGTGGACGTGTCGCCCCGGCACCTGGGACTGGTGGAGCGGCGCGTGGCCATCAGGAACCTGCAGGCACACACACAGTACAGCTTTGAGATCCAGGCAGTCAACGGAGTGTCCAATAAGAGCCCACATCCACCACAGTACACCTCCGTCAACATCACCACCAACCAAGCTGGTGAGAGAGAGAGAGAGTGTGTGTGTGTCCTCTCTGTCTGTCTGTCTGTCTGGCTGGCTGGCTGGCTGTCTAGCACTCGATCTGTCATTTGGTTTTTTTGTCTCTCTGTCTGTTTATCGCTCTCTCTCTCTCTTTCTCTCTCTCCCTCTCTCTTTCTCTCTCTTGTCTGTCTGCCTCTCTCTGTCATTCCCTCTTTCTGTTTCTTTCTGTCTGTCTCTCTGTATAACTATCCCTCTCTCTCTCTCTCTCTCACACACACTCTTCCTGTTTATCTCTTTGTCTCTCTCTCTTTGTCTCTCTCTCTTTCTGCCCAAGTCTCTCTGTATTTCTGTCTTTCTCTCTCTCTTTACGTGTCTCTCTCTTAATTGTTAATTGGATGATGTCATGAAAGAAACTCCAGTAAATCACACACAGAGTTATTGGCTGTGTCCCAAATGTGAGTTAATAAGAAATAGAAGTGTTTTTTATGAGGGTTAATGTGGTTTGGGATGGTGCAAACACAGAAACTGCATCACACCATAGTGTGTGTTGAAGGCAGGGGGTTTGGTGTTTATTTTTTAAGGTTGCTGAGACTTTAGCGCGTTTGTGTTTGAGATTATTTCTGATTGATATTCTCACACGGCCAACGCTGAATATTCACACAGCTGAGCTGAGCCTGTAAGAAGAACAGCAAACAGAGCAGAGCTAATCTGTGGCGGCCATCTTTACCCCCCAGGAGCATCCCGGGGTGAGGGAAGAGTCCCCACACAGAGCATTGTCCTCTAACCCGGGGGGGTTAAAGGGGGGAGGTAACAAATAAAAAGACAGAAGAGACACATGATCAAAGATCTGAGGATTAGACCGAGCGAGAAAGAGAGAGATTGAGAGAGAAACAGAAAGAGAGAGACAGAGAGAGAGAGAGCAGGAGAGAGAGACAGGCAGAGAGACGTGGGGATTAGGAAAAGGGTAATGACAAAAGACAAAGAAATGCAGGAGAGCAGAAAAGGGGAAATATGAGAGAGAAGAGGATGAAGCAAAGGAAAAGAGAGAAAGAGAAAAAAGAGAGAACAAATCATAAGGAAAGGAATAGAGAGAGAGAGGAATGAAAGAGGAGAAAAGACAAAATGAGCAGAATGAATAGTAGAGGAATGACTGGATAAGAGCTGTGTGTGTGGGTGTGTGTGTGAGGGGTGTGAACTGAGCTTTCCAGTTTGTCATTTGTGTCTCTTCACACGAGGGATTTCAGAACCCATTTTCTTCAAGAAAATACACACACACACTAAGCCTTTCTACTAATCCCAAATCTGAACTGTGTGTGTGTGTGTGTGTGTGTGTGTGTGTGTGTGTGTGTGCGTGTGCATGCTGCTTAAAGGGCATGTGTTTATGTTTAATAGGAATCATTTTTGTTCCAGTTGAATCGTGTTTGTTTGTATTTGAATGTGTTGTTTGTTCATAATGTTCGTTTTGTTCATAATGAATTCATGCATTGTCATGTTAAATTCTATGGAATCATATTAGATTGACTCATTGAATCATTTGGAATTGTTCTGAGCATTTGAACCCAACAAATTGAACTGAATCATTTTTGCTCATGTTCACTGTTGTTCAAGTTTGTACATGAATGTTTTTTCATTCATCACTCTTTTCGTTCAGCTCCGTCTGCGGTTCCCACAGTGCACCTAATGGGGGCGTCAGCAAGCACCATGAGCCTCTCATGGCTTCCACCAGAAAAACCAAATGGAATCATTTTGGATTATGAAATTAAGTATCATGAGAAGGTGAGTGAATCACACAGCCATGGGCACATGTCGAATCATTTGGAATAAAGTTGAATCATTTTGGATCAGTAATGTCTCAACATGCTTCAGTGTCAGACTGATTAATTTTTTGTGTGCAGTAGCTGATGATGATGTTGTTTGTATGTGTGTGTGTCTGTGTGTGTGTGTGTGTGTGTGTGTGTGTGTAGGATCAGGGAGAGGCGATCTCACACACAATGACGGCTCAGCGCAGCTCAGCACGGATCGAGGGGCTGAAGGCAGCAACGGCATATGTGGTGCAGGTCAGAGCCAGGACGGTTGCTGGATACGGTCTCTATAGCAACCCAACACACTTCAGCACCAACCACCAAGGTGCACATACACTGACACATCAGCTATACGTCCACACACACACACACACACACACACACACACACACTAACAGACAAAACCTTTCTTTCTCTTTCTCTGTTTGTCTGTCTGATTATCTCCTCACTTCTGTCTCTCAGTGGACCCAGAGAAGTCTTTGCAGGAACAGCTCCCTCTCATCGTGGGTTCTGCGACTGCCGGTCTGGTCTTCATCATTGCCGTGGTTGCCATCTCCATCGTCTGCCTCAAGTAAGAGCTCCACTGTATTTAGAACACACCCAAATTTGTGTGTGTGTGTGTGTGGGTGGGTGTGTGGGTGGGTAGGCCAGCCATGTTTGTCATTCCAGGCCATGTTGCCATGTGTCCGTCAGAAGTGTTTGCTCTATCAAACATTCACTATTCCATGGATGTCCACTACTGAGTGCATTATCAAGGACTTTTGGACTAAATAGCTGTTTGATTCTTGGATAAATAGTTGTTCACTTGATCATGTGGATTGGGACGGAGCTGAACGTTTCCATGTGTAAACTTTATCTGAAAGTCTTTGCACGCTTGCCTGAAATCATTTTAATTGCAAATGATATGCAAATTAGCAGTGGGTATTCCTGCCCTGGTTTGACAACAAAGGAATCACATTAACATATAACTTCAACACACACACCCCTTAACCCACCCCAACCCCCCCCACTGGGTTCTGTCCCAAATGCTACAGCTTATGTCTAGTTTGTGTGGTGGAATGTCAGCCGGTTCAATGGCTAAAAAGACAGATAGACAGAGAGGCAGACAGACAGACAGACAGACAGACAGACAGGTTAAAAACATTGAGTGTCTCCCTGCTCTGTGACCCCGATGATGTTGGCAGCAGTGAAGTGAGTTGATCCAGTGCAGTGAATTTATATGATTAATAAAGAACCCATCATCATACTGTAATGTTTTATCGTGCACGCACGCACACACACACACACACACACACACACACACACTCATGCACACACACACACTCACAGATTCTCTGCTCTCCACACAGGAAACAGAGAAATGGCTCCGAGTCTGAGTACACCGAGAAACTACAGCAATACAGTAAGCTTCTACTGCTAACCTATAATAATAATAATAATAATAATAATAATAATAATGTACCTTTTAATACCAACACTGAATCTGCTGGTAAAATAAAAAATATTAGGTGATAAACAAATTCCATAATAAATTAATAAAACATTTACAGTAGTAACATTTATAGTAGCTTATGATACATACAGTATCATATATACATTTTATATGTTTTATGAGTTATGGGCGTGTAGTTTATGCGTTTATTTGTCACTGTTGAATCCCCGATAGTAACCGCCGGAGCAAAGGTGTACATTGACCCCTTCACCTACGAAGACCCGAACGAGGCTGTGCGCGAGTTCGCTAAAGAGATCGACGTCTCCTGTGTGAAGATCGAGGAGGTCATCGGCGCAGGTACATCATAACAACCTAGTAGCACATGCTAGGCTAATTCATTCTCATTCACCAGACCTTTACAGTGTAGAATACTTTTTATACCTGCAGTGGTAGAATTCAGCTTTTAGTGACTTTCCTCACTCATATCAGCGCTGATTAACACCGCTGTAATACTCGCGACTTGAAATTTCCCAATTCAGCTTTACTCCTTTCTCCCAGATTGCATCAACTCACTCTGATGTGTACTTGCTGTTCATGACCTGGAGTTTCATTTCAGCCTGTAGTGACTTTCCTCCATGCTTTTCTTAACCCACCTGAATTTCACACTTTCTCACTAGACCATACACACAAGCCATCCAGCCATCCCGAACTCCTGTCCCCTCCACTCTGTCAGAATTCCCTCATTCCCGCCTTCAAAGTCTAGTGCACTGCTTTCCCCATTTCCCCTTCCTTTTTACCTCTGTGCTCAGGATTTATCTCTTCCACTCTTAGTTTTAGCTGCATTACCCTTTACATGTTTCCTACTTATGCATTTCATCCTCCCTACTTGTGCACAAATCTCTACTTGTGCACTGCCTGCTCCCTACTTGTGCACTTCCCGCACCCCACTTGTGCACTTCCCGCACCCCACTTGTGCACTTCCNGTTCCTCATATCTAACTGGTGACTGTCCCTGTCCCATCTCTCCTCCACTTGTCCCCTCCCTCCCTCTGTTGCTCCCTCTCTAGGGGAGTTTGGTGAAGTGTGTAGAGGTCGTCTGAAGCTCCCTGGGCGGAGGGAGATCATTGTGGCCATTAAGACCCTGAAGGTGGGTTACACAGACCGGCAGAGGCGGGACTTCCTGAGTGAGGCAAGCATCATGGGACAATTCGACCATCCAAACATTATCCGGTTAGAGGGCGTGGTCACCAAGAGCCGGCCTGTCATGATCCTCACAGAGTTCATGGAGAACGGAGCACTCGACTCATTTCTACGGGTAACGCACACTATACACACTACATACACTCACACTCACATACTGTACACACAGAGTCACACAAACACACACTATACAAACTCTCAGTATATACGTGGTGTACACACTCTACTCTGTCTATGTGTCAATCCCTTTTTCTTTGTTTATCTCACTATATATCTGGTTACATATCTGCCTGTTTCTCTCTCCCTCCACCTGTCTTTCTGTCTGTCTCTCTTTCGTGTTTAGATTCAATGTGTATATTTATCTCACAGCTCTTCCATTTTCACTTCCATTTATCTTTCTCTCTCTGATTTTTTTTCTCTTTCTCTGTACTCGTGTGTCTTTTTCATCATAAGTAAGATCTGTCTGTTTATTTATCTCTTTATTGATCTGTTCTTCACCCTCTCCATCTCCCTATAGCTGAATGATGGTCAGTTTACGGTGATCCAGCTGGTCGGAATGCTGCGTGGAATAGCGAGCGGGATGAAGTACCTGTGTGATATGAATTACGTACACCGTGACCTTGCTGCCCGTAACATCCTCGTCAACAGCAACCTAGTGTGTAAAGTGTCCGACTTTGGCCTGTCCCGCTTCCTGGAGGATGACCCCAATGACCCTACATACACCAGCTCTCTGGTACACACACACACACACACACACACACACACATACACACACGTACACACACATACACACACACTGATACACTGTCACAGCCCAGATCACTATGTAACACTGTTTATATTTATCTGTAGGGAGGGAAAATTCCTATTCGCTGGACGGCTCCGGAAGCGATCGCGTACAGGAAGTTCACTTCAGCAAGCGATGTGTGGAGCTACGGAATTGTCATGTGGGAAGTGATGTCATATGGCGAGCGGCCATATTGGGACATGAGCAACCAGGATGTAAGTTTGTTTCTCTTTCATTCAGATTCAAATTTGGCAGAACAGATGCTGCATTCAAGAGCAGACATCAAGCATCATCAAGCTTCAAAGGAGAGTAAAGTGAGTGTTAATGTGATGACTCTTACCTGGTACAGGTAATTAACGCAGTGGAACAGGATTATCGCCTGCCCCCGCCCATGGACTGTCCCACAGCTCTGCACCAGTTAATGCTGGACTGCTGGGTTAAAGAGAGGAATCTCCGACCCAAATTCTCCCAGATCGTCAACACACTCGACAAATTAATCCGCAATGCCGCCAGTCTCAAAGTGGTGGCCAACACGCCGTGCGGGTAAGAAACGCATCATACACTCCTGCGTTCAGACTCGGACGGTTCATTATAGGTCAGTGTGTTAGTCAGTCGCACCCATGATATTGTGTGATTGGTTGTTCAGCTATTAACCTCGATAACCTCCTGCTGATTTTGTCATTGATCTATCAGTTCAAGCTAAATGTGATTAGCATAAAATGTTAGGGTATAATTTATCTCTGTGACAAAATGTTATGAAATCATGAGGTCTCATAAAGCAAGTGTGTCTCAGCGGCACTGCATTGATCTGTTCCTTGTGACATGATAGAGGAAATCAATAGAAACAAATCGTTATATGATGTTCTGCTGCATCACTGTGCCTCTAATCGCTAACTCAGCATTAGCTGCTTTAGCTACTGTTGTTTGTTTTATTTTATATATATAAAATAGACCTGTTTTTTAAGGCTAGGTTGGGTATATTAGGTTGCTATTAAAAAAGGTAGCTACTGTTAAAAACAAGATACTATAGTGTGCTAGCTAAACATAAATAGCCAGGTAGATAGGTTGGCAGTTAGCTAGTTAGCTACTATCTATATATAATATTAAGTATTAAATAGAATAAAGTAATAGCACAACACTCGGGTGCTTTTATAGACATATAACATTATGTTGAAATGTTTTGCATTGTTTAATATTGCAGAAACAGAAATCATGTTCAAAGATAGGCACAATTGATTGTTCACTTTTATGAATGTTTGTATAATTGCTAAAGTGTCACTGCTAGCTGGCTAACTAGTGCTAGTTAATGCTAACTATTGGAATATAGGGCTAGCAAAGTTTTAAAGGCTCCACAATAGAATGAATTTCTCATATAATTAACATTTGGCTAACACAGCATGCGTAAATCACTAGCTAGTGTTAGTTTGTTAGCTAATCATTAACAAGAGTAAAATAATAGAATAAAATTAGATCTTGGTCGACTCTGATGCTCTGGTCACTCTGAAAGCCGTCGCAGTGATGGTATTAGGAGATTAGTGATGAATATTTAGATAAATTAAAGCAATTTCATGATGAGAATGGGTTTTCATTAGCTGCTAATGAAATTAAAATGGTCCAGCAGAGAGGAGACCTCCTGCTAAGAGAGAGACAAAGAGAGATAGACAGTGAGAGAGAGAGAGAACAACAGCATGAGGGTTACAGAATAATGTCAAAGTGATGGTATACAGGAGCACATTAGAGTGAGGGATAGAGGAGAACATTAGAGTAAGGGTTACAGGAGAACATCAGCGTGGGGGTTAGAGGAGAACATCAGCGTGAGGGTTGGAGGAGAACATTAGAGTGAGGGCTAGAGGAGAACATTAGAGTGAGGGATAGAGGAGAACATTAGAGTGGGGGTTAGAGGAGAACATCAGTGTGAGGGTTACAGGAGAACATTAGAGTTAGTGTTACAGGAGAACATCAGCGTGGGGGTTAGAGGAGAACATCAGCGTGAGGGTTGGAGGAGAACATTAGAGTGAGGGTTGGAGGAGAACATTAGAGTGAGGGCTAGAGGAGAACATTAGAGTGAGGGATAGAGGAGAACATTAGAGTGGGGGTTAGAGGAGAACATCAGTGTGAGGGTTACAGGAGAACATTAGAGTTAGTGTTACAGGAGAACATTAGAGTGAGGGATAGAGGAGAACATTAGAGTTAGTGTTACAGGAGAACATTAGAGTGAGGGATAGAGGAGCACATTAGAGTGAGGGTTAGAGGAGAACATTAGCGTGAGAGTTACAGGAGAACATTAGCGTGAGAGTTACAGGAGAACATTAGCGTGAGAGTTACAGGAGAACAACAGAGTCTCAGGATAATAATCTCAGGGTTTTAAGTGAGGAACATCAGGACCTTATTAAAGTCATTCCTCCATCCATCTGCTGTTCTCCTGCTGAATGGAACCTCTGTGTCACTGCTCGTAGCATTTTTTCTCCTCGGTTCTTAATTGTTAATTAATTGAATGCCATCAGGAGCAGACAGGCCTCAGCGGAGCGTAGAGCCAGAACACAGGGAGCTCTTTGCTCTCAGCGCGACCTCACTGCCCTCGTCTTCATCACGCTGCATTATTAAAAACCCCACCGAGACCCTGAGCTCCACACACACCAGCCGAGAGCTGTTAGAACCTCAGAGTGCAGATATCAGAGCCGCGTTTAAACTCGGTTTCACCCAGCTCCGAGAGAATCATAACAAATGTCTCAAATCGCACAATAATGATTTGCCACTAAACACATTATCAGACTAGAATAGAACCAGAACCAAACCCAGAACAGAAAAACAACAGAATCAGAACCAAAATCAGAGCAAAATGGAAGAACAGAACCTGAACAGAATTGTGGAAAGAATACAGACAGAAAAAGAACGTAACAGGACCAGAAACAAAATCAGAACAAAACCAGAAAAAGAAAAGAATAAAATCTGAACCAAAACAGAGCCGAAAAGAACAGAACCAGAAAAAGTACACTTGATAGTGACATCATCATCGAGTGAATAGTAACACTCCCTGTCTCTCTGTGTGTCTTTCTGTCTGCTTCTCTCCCTTCTCTCTCTCTCTCTCTCTCCCTCTCTTTCTCTGTCTGTCTGTGGAGTAGAGCATCTCAGCCCCTGCTGGACCGCAG